>CM060959.1:139639713-140042213 GCA_030765055.1 Mantis religiosa | reverse complement strand
GACTTTCTTTCATCTCGTCGCCGTCGTCGCTGTTGACGGACTGAAGAACAGCCCGAGCACGGTCAAATGTGTACCTGCTCTGGTTAGAGCTTTACCACGTAATGACTGGACGTGGATATTGCAGGGTGGTGGGTGAAAATTAGGAAGGGAAAGAAGGGATGTAGATATTGCTCCTTAACGGCTGCACACTTGGGTGTAACGGCCTTCATGCACCGCTGGTAGATTAGTTGATAAAATAGGAAAAGTTTTAATTTATTTATCCAGGTAGAAATCTTAGGTGGGTGAAATTTTGTTAAGGCGGTATAAAAGCCTTGTGGTTATCGGTAGTTCACGCAAAGCATGGGGTAAGCCGGTATCGCTTTAGGCAGAGTTCGCGGCGTAAGTCCTCAAGCGATCTTGGATCTGTCATTCGTTACGTCACCAAAAGAGGTCTGGCATTGATTCTTGGCTTAATTTAAATTTAACAGGCATTTCAGTTAGTCGTTCAACGTGTTTTCTCTTTAATGAAAAAGCTCAGTGACTCAAAGGCAATTCAAATTTTGCAAGAAAAGTTGGAGAGCAAGGAACTGGCTGACGGATTGGAGGATGAGGCGGTAATCGGTGGATATAAAGGATCCTATTGGTGTAGGATGCAATCGGGGAAAGACCGAATATGCTCCGGACTAGCGAATTTCTCTCGGTTGTCAGAACGGATGAGCATAAGTGTACTCTGTCCCAGGGTCCGGCGTTTAAGTTTATTTATAGGACATTTAGATCACAGCTTGCTCACCAACACCTTCCCCCGAAACGACCCAAGATGAAGTGTCTCATCCTTTCCTGGTCTTTCACCCCCTCCTATATCTAGGCAATTTCAGATTTTTGTCCCACCGGGTTTTGACCCTCGGGGTCATGGGAACAAATATTCTAACTTTTTCTCACAGTTGCTTATAGCCTCATGTTTCCGTCTCAAGGAGTTTTTGCTCATATTGGACACCAGCGTACAACTTAGCTGTGTTTAGAGCTATTTAAGAGAAATTGGATAACGACTTTTGGTGTCGAGTTGTCACCATGATGACACTTTCATTCATCATTACGTTCCGAAATCAAGCAAGAATCAAAAGAAAAGGTTGCTTCTGGTGAATCTTCTCCAAGAAAGAGGAAGACGATCTCGATGGTAGGAAAGGTGATAACGATTTTTTGGGGAAGGAATAGAATGTGATACTTACTCGCTCGATTCGACAGGAAGTTGAAGTAGACAGCATCATCTTCAAACCTACGTGTTTCTATCTTTAATCTGCTAATTTAGAGCTGAAACACAACTTTATTTGGATACTGCTCAGTTATAAATGTATCATTTCAGTCCTTATTTTCAAAAGTAGGTCTGCACTCACGAAGTCCGTTTTAGCTAACTATACAGAATTTCAGAAACCTCGTGACATAATGGTGTTTCTCGCTTCATTAAACCTATTTGCTTCTATGAAGTCTTTTACTTGCATCGCTTATGACTCCCATCCTCTGATAAAATATTACATTACCTAGCCAATGTCACGCTTAAGTACTGCATTAAGCATTGAGTTACCATATGGAAGTTCGATTTATTGTAGTAATTTATCTTCTTTCCTATCATTTCTTCATAACATTATTACTCATACCTGTTTAAAGGTCCCGTATCATTGTACGAGTACACTTCATCATGGACCATTAGCCAAAGAGTGATTGATTGCCTTGTGTTCTGTCACACTCTTCCATTGATAAATACCATTAACGTTTAAATTAATTGATGGAAATTATTCATTTCTTCACGCTAGCCATATAGAGGCTAAAGTATTGGATTGATAGAGTCGACATGAAAAATTCAATGCCACGGCCGGAATTTGAACTACGGATCTACTGGTTTCCGTCCAGCCGCTCTTACCCATTGAGCCACAAACGGTGTATCTCGGATGCGAGAGTGGTCTACCGGGGAAATATATGAGTCAATGTGAGAATTTAATGTCATGACGGCAAATTGGCCATGGTAGCTCAATGGGTAAGATCGACTGGACGGAAACCAGTAGATCCGTGGTTCAAATCCCAATCGTGGCATTAAATTTTTCATGTTGACTCTATGAATCCAATACCTTAGCCTGTATACCGCTAACCATCCATTAACTTAAATAATAAGAGTTAAGTGATGAAGAGGCGGACTGAGGTACTTACAATAGTAAGTCGCCACAAACGGTGTATCTCGAATACGAGAGCCTCTAGCGGCCTACCGGGGAAATATATGAATCAGTTGGAGAATTTAATGTCATGATGGCAAATTGGCCATGGTAGCTCAATAGGTTAGAGCGACTGGACAGAAACCATTAGATCAGTGGTGTAAATCCCGGCCGTGGCATTGAATTGTTCAAGTCGGCTCTATCAATCCGAACTATTAACGTTATGTATCTCGATTGCTGTCTAGCTGAGTTGAGTCATGCTTAGCTTTTGTAGCTTCTTCGTCAAATACTCTGGTCATAAAGAGAACATTCACTGCACAATTGGAGTATTTTAATGACAAGACCAAACAAGGATGGGGAATTTTACTATAAACCGAAGGAATACTGTGAAGGTAGTTAAACAGTTCAATACATATTTGGTCCTTTTTAAAAGCTTTTGGTGTGATGGCAATGTCAGTAAATTGGGAGGATATGAGATATATTGCTCCAATAAATCTGTAGTCCATAGCGTGAGTTATCCGCTTTCCATCGTCACGGGGTAAAGGAATACATCGAACAAATTAAGAAACTTATCCGGATAACCAGCACTAGGCAAAATACGAACTCCAAGCCTTTTGAATGTGAGAGCAGACACGGAAAAGTGTACTCATGCGACGACTAATCTTGTACATTTTCATTTAGTCAACAAAGCTTACATTGTTTGCTCTGTCAAAGCTAAACAGAAAATTTCCTTGAGGCCTCAAAAGAAATATTATATGATAACGTGAGTAATAATGTTTTTAATATATATTTTACAGTGCATCGAATGTGTGCGTGCGTGAAGGCGCGTGTGTTTAAACCTCTCAAACGACTAATTTTAGGCTTTCAGGTACTGAAAATGTGAAACGACCAGTAGGTATTTGCATTATTAGTGACTAAAGATATATCTGCTTGTTGAAAACATAAATTTGTGTTTTACTAACTCGTCTCTGTAGCGCAGTGGTACAGTCTCAGGTTAAAGAGGTCCTGAGTTCGGATCTCAGTCAGGGTAAGTTATTTGGACCGATTTGGATGGCTCAGGCTGTTTTATCTGTGGCCTACATTCAGGAGGACCAGGTGGTTTTTTTTTTTTTTTTTTGTAATTTACGTCCTCCAACATTTAGTCATATCGGACGGTGAATGAAATGGGTGAAATGATGCTCAAATGAGCCCAGGGTCCATAGAGCTTAGAGTTACCCGACATTCGTCTTCGAGGATAAGGGAAAACCACGGAAAAACCTTATCCAGGTAACTCACCCTGACCGAGATTCGAATTCGGGACCTCTTGAACGTGAGGCAGACACGCTACCATCTATGCTACCGAGGCGGGCAGGCCCAGGTTCGATTCCCTGATTCATGGGTTTTCTCCGGGTGTTTTCCCGGTTCGCTAGGCGAATGCTGGGTAGGTTAATTACATCCCCCCGAATTTCCTGTCCCTCCATTCCATCTCCATTATCATTTCATATCATCTCTTATCTGGTGGTCTCTTTCAGGGTAGAAGTGTCGGCGGGAGTCTCGACGGTGTATGGCGGGATGATATGCTCTGAGTGACCACTTTCTCCTCCGGCGGGATGGACTCCGGTCTCTGAGCCGGCCTAGTGGGCCGATTCAGAAATGTGGCTGACGGGATTGTGTAAGCCTGCCTTTAGTCTTCCTTGCTCTGGGGGGGGGGGGAGGTTGGTCTCGTGACTGTTTCAGTGCCATGGTAGGTGGAATTCCGATTGTCCTAAACCCACCACCGCGGAGTTTATATCTTGTCAAGTGTATCGATCCCACTTTCTGTACTGTAGTGACTCCTTCGGGACCTCCGCCCTCTGTCTCCTCTCACCTCATCCTCCTACATGGGGGCATAGGTATAAAAGACCAGTCCGGTCAACGTGCCGAATCCCCTCCGAACAATCCATCTAATCCAACCCAATATTCTGTATTACTGATTAACTTTCAATTTCAAGCAGGAAAATTATGGAAATCTTAGAGAGTATGAGTAAAGAGGTTACAAAGGGGACACTCTTAAAGTAGAGAAATCCTGCCAAGTTGGCACTGTACCCTCCAATCTATCTATATAAGAATATCATGTTTATGGCGAAGTTAATGGATATGTACGATTTAACTTTTTGTGACATCTGCTGCCCGCCTCGATAGCATATATGGTCGCGTGTCTGCCTCACGTTCAAAAGGTTTGGAGTTCGAAACTCGGTTAGGTTGTGTTACCTGGTTAAGATTTTTCCGGGGTTTCCCCTTATCCTGATAGACGAATGTCAGGTAACTCTAAGCTCCATGGACCCCGGACTCATTTGAGCATCATTTCACTAATTTCATTCATCCACCGGTATGACTTAACATTAGAGAAGGTAAAAAAAAATACGTTTTTTGTACTTTTCTGTACTTAATGTTATTTATTTTTGACTTCCACTAACATTTGTTAAATTTGTTGCTACTCCTTTGATTTCCAGAAGTGCTTTGTTCCACCCTCGACACTTTTTCAAGTGACTTTTTGTTTAATATAGCCACATGCCATTTTTCCATCCTGTGGTGGACTTCAGACACCATTGCAACTTGAAATTGTGAGCAGAACGTTGGCTTTAAATCGGCATTAATCCGTGGATTATCTCGGACAGTAATAAAGAAACAAGAACAAACGGAAACGGACAATGGCATATTGGTGCACAGAACGATGTGGTTCGGTCTTTTACAGTTCTACTAGTATTTTATTGACAAATGGTATAGCGTTTCTCTTTTCTCCCCTAATACAATCCCACAGTACCAATGTCGAAAGTAATACACTGGCTTCAGTATATCCGTCAGTCAACATGTCCTTCAGCGAACCGGAACGAATCTCTTCAAAGAAAGGGAATACCAACCTGACGTTTGGCTCCAGCGATAGAAAAGGGCACAACTGGGGGATATTTCAAACTAATTAGTAATTTATTTAATACAAATATGTTTTATCACATTCACATTATTTTTCTATTGTTACTACTATAAAAGCTTCTTGCACTTGTATCTGCTTCCTCTTAATCGAGATCAACGTTTAAGGCATTACCTTGCAGATAAAAGAAGAACGCGATAGTCCTAATTTGTGAGAGTGTATTGTTATATGACGCCATGCTGTTTTAGGACTGTGAGAAAAAATATCTCATAAGTGACATTCACTTCTCTGTTTGTAATTTACAGCATTCTTTTTTACTTGAATCCAGATAAAACTTACATTATACCTTATATTTAAAAAGTAAAGAACAAAAAATTCAAAAGTTTATTAATTATTATAACTTTTCTTTAGGTCGCGACATGGCTGAGTGGTTAGACCGCTTGGCTGCCACCAAGGCAGCCCGGGTTCGATTCCAGACGACCGCAAAGTGAGATTTGTGGTGGACAACATGGCTCTGGAACGGGTTTTCTCCTGGTCCTTCGGTTTCAGTCCTCCGTCAGCACTCCACCAATTGCTCCATCATCATCTTTTCTATCATTCATCTCGCCCTCATATGTACCAGCCACTTCGTTCACCTTCACACCAGGCATTCGGCAAGTTCAATATCGGAGAGCTTCGGTTCCTCAGGCCCGAACTTAAAAGGGATAGAGGAACAGGAATCCCCTAACAACACAACAGTGGTACAAATAGGGAAGTTTAATAATAATAATAATAATAATAATAATAATAATAATAATAATAATAATAATAATAATAATAATAATAATAATAATAATAATAATAATAATAATAATAATAATAATAATAATAATAATAATAATAATAATAATAATAATAATAATAATAATAATAATAATAATAATAATAATAATAATAATAATAATAATAATAATAATAATAATAATCCTGCCATTAAAATTCCATCTCTTTCCATGCAAGAATCAATTGAATATCGAAAGTGTGTTAAAGATTTAGGAAGTATTGAACAATTCAAAATATTAATAAGGAATAACCTTGAAAGGGCTTAGTACATAAAGTAAATGTGTATTTTGGAGATCTATATATTTTGTGCAACAGGTTTTTCTATCTGTTAACATACCACTTCATTAAGGTTTTACAGAACTCCTTCCTAATGAGAAAAATTCTCAGAGTGTAACCTCAAAATTCCAAATGTAAATACATATCATTTTTGTAATGTAAATATCTTAAATATGTCCTATTTTAAATAAAATTTCTGGTGGCATTTTTGAGAGCCAAAGCACGGGCCCAAATGACCTCGCTGTCGAGGATACTCACTCACTTGAGCCGAAGCTTGCAAAAGTTAGTTTGGTTGGAGAATATCATTGGCGCACATCCTTATGAGCCCTTCGCGTGTGACCTTTCACCGTTGCGGACGTATAGGCCTGCTGTTGCTCTGATGACATGGGAAAACAGTGCATGGATTGTAGTGTCGTGTTTGTATGTATATGCGGTGCAAGTCTAAGGTGAATAATAACCTTAAATATGTTATTTGTGAAAGTATGTTTCACAATAGTTGCGCAAAACTTGCTAGTGATTCGACATTTATCGATGAAAATGCAGTTAAGTGTTGCGTAAAAACCAAGGAGGACTTGTGTTTCGTCAAATGTCTCCTCATTGCATTCCTGGACCTTTTACATGACATTAGTGATTCTGTAAATAAGGGATGTGATACTACAGAAGGATAATCTCATTTCTGCACTACAGGACAAGGTAAGACTATTAATTAAACAACTGACCAAACATGCTGAGACAACGATCTATGGTGAAAATTTGCCGAAAACGTTGAAAATTATGAAATTTTGGAATTCTTGGCAGCTTAGGGTGTGTAGTAATTCATGACATTCTATGTTTTATGATTTGCACCATTTTAGGCCGTCACGTGACAATTTAAAAATACGTTTAACAATCGTTAAAAGTAACAATCATTACTTTAATATTAATTTTCTGAGAAAATTTTTTCTAACACTTTTCACTGTACAAAATGCCCCACGCGTGTAACTTTTTCATTTAACTTGGTGAAACTTACAGAATAGGTCCATAATATGTAAATAGAAACTTCACATTACACATTTTTGTTAATGCTTAAGTATGTTTCGAAACTTATATGGTGTTAAGTAATAAAAAAGTTTATATTTTCAAAAGTTTGAGAACTAACACATGGAAAATATTTTAGAACATTTGCTACAAAAATATTCAAAAAATAAGAATGTGGGTCTGCACTAGCCAAAAACAAAAGTTTAACTTAAAACCTAAAATCTTTTGTCGCGTAGAAAATTTTATATAGAGAGTAATTTTACAATATGTTCAGACAAAAATTAATAATTAATGAACTATTTGGTGCAGCAACATGAAAATTTGCATGCAAGTTTAAAATGATACACTAATGATGTGGCTAAATTTCCATAATAATAGGTTTATTACTATAGAAGTTGGCATTTTTAGTGTAGTCTTGACCTACAGCAAGTGTAATTAATTAACCAAATAGAAAAGTGACTCCTCTGTAATGATCAGAGCTAGAAGGTTCGTACCGCTCGCCGTTCCCTATGCAGGTTGCGACCGACCCTCTCCCGACATACAAACAAGTCATAGAGAATAAACGCACAGCGGAGTCATTGCAACCAGTCGCCCAGAGACAGGCCGAGAGAGAGAGAGAGAGAGAGAGAGAGAGAGAGAGAGAGAGAGAGAGAGAGAGAGAGAGAGAGAGAGAAGACTTATGAGACGTTCGTAAACGTATATCTATTTAGATGATTATGTGAACCATAGAAATTCTTATATAGTACATAAGGGTTTGTCTCTGGCCGATCTCATTATTTAAATACGCACATTGTGGCAACACTCAATCAATTATAACGCGGTTATAACGCCTGATCGAATGTAAAATAATATCTAAATAATAAAATTAATGTCTTAAATATCTTAAGACTCTTACTAGACAAAATGGCAAAGCAGGAATTTTACTACATCTGCTACCGTATTACTAAAAACAATAAAATACCTCTGAAGCCTTTCAAATAAACAACTCATTCTATGTCCCGTAGAACAAGATTTAGTTGAATGATAATCTGTTGCAAGCTCATCAATGATTTCAGCAAATTTAGTTTCTCGATCTGGCTTCTCTGTTATCCATATTTGCTGAAGTATCCCACTGAAATGTAAATGTAGATAATAAAGTAAATAAGGACATAAATAAGTACACTTCTAGAAAACATATAATGGTTGTACAGAAATTTAGCTGCTCATCTTTGAAGTACAAGAAAGTTGTTATTCGAATGTCTTCCTTCCTACCAACGTGCTCTGTCATGCAGTTACACCTGTTTTGCGGTGATGAGTGCATTCTACGATGAACCCTGCCCTTGCTAGTAGCGCTGTGTGGCATTGCCATGCCTGGCCGCTCTTACACTGCTCAAGGAAATCGGTACGAACTTCCTAGCTCTGGTAATGATAGAAGAAATAAATACACAAATTGCCCCAAGCGACCATGTGTGTTTGAAATCTGTAAGTAGAGAAAACTTCACTAAACCAAATCTAGTTGAATAAGTAAGCATTGCTATTGAAAAAGTAGGGAAATCTCGATCTGATGGTGATAGGGAAAGATTGACACTTGCTTCATCTGCTCATAGTAATCGTGATCATACAACTTGGTCTGATGCAATAAAAGGAGAAAGAAATCCTACGATGAGTGCAGATAGTAAATATAGAACAAATTCAGTACAAGGCATACCAAAATTGGTTACATTACACGTATGTTTGTCACCTAACACAAAGGAATCTCAGGTTTTGGATTTGTTAAAACCCATTTCTCTGAAGTTACTTGCGAAAAACTGTCTTCAAAAGAATGCTGACCTTTATGCTTCTAATGAGTATTAGAAATTAGAATATCGCCTTGGATCCAAATATTTGGCCTTCAAATGCAGGTGTCAGGCATTTTGTAGTCCTTCGCCCTAAGTACGGCGAAGGGAGCACGGTCTATAAACAAGCAGTATGAACCTAAATTTAAATGATTAATTTCAATTTCCAGTCAGCAAACAATAAATTAATTGAACTTCAACAATTCTTAAAAGATGAAGAACATGACATCTTGTGTTTAACTGAACATTGCTATAAACGTGGTACAGCCTTACATTTTGATGAGTATACATATGTACATATATTATCTGCCTATTTAGAGAAGAAGGAACGTGTTCACGGTGATGTTGCAATTCATTGTAAACAGTCATTTTAGGCTGTCGATATCCAATATATTACTAGCTTTTCACAAGAAATTCATTTTGAATGTGTGGGTTAAAAGTAGATTTGAAGATAAATCCTAAAAATATTTCGTTACGTATTTTATGTAGGTATATATTTAGTTCGCCAAATTACATTATTGATGTTTTCTTATCTAAATTAGAATTTATTTTAAATTATGTACATAAACATTATGATATAATTTTAAACGGTGACTTGAATACACGGTGTTCATTTTCATTCGCTATTTCCCGTCCTCATAGAGCAAGAATGACGTCATAGTTGACTGGTGAGTCTATCTTGAAATCATAGTGCCCTCCACGGAGAAGAAGCGGTAGTTTTTCCGGGACAGTAAACAAATTACAGCGCTCTGGTAACTATACAACCAGCTTCCCCTGCATATGAACACACAGCACCACGTATTCATGGTTGAATCCTACTTTCGTACCGGCATTAAAATTGGTGTGACATATAAATATAGTTTAAACCGTTGCATGGAGGAGTTTATGCAATGCTATCCAGCATTCAGACAACTCCCTCGGAGCGTAAGGTTGACAAAAGTGTCCAGGTACCGTCAAGTTGACATACTTTTGTTTGCAACATAAACGTCTTACGTTTTATCAGTATACGATATAATTTTTTGTCATTCTCACGCATAATTAAAATACCTATTAATGTTGGTTTCCTTATGTCTTTTAAAACCAATAGGTGCATCATACATTTCCAAAATACAGGATCAGTTACTCACAAAAAGAGATACTGGACACTATAAAGTGACTGGTTCCAATCTAGAAGCAATAAATAATGTTACCTATGACAGAAAGGCCTCAAGCATAACTTCTCACAATACAGGCAGTGCTTAAGCGGAACAGAGAAAGGAAATACTATAAAAATGTACACACAAGACTATATACTAGAGATATTTTCTGTTTAGACTTGGATAAGAGCTTTGTACATATTGTAACACTAATTTATGTTTCATTCCTAGAACATGTTCTGCTAATGATTTAGTTTGTAATGAGGTTAGTTACAATGTGAGGAGACTGGGGGAGATAGAAAACAATTGAGATAAAAGTGAAGTATTCTATTTTATGTGACAGGTTTACAATATGCATATATTTTTACTATTACAGAAAACTAGATGTTCATTGTGAAATAAGTGTCCATTGACACTTGTATACTCTTCATGGTATACATTTATGGCTGTATAATTAGCTTTGCAGTGCATTCCATTGCATTGCAGTATATAGTTTTTTAAAAGCCGTTATCGTATCTATGCACCAGGCAAAATTACGCACTTTTATATTACGTGGGCAGGAACCAGCTCTCAAATAGTATATTTACCTGCCGGTAGAGGGAGCTCTCAAAACTGCTGTTAGCGCATCAAATAGGATCGCAAGGCGCTAGGGGAATCGTATTTATACTCGCTCCATCAGCGATGCTATTGATATCATCAAATTTTGCGCCGTAAAATTACAAACAAAAATGAATAAGATGTCCTTGCTGCCATTATCTCTAAGAATTCCTATTTGACATACTTGATTCGTTTGGTTTGACATCTTTATGCATCAACTGACTCATAATGATGCTGCAAAATATTATGTGGTCTCTTATATAGACAATGCGTTTTGCAAATGCACTATTCTTCATCCTCATATTTCCGATTATCATGCACAGTCCTTATTTTTAAAATTTCCAGGCTCTGTCTACCAAGAGAAGCAACAGCAAATATTTGTGCTTATAGAAATACTTGTGCAAGAAATTTACACTTATTTCAACATCAATTGCACAGTGCAAATTGTGATGCTATTTATGCAACATAATAGAAATAATGCAAGGAATCATTTTATGAAAACGGCTTTAAATTACTTTGATCTATCTTGCTCCTTAATTTTAAATAGCGCAAATTCATGCAAAGACATATAAAAATGGGCAACAACCAATATCATTAATATGAAAAATAAACTAAGAACCCCATTTGATCTTAGAAAGGTTGTTCGTTTTGAATATCTTGAGTTTTTCTATCTTTCATTATTGCATGAATATAAAACAATAATTATGACAGCAAAGAAGGAGGATGTATTCAATTTATTAAATGACTTAAATATTAAAAATGCAGGTTGTTGGAATGTTGAAAACACCGAGCTTGGTCGAAAAAATTAAAATAATATTGTTAGAATTAAAAGAAATTGTGAACTTAGTAATAATAATTCCATAATTGTAAATGAAATTTTCAGTCATTTTTCCACTATTGTTAAGGGAAAATAAACTTTCGGCCCATTTTACTACTTTATCTGAAGTTTGTACTACAAGTTCAAACATTCTGTTTCTATGTTTCTCAGCCTACTAGTGAATTTGAAGTTTTAAATGTTATAAACGAGTTGAAGGCCTCTAATTTATCAGGTATGGATGAAATAACTAGTAAAACTTTAAAATACGAGGTAGTCCAAAAAGTAAGTTCTGTTTGGTAACAAAATTAAAGTGTGTACAGTAACAGAAAAATTATTTATTGCACAAAATTCTACAACTCTTAAACTACTTTTCCACATAACTGCCGAAATTTTGCAGGCATTTGTCATTGCGAGGCACAAGTTTTTGTATACCTTCTTCATAGAAGTTTGCCGCCTCTGTCTTCAACCAGTTGGAAACATTTTCTTTCAGTTCTTCGTCATTGTTGAGGTGTTGACCGCCAAGGAAAGATTTGAGATGCAAATACAGATGCAAGTCTCTAGGAGCGAGGTAAGGGCTGTACGGGGGTGGTCAAGCACGTCCCAGCCAAATCCCTGTAGGATGTTTTTCGTCGAATTTGCAGTGTGTGGTCGTGCGTTGTGAAGAAACACCTTTTGACAGCCAATAAATTTCAATTGGTTTCACTTTCCTAGCATTCAGAAAACGAATCACAGATCTGATTTCACAAGCGGCGGGATTTTCAATCAACACCAACATTGTAAACAAGCACAACAAAGCCTGCGTGGCTGATAGCGATCTCACAAAGGCGCACGTTTCTTCTTTGCTACAGAGCGTCTACCACGCATGTGCGGAACTGCTATCGCAGCGCTGCAGCGGAGATAAATTGAAACAATTTACTTTCTGGACGCCCCTTGTATTCCTAATCATAAAAAACAAAAGAGAAAGGAAAACAAAGCATCATTTAAATGCAATAAAACTAAACCGCGACAGTATTTAAATTTATAAAAGAAAGTACTTTGAAATTGGTAGGATGTGCGTAGTAAGCTTTAGCAAGAGATATTTTCCGTTATGATGTAATTATGGTTTCTGGGTTACCCATAATTCATTGAGAGTGCAAGGATGTTGAATGTCCGGATGGGATGCTTTATCTAAGAACGTGATACACCTTTTGGGGGCTTATATTTTTGCAATATTAAATGTATGCAGATTATTCTGCAGAGGAAAATTCCGTTTTTTAACGAATGCCATACTGAAAGGTTATATGGCAATTTGCTATTTGCATAACAATTGATTGAGATATTTTCCAACTCACTCTTTCTTTCACATTGCCTCAAAATATTCATTTAGATGACATTTTAACATGGCAACCTCATATAAAATGGAGCACATACTGTTAGATTATTATTATTATTGTCATGGTCATGGTCGTCGTCATGGTCGTCGTCATGGTCGTCGTCATGGTCGTCGTCATGGTCGTCGTCATGGTCGTCGTCGTCGTCATTATTATTATTGTTATTATTGTTATTATTGTTATTGTTGTTGTTATTATTGTTATTGTTGTTGTTATTGTTGTTGTTATTGTTGTTGTTGTTACTATTATTATTACTATTACTATTACTATTATTATTACTATTACTATTGTTATTACTATTACTATTATTATTACTATTATTATTATTATTACTATTATATTACTATTATTATTATTACTATTATATTACTATTATTATTATTACTATTATATTACTATTATTATTATTACTATTATATTACTATTATTATTATTACTATTATATTACTATTATATTATTACTATTATATTATTACTATTATTATTACTATTATATTATTACTATTATTATTACTATTATTATTACTATTATATTATTACTATTATATTATTATTTTATTATTATTATTTTATTATTATTTTATTATTATTATTTTATTATTATTATTTTATTATTATTATTTTATTATTATTATTTTATTATTATTATTTTATTATTATTATTTTATTATTATTATTATTATTATTATTATTATTATTATTATTATTATTATTATTATTATTATTATTATTATTATTATTATTATTATTATTATTATTATTATTATTATTATTATTATTATTATTATTATTATTATTATTATTATTATTATTATTATTATTATTATTATTATTATTATTATTATTATTATTATTATTATTATTATTATTATTATTATTATTATTATTATTATTATTATTATTATTATTATTATTATTATTATTATTATTATTATTATTATTATTATTATTATTATTATTATTATTATTATTTTACGATACCGTTAAGGAAGCCTTTGGGGGGGGGGGGTTGTGGATAAAATGAAGGAGTATTAGTCCCACTTATCATCCGACGAAGTGAAGGGGTAGGGCAATAGGTTCCCACTTCCGGCCGAAGTAATGAATTGTCTAGTTGTGATTGAATAATTGAATTTGATATTTGCAGCGTACTAAATAATTGAAGTTAATTGTAGTGGGTGACCACATACCCCACATATTTATATTAAATGTATGTATTACGTTCTCTGAAGCTTTCGCCTGCAATGTCTTAGTAAATATCTCCAAATAATATATAATAATCTTAATATCTCCTAATATTAAGCATGGAATACATATAAAAGGTACACTTATCTTACTTTCTCTAATACAAAAAGTAAGCAAGAGAAGTATTGTATTCCAATATTCCAAGATGTTGGTTGCAAGGTAGATGGTGGTTAAAAGCAGAACAAAAAGCTGTAAAAGATATAGGAATCGGGCACATATGGAAACAAGATAATAGGAATGTAGACGTTTTTGAACAAAAAAGAAATGGAGTATACAGGAAAGGAAGAGATATTAAGAGGGGCAGAAAATAGATAAACATTAAATGTTATAGAATAATAAATGAGTACGGGTAAGAGAAAGTACGTAGATCAATGTAATAAATAGGAGAGGTAAGGAAAAGCTTGGACAAGAACGGGATCAATGTCTTTAAAGGGGCTAAGAGGAAGCGAATAAGAATGTATCATTTATGTGGGAATAGAAAATACAGTTCGCTACTTGAAACAGTGCAGAGAACTAGTGCTATGAAAAAGTCTGGGAGAAGAAATGGGAAAAGTTGCGAAGTGTGATTATGGCTATAAGATTGGTTATGGAGAAAAAATGAAAGCAGAAATAGAATTATGGGAAACCTGCTTCGGAAAGTTAAAGAGAAGTGGATGAGCAAAGTAAAAATTGGAAAAGAAGAAATGCTATAACAACAAGGTGAGACCTATAGCAAATTAAGTTAGACGACGGAGAGGATGCTACGCTGCTCAGCAAGTACCAGACAATTTGTACAACTATGTTAAGTAGTATATGTATGTTATGTATATACTATGTAAATAGTCAATTGTATAAATAAATTAAATGAAATTCAATTGGACATGCGAGATTATAGCTAATCCTGGTCAAATTACAATACAAGCTTGAGAGTGACCAAAGAATCAAAATGGGTTTGTGCTGAATTGCAGGTTTCCTTTGAGATAATCCCGCACTCTTTCCAAAATAAGTTAACGCAACTCTAAACTCAATGTCCAACGAGAGAATAACGTACCGTATCACTCCGCGTCCACATGCGTTTGGAATGACACTACTGTTACCGACTTGTTAGGAATAATATTAATATTATTAATAATATGAATATGCATTTCAATACAAAAACAGGTATTTATTCAAGCCAACAGCTTAATCGCTTCGTTAAGTATAATATTAATATAAATTTTCGACACTAAAGGCACATATTTTGAGCTAAGTATCACGTAGCATACTATTAATATCCATGAAAATTAAACTGCTACTTGCGTATTTTTTGTACTCTTTAACACGAGGCTTGATCACTGCCAACAATTTCACCTTATCATGATCCTTGTGGAAAATTATATTTTAGGATGTCACTTGTTTGGTATGCGTTCTAACCTCACACTTTGGTAGGGGGCATCGACCATCACAATAACGCTATTCGGTTGTAATTTGGGGAATTGATGAACCTTTGGGCAGATTGCTGACCTCAACAACATCCAATACTGATCTGGCATGTGGTGGTCTCTTCTTCCTGGGAGTTGAAACTTCACCGAATGTGGCTTTGTGCTTGCGTGCACTATAAATGCTGGAAACAAACACACCGGTAAACTCAGATGTTAACTTCACCACTTCATCGATAGCAAGTTCTGGAAATTTTTCACTGAACTTGTTAAATACATTCAGTATAATTATCTTTTCACCACTTCGTAATGGCTTTTCGCGCACATGTTTAACAGTACTCACCAGTAACTGATACGCCTGTCAGTTTCAATATGCGCGCGCAGCATGATTTACTTTAATTACAAACTAACTTAACTATCAATTAATATATGTTTTTATAGTTGAAATATGCTTAGTACGCATTTGTTGTGCGCTTTAGCAAAACGAACTCAAGACTCCACACCTAATTAGTAGTAATTTTTCAAGAGACTATTTAGACAGCGGAGGCATCGTGGAAATTATGAAGAAGGCACGCTACGCTCAACGGTCACGTGGTTTTGTTTACATCTACTTTATTCTCCCGCTGCAAGCAGTATAGATAGACATGCCCTCTCAATACTAACATCGGTAAGAAAATTATACTATTTTTAGCAGCTGTCCGTGTGCCCCATGTCTGTCTAGCCCATCTTTACCTTATTTATGACACATCGTCTCCTTTCCTTACCCACCCCAAGTTGTAGAAATGCTGTATAGTCAATAAGTACCCTGTGGCTGCTGAAGAACCGTCCTTCGGAGTGGTTTTAGATAATTACAGTACTTGAAACTTCACGCTCTGCTGACGTGGTTAGTTACAAGTGCAAAGGAAATAAAACCAAACTTTCTTACATGAGGGCTATTAGAAAGTTTTGGCATCCAAATGCTTTACATATACGAGTACGTGAAATCGGAGTACTTAAACATTCGAAAACTTTCATTACTCAAACATTTACATTGTTTGATATGCCAATTAAAGAATCAGATAGTTATTTCCAGGAAAATACCTTCTTTTAACCTCTGTCTTCTCTTAGCTTTGATGTTGCATTATGGTCAATTGGTATGAATATTCTATTGAACAAAATGAAACTACTTTTGTTTCTTAAAGACATTCTCTCTAGTATATAGTGTTTTCACTTTTAAAAAGGATTCGTAAAGCTCTATTATAATAGGGTTTAAGTAATCTGCGAGTTAAAATAAGCTATCTCACAGTCCATGTTCGTTTAAGAATTGGGATTTTCAGTGTTGAAACAACTAAACTTTGATCGGATAGGTTTAGAGAGCTCGCCACATATATACACAAATGCTAGCTTCTAATTCCCAAAGTCGCTGGTTCAACCCCAGTGGAGGGAGAAGAATTTTTTGGACGTAAAAATTCCTTAGCATAGCTTCCTTCGGAAGGCAAGTAAAACAAAAAATGGCCTGTCGTATAGTCACACTGTTCGAACGGTTACCATGGATTTATCTTTGTTATCAGAAACATCTCAGATAACGCACTGATTATTCTTGTAAGAGTGAGAGAGGAACTGACGGGACTCGCGTTCATGTGCTAAGCACCAATGGACGCATCACTTCAGCCAATGGGATTCGCAGGAATAGCAAATGACAACTATATGTTCACTCCACGTGGAGTAATAAGTGCGTTAAATGAGAGGTATCTATTGCCAAAGATAAATCCATGGTAACCGTTCCAGCAGGGCGACTATACATTTACGATAGGTGAAAGAACCTTAAGTCGGATGAAGAGCCCTCTGAGCAAAATTAAACGGTCTCTGAGACCCACTATATAAGTAATGCTGAGAACCACAGCGGTTAAAGAGCACCCAAAATTAACTGCACATTCCAACAGTCATTTAAATCTTGTCTGGTCGTACATGATCTTATTTAATGCAGTCGATTAATTTGACAGGAAAATAGAAGAAAGATATACATAGATTGTTATAATGAAAGGATTTGGTAGTTTGCTTGTTATTTTCGCTTTGAGTGCTCAAAAATCAATATTTCCTTCCAATACTTTGGTTAATTTTGTGATGACGTGACGTAAGTTTAATAGTAACTTTTGTCCGTAGTTGTGGTAATTGACATCTCGTAATGTCTCAAGGTGTGTGAACCCTAATACCGAGGAATGGACCAGATACTTTCCCTCCGTGAGGCAACAGCTCTAGTTGACCTAAGCCTGCCAACCCAACTGCGTACCCAAAGTAAGAGGTTGGCGATCAATCAACCGATACGGGAAGGAGTTAGGGTCAGCATCTCGGCATTTCCAGCCGGAAGGTTGGCTTTCTAGATCAGGTTTCGCTACCCAGCCTAGCTCCTCGATTTTCTCATGATGCTGAGTAGGCACCGCTCTTATACCCCCGGGACACAAAATCAGCAATCTCCAGGGTTGGGATCGATCCCGGGCGCTTTCCGTGACAGGGAACCAAAGCAGGATGCCTTATCCCACGGCATAGGACACAGAAATAATTGGCCTCAGTAAATTTAGTTATGGATGATCACAAAAGAAATTAAACATGATTTCAAAAGAAGCTTTTACATTGAAGATCGTATATCGTCGCAAAGGTTTGTTCCGCTGAAACTTTCGTTTATCTACAGCTCAGCTTCAGGTCATTCTAGCGACTACATAAGCATTGCACAGTAAAGGTTACCTGTAGCAAACACTTGTGAATATACACAAAACACTTTCTAATTGTGTACCAATAACAGGCGATCGCTACCTAATTACAATGCACTTCGGAGATAAAGAATATAACGAAGAGTAAATGCTTACAGCTTCATTAACAGAATTAATTAACACCGAAAATTCAACCATTTAAATTATAACGCAGGTAACAGACATTACAACTCTAAACGTAACAACCAACTAAACAAACTCAAGCAAACTTTAATGTATAATCCTTAGAACTGACATATTGTGACGATACTATTTTGTATGTATAAAAGGATTAAATTTGTAAAAATTATATATTCGGAAGATGTAGGAACAACTTCGATACACACGACAAGTCATGCTTGCCTGTCTGGCGAAGCCCCTGCTCACTTAAGCTGACGAAGCTTTGACTCACTTGCTGCTTCGGCAAAGATTTAATATTTAAACCCGTAGAATTTGGCCCAAGCGGGAACATTTACGCACTTTCTAGACGAATCTCTGTTGCGTGTTTCTTTAACGGCCATATCTACGTTCTCCGGTAATGTAACTTCTAAAGCCAAGAGCCTTAGTCAAGGTAAAGCTCACAGCTGTCATTTTCTGAAAAATCTTGTTGGTTGCATGCAACTTATAGTTTATGTAAAATAAACACAAATTAAGCTGGAACTACATGACAATTTTAAGTTAAGAAAATCCTTTACTGTAACCTTCACCTTTACCTTTTTAGGGAACACCTCCTTCCTGAGCTCTTCCCTCCTCCTAGTGACGTTAACTCAAATATTAATGCGAAGCACGAACGTTATATCTGTTGTTGGCGCATCCGTGAACGTTAAATATAATCACAATTACAGCTAAAGAAATCCCAAAGGGCATCGCACAAGAATGTGTCACACTCACAGAATTACATTAAACACAATATGTAAGATAATTTAGAAATTTCCTTATTTAATATACGAGGGTGGGTCAAAAAGTAATGCCTCCCATTCTTTTTCCTTAAATAAGCTATGTGAAAACTTTGAATTTGGCGCAATTCCTCAAACCTTCTTCTCCAATCCCCTGCAGTAGTACCTTCCTGAGTCAACAGGTGGCAGCACTGCATCCTCTTGCAAAATGGCTGATATCGATATTCGTATTAGACAGCGTTCTGTGATTGGATTTTTGACTGCGGAAGGTGAAACGCCAAGTCGCATTCCCGAAAGGTCAAAAAATGTTTATGGTGATGCAACGGTGGATGTCAGCACTGTTAGACGATGGGTTCGTCGCTGTAACGAAGATGAAGGGCAAACACCATTGGCAGATGAAACGCGAAGCGGCAGGCCGGTGACTGCAGTGACTCCATGCAACATTCAGCGAGTCGATGACATTTGTGGTGATCGTCGGGTAACAACAGGTGAATTGTGTCGCATTACCTCCCTCAGTAAAGGCAGTGTGATGATTATTCAACAACTGGGTTACTCAAAAGTTTGTTCACTTTGGGAACCAAGAATGTTAACCGCCCAAAATAATGAAACAAGGAAAACAATAGCCTCCGAACACTTGCAGTGCTTCAATTTGGAGGGATAGGAGTTTCTGGAAAAAAATTTTACTGGAGATGAAACGTGGGTTCATTTTTTTGAACCTGAATCAAAGAGGCAGTCAATGGAATGACATCACACAACGTCACCGAAGGAAAGAGGATTCAAAACTCAGCGGTCGGCAGGGAAAGTTATGGCGACAGTGTTTTGGGATGCAGAGGGTGTACTTATGATTGATTTTTTGGAGCAGGGATGCACAATAAATTCTATCCAATACGTCAGAACTCTCAAAAAGCTGAAAACATATTTTCGCCGAGTTCGCCGAACAAAAACTATGGCGGATGTTCTTCTTTTGCATGACAATGCAAGACCACACACCAGCCGTTACACCACTGCAGAAATTGAGAAAATGGGATGGCAAGTCTCACCCCAGACCCCATACAGCCCTGAATTGGCACCATCAGACTTCCATCTGTCCGCTCCACTAAAGGAAGCTCACCGTGGGATTCATTTTGAAGATGAGGAGGCTGTGAAAACGTCCGTGCCTCAATGGCTTAGGAAGCAAGACCGTGTGTTTTACCTCACTGGAATACATGCCCTAGTTAAAAGGTGGACCAAAACTGTGGAAAAGGATGGAGGTTATATTGAATAGTGACAAATTAATCGTCAATGTTGTAGTTTTCAAACTATGAAAATTGGATTCAATTTTCTTAGCAATTAAAAGAGAACAAATTAGGAGGCATTACTTTTTGACCCACCCTCGTACTTTTGTGTCACTGCTTGAATTCTCATTTCGGATAGAAATACATTTGTTCAAGAAAATACAAGGTAGTCAGGGAAACGTAACGGTCAGAAGATCTTCCTACAAACTTAACAAAGACTAAACTAGGTCAACGTGAAACTTGCCGGGCTATCGGTGTCCGCTTCTGTCTTGATAGTACGAGGCACTCTCCTGAGGGACTATTCCGGACTGATTGCAAGTTATGGCACAGTCTGGCGGAAAGTATCGTATGTATGCATGAGCTTGAAATAAATAAACATATGCGACTGGAATAAACTGACATCATACCTCTGTTTAAGCTGATATTTTATTGAAAATAAGTACAGGGTGATGAAAGGGGGATATGATTTTACAAGAAAATCTATTTAACGCTATGACAGGAATAAATAAAGTTATACAGTGGACTTCCCGTGTTTCCTCTGCCAATTTCGTGAAGTATCTCCAATAAATGAGCCGAACAGAGATCCTTCCCCTTGCCTAACTCGATTCACATGTTCGTATTTGTTGGTGCTCTATTTTTGTGTTGTCTACTGTTTATATGTTAGTAAGGAAATCAGGTGCTACATTCCATCCAAAATATCTATACTGAGATTTTTATTGCAAATATATGTTTTGAGATTCATAAAAAAATAAAATAAAAATATACTTTCTGTACTACGCATATACAGCTCTGAGTTTCACTTATAAACTCGATTTCATATCTATGTGAAGAACACGTACTTAAAGAGTCAGATGCCAAAATAGATACTTAGGTTCAGCATCTTCCTGGTATGTAGGCCGCGCCGTGGCTGAGTGGCTAGATAACTTGGCTCTCACCAAGGCGGTCCGGGTTCGATCCCAGGGGACAGCATATTGAGATTGATGGTGGAGAGCACGGCGCTAGGGGGGGGGGGTTCTCCGGGATATCTGGTCTCCTCCGCCATCTCATTCCACTGGTTCTACATCTTCATCTCATGTATTATCAGTGTCACCACCTGTGGTGCCGTATGTAGTAAAGGCGGCATTTAAACACTCAGATCTCATTTCATTTCCTAGATGTCACAGAAACATTTGCAAGAAAGTTCTTCTTCTCTGACTACCCTTTATGACGAACATTTTTCGAAACTTTTGGTTTTATTTGATTAAGATGCCATACTATATGGCAATGCCATGGCCGGGATTTGAACCACGGATCTCCTGATTTCCGTCCAGCTGCTCTAACCCACTGATCTACCATGGCCAACGTGCCGTCCTGACATTAAATTTTCCATTTGACTCGTATACTTCCCTGGTAAACCACTAGGGGTTCTCGCATCCGAGATACACCGGCTAGTGTGAAGAAATGATCAATTTCCATCAATTAACTAAAATAATAAGAGATGATGAAGCCTGGTACTCAAGTACTTACGATGGTAATTCGCCACAAATGGGGTATTTCGGATGTGAGAACCCCTAGTGGTTTACCTTGGATGTATACGAGTCAAATGGAGAATTTGATGTCAGGACGGCACGTTGGCCATGGTAGCTCAATGGGTTAGACCGACTGGATGGAAACCAGGAGATCCGTGGTTCAAATCCCGGCCATGGCATTGAGTTTTTCATGTTGACTTTATCCATAAGAACCATAGCCTATACACGGCTAGTGTGAAGAAATGATTAATTTCCATGAATTAACTAAAATACCATACTAGGTCTTCATGACAAAACTCTTCAAAACTCTTCTTGAGTTTTCTGCAAAAGTCCTCAGAAGTTATCTTGGTTCTGGATAAATGTTGTACAACTGTAAAGCCCAGAAATAAAATATTAGATAAAATATTCGGTTGTTTATAATACAAAATATATATTCACTAAATTCAGTTTCCTGTGTGTGTGGCTGTGTGTGTGCGCGCGGTGTCAACTATTTCCCAGGTATTTACTCCGAGCTTTTCAAGACCTATACTTCTCTCAAATTGGAAGTAATATTTATATATCTTTTTCATGCAAAGGGAATATAATTGCAAAGGCATCACAGTTCATTCAAGGTTTCTATATCACGCAAAACCTACTGTATTCCGAGAGTAGAAGAATAATGGCAATAATATAATCTCTGTATTTTGTACAAGAATAGAGAGCCAAGTGAGTCAACACATGCATGCTTTAGAAAAGGTTCAGTGTGCGCGAGTGTGTGTGTGTGTGTGTGTGTGTGTGTGTGTGTGTGTATGAGAGAGAGAGAGAGAGAGAGAGAGAGAGAGAGAGAGAGAGAGAGAGAGAGAGAGAGAGAGAGAGAGAGAGAGAGAGAGAGAGAGAGAGAGAGAGAGAGAGAGAGAGAGAGAGAGAGAGAGAGAGAGAGAGAGAGAGAGAGAGAGAGAGAGAGAGAGAGAGAGAGAGAGAGAGAGAGAGAGAGAGAGAGAGAGAGAGTTTGTGAAGAGCGTGACTTAGTTAACTTAAAAACTGCAAATGAATCTTTATATTCATATGGTTTCCCAACGCTGTTTCTTATGCACATCGATGAGACGATGGTCGTAGATTGTCTGGAAGTACCACTTTGGAAAACCACACGAAAAGAAAGTTTAATACGCAGCGGTGAAGGGATGATGTTCTCGAAGTTCCTCATTGTTGAATTCCTAGAAATATCTCCGGCTGCTCTCCTCGAAGCTGATGGATTCTTACAGAGAGTTGTGGTACGCGGATTAGATGTGATGATGGATTTGTTAAGGAAATAAATCATTTCTATTATTTTCTTTTCGAAATAAAATCTTGATTATTTAAACAATTGAAAATTATTTGTCGAAATACTTAAGTTATTATATTACTCTTGCAATGTTTTCTCTCCCGCTTCCTTTCTGCAACATTACGAACAGAATCACATACGCATCTGACCTCCACGGCAGCTAGTTGTAGAATAACGCCTGCAGTCACTAGCTCTAAGTCATTGGTCTTGCCATTGCTATGGCAATGCAATTGTTTCAATAGTTCATGTCGCATTTCTTTTGAACAATGTTCGTTGCCATATTTAATAAGATTTTACAGCTTCTCTCTTGAATTAATTTTCACGCCATTTAACAGTTCACTTTTCCTTTAACACTCTAATAACTATCAATTTTTCAACTGTTATTTTTAACCTCGTTCCCTATCTAATATAATCATAAATAATGTTAAATATAATTAAATCTAAAATAACTATTTCGGAGTTCTTAGTCGGCGGCTTTATTGGAACTCATTTCGTTTATCTTCCAATGTGACCTAATTAATTAAACGACGTTGAACAATAAAATAAACTGTTTAATGGTAAACCGAATATAGGGTATCCTGGAGATGCAGTAAATTCATCGTCATAGATTCCCACCCCCAGGGCCGTATTCCTTACATAGACACTTAAACAAGATGGACACTTAAACAATTTTCCAGATGCTGGAGAACCAACCACAATTCTGCACTTGTAGATACGCCTTCCTGCTTTGGCTATCCTCAGCATGCGTACGACTTTTTATCCATTCTTTTATGTAAGCAACTGGGTTCCACATATGTACTGGAGGTCCATTAATAGTCATAAGCATTATTTGAATTATTTTGTATACATATTGTATATTTGCAATATTTTGAATGTTAACTTAAGATAGGTAATGAATTAAAAAGAGTATAAATGATATTAGTAAGGGGACTGCGTCCCCTTCCGAGAAATAGTGGAGGGACGGCGTACATCCGCGTTCCCCTTCCACTACGGCCCTGCCCACTAACCCAAAAGGTAGCTCTCACTCTTATAAGCCTCTAGAGCTGTTGCAAGTTTATTCAACAGCAGACAAAACTTAATAAACAATATATTTGATTTATTTAAGGTTGTTGCTGTAGCAGTAACCACATGATGCGCCCATAATGCCTGTTTACCTGCATCATTCGCACGACAAATTTAATTTCCTGTATCTGTCGCCACAGATTGAAATAACGGTCGTAAAAGTGAAATCTGTTTTCCGCCCCAGGGTAGTTGATCCGTCTAATACACAAAAGCTATCCTGAGTGACAGTTGAACCCGAAGACTCTGCCCTAAAGCGTACTGAAATAAAAGTGTCAATTTTGTTTTTCACAGTAATTAAAATTGTTTTGTATTCGAGCAAACAGCTCCCATCTGAAATGAAAACAAAATAAATATTATCAGACACGGAATTAGGTACAAAACCAAATGTAAAACACTTTTTAACCGTACTAAGCCAAAGCAGCATATTGTGTGCAGGGCCTAAAAAGGGAGTGAAGTAATAAATCTGTAACCAAAATAGATCATTTTTCGCCAATCTGGTTTATCCTTGCTGGTCTCCACTTTTTTATTATTTTGTCCCATTGGTCCTTTAACTGCAATGGTCATATCGGCGTTCTCCTTTGGAACATATAGAAGGTGTTAACTCGTATTCGTTGGGTTTTAATCATTACCTCACGCACACATTCGCACTCTCATTCATACTTCCAGACTTTGGAGAAAATGAGGAATTATCTTGGTCGGAAAAAATTCCCACCCACACCGCCGGGAACCGAACCTGTGACCCATAGCACGGCTACCGACTGAACTATGGGACCAGCCTCTACATTTTTCCCTCAATAATTTGGGAATCGTGGAGATATTATAAAATTCCAATATCATTTTGCAATCAAAGTTTCTATTATTTCAGATAAAAACATAAAATTCTTTACTATAAAACGGATACCAAAATACCATTTTGGTTCTGTTTCCAAAGAAACACTTTATATTTCTGTGTCTATTTGAAAAAATCGCGTAATATTGTTCCGTCTAAAGCAAAAATGTTCATAGTTAGGTTCAAATTTTGAATTTTAAAGTTATTTCAAGATCCAAATTGATGAAATCGTATTTCCTAATGAGTTTATCCCTTTTCTTCCAACAGTTTGTCGATTTGTTTTAATTTAAGGGGTTTTGAATTATCAGTTTAGATGCATAGAGTAGGTGCATATTTGTTATTGTTACTCTCTCATGAAGGTCTAAAAGGGGCAATGACCATCTCCGGGCCCCTCAAAATCCAACGTCTGTGGTCCTCGTCTCGACTAGTGGGTACCAGTGAGGGCGCCTACAATGTCCAGTCCTAAGAAGAACGATTCAGCTGTGTCACCGCCGAAACAGTCACTTCAAGAACGACATGTGAACCGGTAATATATAATGTATCGCCAATGAAATTCAAGACCTCATATGACACAACTGACTTCCTTAAGGAAAATAGTAAGACCAGTAAGAAGAAAGCTAGCCAGCCTAAAAGTACGTCTCCTCCGTTAACATCATCTGAGGAATCATCTGGAGAGGACTCCGAACGACGACATTCACCTTCGTCGATCGCAGTTTCCGATCGGTTCGAGCCTCTGAACCCGAAGATATTAGATGCTAGAACACTGAAAAAAGGGCAGGATAATTCCGGTGTAAATACTAGCCCAAACCTGAGGAAAAGAGACAAATTGATTCGACCACCGTTGAGCAGGTACTTTTTAAACCATTTTTCCCCTCAAGCTGTTATTTATTAAAGAAAATGTTTTAATGCCTTTGGGCCTTTTATTGTTACATATAGTTTTTCATTGTTTTATTTTAAATGTGCATGTTTATTTGTCATTTCATTTTGATTTTTTCCAATTTATAGTTTAGTTTATCGCTGCTATATTGCCATGATTTAGTTTATAAAGGGCGCTGATGACCCCATAGTTGAGCGCTCTTATATATACATCATCATCGTCATCATCATCATCTGACCATCTCCGGTATGGTCAATAAGCTTTTCTGTCTATTGTACCTATGCTCCTAGTAGAGCATCAAAGGGAGGAAGGCTGAGGTGAAAGGAGACAGAGGATGGCCATCCCAAGGAGAGGTCAAGGTCTCTACTATTGACCAGTTGGAAACTCCCCGGCAGGTCTGTACAGTTGACATCCTACTCACCGTGGGCCTAAAACGCTTCACCAGGCCGGCCCAGAATACGCAGACCACTCTATTGAAGGAGGAAGTTTCTATCAGCAGGATATCATCCTGTCATGCGGCGCCGAGACTCCCGCTAAAACTTTCTACCCTGAAAGGGACCACCAGATGAGAGATGATATGATATGATAATGCAGATAAAGTGGAGGGGCAGGAAATTCGGAGGATGTAATTGGCCTACCAAATATTCTCCTGGCGACCCGGGAAACCCCCAAAACTCCATGGATCAGGTAGGCCGGTCACGGGAATCGAACCCGGATCTTCCCGAAGTGGGCCATAGATAAAACGGGCTGAGCTATCCCGCTCAGTGATCGTGTTTTGACTTTCATGAAGACAAATATTGGACCAGGGGAAGACAGGTAGTGGTGGTGTGGCGTCAGCTTCGTCAGCTCTAACCGCCAAATATGATACCGAACGAAAAGCAGGTTGCGTGTAACGTCACTGCACTGATTTCTGCTGCCAGTGAGGAAAGAAATAGTTTGATGTGTTGGGGTTCCAACAGCGTAGGAAAGACAGGAAACGTATCGAGTATTAATAATATGTACAACTTACATCTGGGTGTTGTAATATTAATGCTGACTGCTTTAATTACACTATTGGTCACAAGTTTATAGACAATTACATTTTGTCCATTCTGTGCTATGAGAAAGTATATAAAACTTCAACTCGTAGTTTATCTGATGAACAGGCATGTTATAGAGTAAATGAAATAAAATAAATTAAACATGAAGTAATTTTCTCTACAAATTAGAGACCCACTCAGAACAGAATTATGTGGACATTTTCCGACACTTTCTGTTTCGTTTTTCTTTAACTAATTTGTCAATGTCAGGACATAATATCTGGGAAATTTGTAGTCGAAGGGCGCATGTTAGATTGTGATCCGACAAGGTACTTCGGAGTTCGGACTTAGCTGTTTCATAACTGAAAAAAATTGCTCCCTCATATATGTCGAGCCAAACACACAATGTCCGTGCGGCAGGTGAATACAACCTAGGAAATCTGGTTTGGGGGACATTGTTGTAAAAATCAGCCAAGTCTTTCTTGTTTCTATATTTGTCCTTCAATAAATCGCCACATTGTAAATTTAATAATGTCATTTGGTACGTGGCAGCTACATTGTTGTCATCGAGTGCGCAATACCTGACTGAACCATCAGATTCTGTACTCGCAGCGCCATTTATATAGGCAACTTGGTACTACACGGCTCTTGCCTGACGTCACACGCATGTAGGCCTCGCTCCCGGCTGAAATACGTCACAACTCTCGAAGCTGTCTTCCTCTGTTTTCCCGAGTTCGAATCTCGGTCAGGGTGAGTTATCTGGATAAGGCTTTTTCCGGGGTTTTCCATTATTCTGAAAGACGAATGTCGGGTAACTCTAAGCTCTATGGACCCTGGGCACATTTGAGCATCATTTCACCCATTCCATTCATCGTCCGATATGACTTAACGTTGGAGGACGTAAATTACAAAAAGCATGCACCGACAGCCTCATACAGAAGGAATGCCTTGAAATATATTGAAACGTTATTATGTGACCGATTACATTTCTAAAGAATATTGAGGATATGACTGGGAGTACAAGTTACAGCAGCAGTCCTTTTGATTTGTTTAAATCCATGTACAAACCAAATATTGGCAATTGTTCAGCGCTTGATTTGGTAACAGATAAACAGCACAGCGTTGGCTGTCAAGTGAAATATTGACTTCAACAGAATGCTACTAATTGTATTTGTTGGATCCTTAGCAAATCAATACAGGGATGTGGTCGGTAGCTCTGGTATGTCAGAAATGAGGATGAGCAGAGGGACGAAGTTCGAATCCCTCTACCTGGATTGATTTGATTTAACCGCTGATTCTATTGACCTCTGTTTTTCATTATACGGGACGGTCTGAATGGCACTCCAAGCATTGCAGCCGTTTGATTAATTGCCAAGGTTTTAGAAACTGACTTTGTCATGATTTATCCTATAGCACAATGAATAACAGACCAGAGAATGAGAACAACTGTTTTTTTATGGTAGCATGAGAAGGACTAAAATACTTTTGCGTAAAGCTTCAAAGGACCGCTCTACCTTCTGCCTGGTGCTTCAGGTACAGTGAAGCAACTTGGTGTACTCCCATTTTTATACCAGCTGTGTTTTATAGTTCCCATTTTTATAGGTATTTTATGGTGCCTAGTCAATTATTTGTTTAATTTTATATACATATAGCTCCAATATGATTGTTCGAAAAATTCCACTTAGGAAAACTAGTATTGCTGAGTTTATTAGCTGAATTGTAGGCTTCAACCGGAGATCTAATCTGTAATATCTAAGCTAAGATGTATAATCCAGAACAGCCTACTAGTGCCATTTCCAGATATTTTGTATAAGGTTATTTCCTTATTTCATTGACGTGTTTAAAATGACTTGTATAAATCCTTTATATATAGAATTTTCACTGTCTTAATGCATATTGTCATACTGAAATAAGGTGTTTCCTTTTTAATCTCCTAAATTCCGCTGGGGACTTTTTAACAAAACATTCTCAGGGCGTTTTAAATATTTTACAGATGTTTTGCAATTTTTTTGTAACTTAAAAGTATCAAATTCACTACTTAATTATTATATTTACGTTAAAGTAAGGCAATATTGTCTCAAATGAATAAATACAGCTGTTCAGCGTAAATCGTTGGTTTCCGTCCGTCCGTCCTTCCGTCCATCCGCAGTGCTGGCTGTATAAAGCCAGGAGGCTTTTGCTACGTTCCCACCCGTCAAAGGTTTTACCGCAAGTAGGATGTTTCTTTTCGGGATATTGTAGGTTGTGTTGTTGGTTTTTAGGAAGCAATAGTTTCTATGTAACATAAATTTTATGGTTGTAGGAACAAATGCAAAACCTTATGCATCCTGGTGTTCTATTTTATATTTGTTTTGGTTTGAAAAAAATTGATGCCAAACAGCTTAGAAGAATTATGTGGAGCTCAGCTTTAGATGCTGTTAGGAATTTGATCCCCAGAGCATTCAATTGTGCTCTTTGCGATGCCAAAATGTTCGACAACCCCCTGAATAATAACTCAATTTCCAAGAAGCATCCATTGGTTGGAAAGTTAAATCAACAGACGGCCGGAACTGTTTTATCTCAAGATGAATTCGTTAGAAGGTATTAGTTTATATACATGAAGAATGCAAGTGCCTTCAGTAAAGGATGAAAATCCACGTCATAATTGGAGGCAGAGCAACTGTTGTTTATGTCCTAGAAATTACATGAAATAGTTTACCTATAGCGAAGCCGTCCTAAGTTTATATGACAATGTAAATAGAAGTGCGATATCATTGGCTTAGCCTTGTAACTTTCTGCGGATGAACAATATAATATGACAAAGCAATTTTAAGGACTTTACATCTACTTCAAAATATATAAACAACACCATATTATTACAAATACAACAGTCAAACAGTAATTAAATTGAATTGAGTTTATTTGGTAAAGTAAGCGTCCTTTGTATATATTAATCAGAGTGCACGCTGCGCTTGCTTAGATTAAAAGGAAGTGGGAAGACAGCTTAAACATGGTGGCCATCGTGAAATATGTAAAACTTCACAAAGGGAAACCTTAATTATATTGAATGTGTTTTACAAGTTGTGTGAGGAATAACCAATCTCAGCAGTTGAGGACGTTGTCAATTTGTCAGCAGAATTCGATGTTTCAGCGCCAGGTATCAATGCCGTTCGAAGTGAGGTTGTGAAAACGGGCGTGCGTTCCACTCCAGGAAAACACCGAAAAAGAATAAAACTAGTTGTGGAAAGTCAATGTGATGACTTTGTTAAAAGTTTCATTCATCGCAGGGTTAATAGCTTCTTTGAAAAAATACTAGCCACCGCAATTACAAGAGTGCTTCAAGCAGTAAGCAATGATCCCATTTGCCGAGCTTTGGAAAACGAGCTTCTACACCATTCTTCGCGACATAGGTTTCAAATTTGTGAACAGAAACAGAAAAAATATAATTGTTGAGCATGAAAATATATTTTTATAGCGAGTGAATTATCAAAGAAAGGTGCAGAAGTGGAAATCGTTTAAGGAATTTGTCCGTGATCAGATTCCAATTAGGTACGTTTTTTTTTTCTCAGTTGCATGCCAGTAGAACTTTCAAGTCATTGCCAAAGTGTCTACACGCAGTTATTTAGCACTGTTATTCCGCAGAGAGACCTATGCCGTAATGTTTAATTTATAAATGATATAAGGTTATGTGAAGAAATCAAATATTTGAGTACTTATTGTAAGTATTAAGTCTCCTACATAGTGGACACACATTTTGAAAGAGGAACTTTGGTCCTCGAATGTATTATTCATTTAATTATGTAATATGTTTAATAATTATACATCAATTTGAGAACTGTAACTGGCTATGTTTATGAAAGTGAGATAGTATATATTTGATGTAAAATTTGTAACGTGAACCTGGGCAGAAATACGTGAGAAACACTGCACTCCCGGACGACAGTCTAGAAACAGCGGATGTTAGACAATAGAATGGAATGCTAGCTATTAAGCTGTATCATTACACAGTCAATATTCTCTTAGTTTTTCCTTGTGACGCCGTGCTGTGTGTATAAGAGAGTAGCAACTCCCATTCAGTCTCATTTTGCCTCATTGCTCATTTGCCTCTTTTCTCATCTTGCCTCCTTGATCATTGCAGTCAAGTGTACTGTATACATCCGTCTGGTGTGTCCGACGACGTGTCACGTCCAGTAAAAATGTATTGTAAAATGTCCGCCGAAAGTGCAGTTATTTGAAGTTGCCCGGGTTCCACACAAGTGTAAGGACAACTTAAAGCAGTTCAGAGATTATCGTTTGTTTGTGTTGTCTCAACCTTAACATCCTGAGAACCCAAAAAAGAGTCCATGCAGGAGACAGCAGCTAGAGCCAAGGGTAAAGCAAGCAGCGTGGAGACCGAGGAAGGAGTCCCGGCGTCGACCCAGGTACGTGCAGCCGTGAGGCGCAGAGAAAGTACTGCCGCAATTTGCATATATCTTAACGTAAAGGTGCCACCGCATAAGCTACTCAAACATCGAAAACGCAAAGCAAAAGTTTTCAAGTTCGTTGATACCACATATGCTCGACACGCTGTTGATAAAATGGCGCGGCTCCAGTATAAACCTATGTTTTTATCTTAAATCAATTTCCTCGTTATAGCTTTCAGTTAGTGATACTTAACTGCAGTCAAATGTGATTTCATTTTAATAATGAAAACCAAAATTAGTATTATCATCATCATCATCATCATCATTATAGTCGCCGATCGCATTGTTGCCACTGCCGCGGCCGGCGCGCACAAAGGGACAGATAAAGCAGCGCGGAGATAAGAATCTTCCAAAACAGATAAAGATAGATGACTGGAACTTTCGCTTTCTTGATTGTTACAAAAATTCCACTATTTCTGGAATAGTGAGTGGAGATATAAAAGAAGCCGTGGCTAGTTTATCGGCACAGTCGTAAAGGGAACTGATAATTGTGCGCCTGCAGCTGTGATTTGAAAGTGAACTCTTTTGTTTATTTACGTGTGCAGAAGTGACGAGAGAATGTGTTGGTTTATGTTACGTCATCTTGCTGAAAAGGGGTGTACAACGAGTGTCTTTCTATGGAAATAAAGAGCATTTTGTATTTCTGCAAACTTGACTTTTCAATTTACGAACCCACAAAGTCACAATATATTAATTACAAAACGTTAAGATAAGCAATTAACACATCACCATTCAGGTTTTGTCAAATATTGATTAATGGCACACCAGTGACCATCATATTATTTAGTTCAAACTTAAAATTATGTGGCGAACTAAGGTTACGTATGTGTCCTACATTCTGGTTGCAATAAAATGTAGAAATATGTCCCAAACATAGTTATTTTCGATACTCTGAACTATTAAAAGCATTATTTTAAAGTACTATTGAATCATAAATTTACTTTTTAAACAGAGATTCAGATAGCCTTGGTATAACTTTCCAGGTGTCAGTGCTTTATTCCTTTCTTTGTTCTACGCCTCCAGTATAACTGCACAATAACAATTGCATACCTGCATAGGCTGCTTATTTTATGTACGTCACCTGAATAATATTAGCTTTGAGAAATATAGAGCAGCTGGTGAGTTCTGCTGCGCTGTAGCATACCAAACGAGGGTCGTAAATGTTCCAGACAGAAGAAATATACAAGCCATTTCCTCTCACTTGCTCCTGACGTAACACTGAAAATTAACTATATAAATAAACTGAATATCATAATATAACGTCACTGATACTGTGTGAAAATGACATGCAAAATATATCCATCAAGCATGGACAAACATGACGCAAGTTAACGCAGTTGTTTAACATTGACTCCATTACACGCAGAGGTTATTACAACTCCTGAGTATCTAATACTGCTCTTCGTGGGCAACTAATACCGCTTTCTGTGAAAGTAGAAAAAGAACTAAGTGTCTGAATATGCCACACAGTAACCAAGATTACCTCTGAAATATCCAGACAGAAAGTGCCGCATCGTTAGCGTAGATGGTAACGTGTCTGTCTCGCATTCAAGAGGTACGAGTTCAAATCTCGGTCAGGGTGAATTACCTGGCTAAGGTTTTTCCAAGGTTTTACGAGTTGCCTTAAAGTTATAACACCTCCCATCCTTTTATCAAAAAGTAATCACAAGCAAAATGTGAAACTAGTGCCACTTCCCAACGTAATCTCTCTCTAGCACAACATGGCCGCTGCGAACGTTTCTTTAGGAGTGTGGCCTCACAGTGGCTCAGTGGTTAGACCGCTTGGCTCTCACCAAGGCAGCCAGGGTTCGATCCCAGGCGGCCGCAAAGTGAGATTTGTAGTGGACAACACGGCGTTGGGGCCGGTTTCCCCCGCCATCTCATTCCACCGGTGCTCCATCTTCATAACATGTATCATCAGTGTCACCGCCTGCGGTGCCGTATGTAGTAAAAGCGGGCGTTAAACACTACACATTTTATTTCATTTAGGAGTGTGTTTTGGCCACTGGTAAATTGCTGAGGTAATAGCGGCATGACTAGTGCATCTGCGACCAAGGAGAGCGTCTTTCTTCGTGGGAAACAGCCAAAAGTCGCTAGGAGCAAGGTCAAGTGAGTAGGGAGCATGAGCAATCATTTAAAACTTGTCACGAAGAATCTCCTTCATGGCGTTCGGCCGATGCGCTGGTGCGTTGTCTTGATGAATGAGCACACATCCAACCTCTTCTGCCGTTTTTCACGCAATGCTGGGAGGAGTTTATTCTTCAACACATTTTGGTTGGATGCAGCACACCGTAGTGCTCTTTAAATGCAATGCCTAAGGATTACACCGCTGCTATCCCAGAAGATGTCAACCGTCATTATGTCAGCACTGGTGCTCACCCGAAATCTTTGGTGGCAGTGAGTTTGTGTGCTTCTATTGAGCTGACTGGCATTTCGTTTCAATGCTGAAAAGGGGCATCCACGTCTCATCCATTGTCACAATCTACTGTAAGAAAGTTCCATTCATGCCGTCATCACGCGTCAACATCGGCAGACAATTTGCCACGCGCGCAGCCTTGTGATCATCCGTCAGCATTCATGGCATCCAACTGGAAGACACTTTTCACATTTTCAGATCTTCATGCAGGATTGTGTGCACAGATCCTACGGAAACGTGAATTTTGGAGGCGATGTTTGCAACGCCCAAACGACGATCATCCAAAACAGCGTTCTCCACTCGTTGGATCATGTCCGACCGGCTGGTGCGAGGCCATGACTCTTTGTCACACGATATTCTGCCTTCATTGAACTGTCGCACCCAGGAACTCACATTAGACACATCCATGGTACCATCACCACATGCCTCACTAAACTGTCTTGGTTTGTTGTCATACGATGTTCTACCTTCATTGAACTGTCGCACCCAGGAACTCACATTAGACACATCCATGGTACCATCACCACATGCCTCACTAAACTGTCTTGGTTTGTTGTCATACGATGTTCTGCCTTCATTGAACTGTCGCACCCAGGAACGCACATTAGACACATCCATGGTACCATCACCACATGCCTCACTAAACTGTCTTGGTTTGTTGTCACACGATGTTCTGTCTTCACTGAACTGTCGCATCCAGGAACGTACATTAGACACATCCATGGTACCATCAGCACATGTCTCAATCAACTGGCGATGAATTTCAATAGGTGTCACACCACGAAAATGGAGAAAACAAATGCTCACACGCTGTTCTTGTAAGGAAAACGCCGCCATTTTAAGTATCAAAAACAGTCGTAGCTCTCGTCGCTGCCACTAGAGTTCTATGCACTGTACAGTGCTACCATCTCTGTTACGCATTCACAAAGAGTCCAGGTATATTTAAAACAAGACAAGTTTCTATCTGGTCCCAGTCATGAAAAAAAAACGGTTGTTATAACTTGAACGCATTTCGTACCTTATCCTAAAACACGGTAACTCTAAGCTCTACGGACTCTGGACTCATTTGAGCATCATTTCACCCTTTTCATTGATCGTCGGATACGACTTAACGTTGGAGGACTTAAAACACACACACACAGGAACACACACACACACACACACACACACACACACACACACACACACACACACACACACACACACACACACACACACACACACACACACACAACGGGTAAGAATAAGTAAACATAAACTGGAGATGTCAGTTAAATGGTTAGAAAATGAAGTGGCCGTTGAATCCAGAACAATGTATGCAGTGATAGGAATAAAATTGGACCAAATGTATGGATTGTTTTGTAAAGAACTACTAGAGCTGCCAAAATCTACTCCAAAAGTGGTGGCATTACTAGAGCTAGGTAATACAGAAAGGAGGGGAGTAATAATAGAGAGAAATAGAAATTATGGTATAAATGTATTAAAGGGCAGAAAGAGGAATTATTGAATTAGCATGAAGCAACAGAAAAGCATTAAGAACACAATAGTTGGTGGTCGGAATTGGAAAGGATGACAGGCATGAGAGATTTATGGAGAGCAAATCATATCGGTTTTTGGAAGGAAGTGAAAACCATAGTGCAAGACACTGATAGGCAGGAGATTTGGGAAATAATAGCAGAAAAGAAATCTTTAAAACTTTAACAGCAATTAAAGAGAGAATGGGGTAGGGAAAATATAGAGATCAATGTGACAAAACTGGAAGAGAAGACATAGTATGGAGGAGAGTAGGAATAATATATCTAAAAGGGTTGAGAAGTAATGTAGTAGGCATATGTGAATTTTGCGGAGATGAAGAGAGCACTGTTCATTAACTGGTAGAATGTAAGGAGTCAATAAATTGAACAGGAGAAAAGTATGGGATAAGAAATGAGATAGCGTGAGCAAAGACGTAGTGGCATTACGCATGTTAAATGGGATAGGGGAAAAGAAAAATATATGTATAGGAAAATACTTATATAGGTTAAGAGAAAAGTGGATTAGGGTAAAAGAAGCGGAGGTCAAGAAGAAATGACATCAAGCTGCTCAGGCAAACCAAAGGCTTATGACCAGGGGACCTGATTCAGCAAGTAAATCTTAAGGTCAGCAATCTCATGTATTTATACAAGATGTATAATAGCGCGTGTTTGATGTTAAGTGACAGTAGTGAAACTGTAATATTAACTGTATAAATAAATATTAAATATCAAATATGAAATACGAGTTGTGTTGACGAGAACTGCATTTTCTATTGTACTAAGTATTAGCCAAAGTTTAAACGTTACCGGTCATACAGAATAAATAGTAATTTGCACAACATACCTGATGACGCTTTTTAGAATTAGCCAACTTTACAGAACATTCCCCTCTTGAGGCCTCGTTTTAATTGTTTCCTTTATTTATTCTGGAAACAGCTGTTTTGTGCATACCGAAAACCTTTGCTGCAGAAATAATAGGGCCATGTTCCAGATTTTCTTCTTCCTTTCATCCAACAGCCGCATTTGGCAGTTTCTGTACTTCGAGTTGCTGAAAGACTTCTGTAGTCTCTAGAATGACATCGAATTTTTCACAATACTACATTATATATGCTACAAAACTTGGCCGCTAGGCACAAGGCCCATCTCCCGGTCACACGCGCGTACAAGTCAAATCAAATCTCAAATCACATTAAACATTATCAAATAAACACAAAAAATGCTTTATAGTAGAATATGTTAGAAGTACCGTCCATCTGTATTATATCTACGGCATCTTCTGAGTAAATTTCTATACAGGTGCCTTAGTCCGGCTTCTCAAATAGCGGCAATTTCTCTCCTGATACTTTGTTTTAATTGTGGGTGGGCATTAATGCTGTATACTTTATTTTTCAAGTTATCCCATAAAAAAAATCGCAAGTCCTAAGGTTAGTGACCGAGTGAGCCATAAGCCCTTACTACTGACTCTATCCTCAAAAACTTCAGCAAATTGTAAGACTTATCAGCTGTAGATACGTGCTTTGGCAGAGTCCTGTTGGAAATAATGAGACTGGCAGCTCCTCGACTTGGTGGCAGTATATTATTTCCATATCTTCTTGCATTCACGGTTCACTCATAAAAATGGATCCCATTACTCTGTATCCATTTATTACCCACCATAACCCAATGTTTTATAACGCAAGGGAGTTTCATAAATGAAATTAGCTTTATCTGTAGGCTTGCCTCGTCAGCATGGTGGTAACATGTCTGCCTCACGTTCAAGAGGTCCCGAGTTTGAATCTCGGTCAGAGTGAGTTACCTGGATGAGAATTTTTCCAGGGTTTTCCCTTATCCTAAAAGGCGAATGTCGGGTAACTCCAAGCTCTATGGACCCTGGGCTCATTTGAGCATCATTTCACCCTGTTGGAGGACGTAAATTACAACAACAAAATCTGTAGCATAACATTGATTGTGTTCTGATGGCACATGACCATGAAAATGAAACCATGCTTCGTCATTGAACAGTATTAATCGTGGATAGATTCTTTCATTATTAACATTCTTCAAAATACAGTTACCCTACTCTGGTGATCATGTGATAGCATATCCAGACCAGCAGTAACTTTGTGTTATTTGATTTTAAAAGTTATGTTGATCTCCATGCTGAAGCATTCAAAACTTGATTTTCTTGTGCAAGGCGCCTAAGGGATTTTTGAATGACCATTCTAACCTTTCTCCGATTTCGTCCAATTTCTGCTCCGTAGGCACATAATTTATTTTTTTTTATCACGAATTGATCCAGTGTCTCTGAATTTAATTACAAGCAAACGAGCCAAATTCTGTAGACTAAGCGTTGTATAAATGAATGGTGGACCGACCTGAGAGTAATCAATGCTGGAGTGCAGTTCTTTGTTATCTCACTTCCATTCAGTTCATATCTAACATTAACCAATCAGAGGCAACTGAATATATACTCCACGTGGAGTAAATCACGTGCCAAGAGGTGTTTTCGATTTACTGCTGTAAGACCTTAGGGGCACTAGTGGTCGAATAGATCTGAAATGGACAACAAGGTATGTGTAAAAATATCCGGACTGTATTAGCAGGTGCCACATGCGACGGAGTTTGAAAACACTTCCTTTTCACGAGTCCAAAGGGGAAATTTGATCATAATTTTGAACACGAAAATACCACATCTTCCTTGGATTGTGATAAAAGAAGGTCTTCTAGTATGCAGCAATTCCTAACATGCGTCGTGTAATGATTGCTACAATGGTATTTCTGAATCTAACAGCAAATAGGAGCGGTAATACGAATTGACGGTCAGAAGCAGAATTTTCTAAGGCATTGTTTCAAAATTGTGCAGGACAGCTGCTCAAAGTTTTCAAAAGTAATTTCAAATACCAAAATAGTAATACAAATGGAAGAATTTTACGTGATGGGTCCGTTTGGAAGTACAAAGTACTGTGCTGAAGTGTTTCTCACGGTTTGACATATGTAGCATGTGTGACAGGATATTTTATTATCAGGAATTAACAACTTTTAACTTAAAATGGATGAAAAGTTGCTAAGTCACTTGACTTAACGGCTTCTGATTCTTAATGTTAGAGTTTTTTTACATTATACAATATGTAGTCATGGATAAACTATAACTTTATTTTCAGCAATACATCTGTACTATGTAAGCACTTCATGGATTTACATACAACTTTGTCATCAAAACATCACCTTATCTCTATTACATCATCTTCAAGCTCAGTTCCATATTTCATTGTATCGTAAAATGTGGTACCTTCTGGCACAGTGACATGTTGCAGTAGTGAACGAACATCGTAATATTTTGTGTTCTTAATCTTCCGGAGCCTATTTGTTGTGTTTCTCGCACTATCACATGCCTTGTATAAGCTTTGCAACCTCAGTACTCTCCTCAAAAGAGACTGGGGACGATAAAGTGAGGAAGACATTGTGTGACGAACTTCTCGTACACAGCCCTTTGGAAATACACACCCCGGATTAAAGTGAATTCTGGAGCACTTCAAGGATATGATCGAGGGCATCTTTGAAGTCAAAAACTTGAACACCTGCAGTGCCATCATGTTCCCCGTTATCGGTCAGTCGACGTTTGACACGGACAACATCAATGGACTTCTTCTGTAGTGAATCTTTGATCTGTTTCACCTAGTGGAAGGGACCAAGACTTTATCCACTGATCGTTTCTTGTTCTCAATATTGCCAAACATTCTGTCAATAGGCATGAAAGAGTGTCCTGGTATTTGGGAGTACAGATAAACTTTCTGAAAGTGCACTTGAGGAATGTCTAAAACTGTCTAATATCTAAATGTCTAATCTAAAATGTATCAACAGCTGATATCAAAGAGCTTGTGTGGCACAGTGTAGTTGCACCAACAAACGGCTAATGCGGCAACTACTTGACATAGCAACATCTAACTCGAAAAGGCTGACTTAACAACTTTTGATTCTGAAATTGATGCCCATTCAACATGTCATGTTCGACTTAACATCTTTTGATCTGCAAATCTTTTAGCACTATTAGAAAACTGGTATTCAGAATGCTTATCGTGTGTTTAACAGGATTTCTCAAAAACATTGGTCCAACCACTTCTAAATGTGAGTGCTTCAATTATAAAAGCGGTGTTCTTTCGGGGGTATGTAAAGTGAATTATAATACATTAAGCTGAATAGATGCAGCAATAGAACTTGTGTAATAATGCTCATTACAAAGCACTCTTAGGAAGCAAAGGCCTTAGGCTGCCGATTGTTGGAGTATTCCTCGGGAACTGCCTCCATAAGCACATTTGATTGTTCCTCAACCTACGAGCGTTCCGTTAAAATATGGCTATTACTTTTTCTGGCCATCTATATGTTTACAACGGCATGGTCTAGTTTGAGACATATTGTAAGCGACACCTTGGTTTCTAAATATGCGATATGTCGCAGCAGTGGAAAACTCTGTAAAGGAGTTTCGGAAACAACACTCCTTCCGTGTGACAGACATATATTTTGTGACTATGAATTTGCCATACATAAGGAATGCTATAAAATCTGAGCCCTCTTCTCAAGACTCCAAGTCAGTCACTGCAAATAATAGAAGTAATTTCAGAGGCTATCCAGATATCACAGGTTAATGAAACAGCATCACATTCAAGTTCTTCAGAACAGTTAACATCTTTTTACTTACAATCCAAGGAAAATAAAACTGTGCCGGAGTAAATATGGCAATAGCAAGAATTACTATTCTTGAAAAAGAAAACTATAAAGGACCTTTCCATTAGTTTATACTCTGAAATTGATTTCGTCCAGGACCATCATTGAGATGACCAATCTGAATGCATATTGGGAACTGGAATGCCAAACATGCAATGCATGGCATGTTATTGCTAGATTCAAGGGGTTTGTGCACACTGCATTGCACCTTAAACACAGAAAATTAATAATAAGGTAGACAGGAAGAGAGCGTTATTATGACGTAGTTTTTTTCTCTCGTAAGGATGGATATTCAGATATTTTCTGAATGTGGCATATTATTACATTTCTGGTTTATATTGACTTCCTCGTACTTGTTTGAAAGTTACGTAATCGTACATATATAATAAAGCTAATATAAACTGTAATAATTAGGCACCAGTTTAAAATAAGTACTGGAAAATTATGTAAAGGGGTTTCCACAGTGTGTACATAGGTTTATAAAATGTTACCTTTAGTCTCAGAGAAAAATATTTTCTTATTTACCTCCTACTGTTCAGAATGGACCCTCATTGCGCATTTTCACTGATAATGGTAAACACTTCCTCGTAGCTACGATCGTTATCGCGTATGTCTCTAGCATTCTACCGCGTAGAGGGTCACGGGTTCGAGTCCCGACTTGGGCATGGGTGTTTGTGTATAGTGTATATGTGTGCAACTAAAGAAAACCGATAGTAAAATAAACGGAAGCAATGAAAAAAAATTAAATAAGGAAAAAAGCTCTTACTTTTTAGCTAAATAAATATTAGACTTAAATAAGAAGACCGCTGTGTGATATCTGCTACATTACACTTGTTACTGTTACATTACATTACATATCACGGGAATATCTGAATAGCACCTTCAAGAGCAAAAGCACAGAATACTTTTTTTTTTCAAAGTTAAACAAATAACGAAGAATGTATCTGAAGTACATAGCCAATGAATTGGGATTTAATGAAAATTGTATTTTTTTTTTGTCGTAAGTTTTTGTCTCTATACGCTTGATAAGCTTTACAAAAGTCATTCAGGGTGAAGAGGACTTAGAGGACTATTTCCAGAATTCGAGACACTTGCGTTAGCGGTCATGCAAATGTCTTAATTACCTATTCCACACTTTTATTAAAGTTGTTAGAGAAATGAGCAATGAAAAACTAAATAGTCAACATGAAAAATTCACTGCCATGGCCGAGATTTGGACCACGGATCTCTGGTTTCCGTCCAGTCGCTCTTACTGAACTACTAGTGCCAACGTGCCGTTCTTACACTAAATTCTTCAATTGACAATCTTCAATTGATATATATTCCGGTAAACCACTAGGGCCGCTCGAATTCGAGATACACCGTTTTTGGAGACTTACTATCGTAAGTACTTGAGTCCCAGGCTTCATCATTTAACTCGTATTATTTAAGTAAAGTGATGGAAATTAATCATTTCTTCACACTAGATATATATAGGCTAAGGGTTTTGATAGTCAACATGAAAAATTCAATGTGTTGACGGCAAGTTGGCCATTTGGCTCAATGGGTAAGAGCGACTGGACGGAAACCAGGAGATCAGTGGTTCAAATCCCGGCAATGACATTGTATTTTTCATGTTGACTCTATAAAAAACATTAGCCTATATATGGCTAGTGTGGAGAAATGATCAGTTTCCATCAGATTACTGCCTTTCTGTCAGCACTCTGTTCATTGAGCGTGAGGTTAGGATATCCTAGGAAATTTAACTTTAAACAATTTTCATTCGATTCGTAAAACGTAGTTCCCCATTGTAAATAAATAAATAAACAGTTTAATTCATAACGACACTGGCAATTAACAAAACAGTCTTAAACCGGTCTGGGTTGGGTTTTATTGTATGACCGTGAGGTCAGAGCCCACAGCGTAGTTAACTGAGCCAACGAGGCCGATCTGTTGTATGAAACTCAAGAAAGAAGTGAGAAGCCTACGCAGTCGTGGTTATCATTTGTCTGTAGATAACTGGATGATTCAATATTAGTAAAGGAAAAAGGAATGAAAATATGAAGAAAGAAAGTAAAGAGTTTCCAAACTTCAAGTATTCAAATCCATTTAGAGCACACTAATCCTGATTTACACAAAAGCGCATCATCCATATGCGTGAGGCTTTGTGTAAACTAATTTTCTGAAAAGTGCAAACCTTTGCCAAAACAAAAGAGGATCGATACTTCATAACAATGAAAATCTCATCTTGGCCTCTACTTAATTTAACTCGCTTTCAATGGCTTCTTCGATATCTGGTTTAAACTGTAATTTATATTCAGCAGCAGGAATTCTGTTTATCCCTTTTCCTTCCTTCCCGTCACACGTCAATTTTAATTTTATCAAAAAGTCAAATGCCCGGAGCAATTTAGCCTTAAGAGAAGTGGTGGGATGAGAGAGTTAATGTTTACACAATTTATCCTTGTGCTTCGAAAAGGAGAATGCAAGTTGAGTTTAGCTCCTTGTCATAACGCCTGTGGCCCGCATTTAGAAGGTTGTGGGTTTGGTTCCGTGGCAGAACTTACGAACTTTGAGCTTTTTCAGGGGTTTCTGGGAAGGTTTATCACAACACCTAATATTTCTCTCCCTTCATTTCTCTCCATTTCACTTCTCCTTTCATCCGCTTGATTGCTTTAGAACTGACACGCAAAGATAAATTTTCCGAGACATTACTTATAATTAGTCTGCATTTCTAATACGTATACTTTTCTAAAATACGAGGTCATTTTTCGTATTTTTATATCCCAGTTGGAATGGAATATCAAAGCTGTAGAAAAATAAGATATTAAACGTCCGTTGATTGCTATAGCGCGTCTCACGCTAAGAAGACAGTACAGCTCTTACAGGGCCCCCTGTTGCCACATGTACTATACGTACAATTGCAACTACGGCCACGGCAGCGACCGGTCTACCGATTTGATATTGTAAATGATACATCATTAATACGGAACTATCTACACTACTATTACATTCTATTTTAAGAAATTAAATTTCTGAGTGCATACATTATAATTTTTACTACTTTTACTTGTTACTTTAGTAGTTCAAAACACGATTCTGCAGACAAAAATATATATTACAACAAACCAAGTGGAGGCATGCAATGATTAAAGCTTTAAATATGCTTTACATATGTCGGTTACCTTTGTGCTTCTCTGTCATCTAGTAAGCGTGAAATTCCTTCCATTTCGTCCTCCATTAGCCTCGACGACAAATCTGATAATATTTTCTTCTTCTATTAGTACACACACTTGTTCCTTCATTCATATTCGAACCCCAAAGTGGTAGGAATCGATTGAAATTGGTGCTTGAGAAATTAGGTAGGGTGTCGTCATCACAGTTTACCCTTGACAAAACTAGATACAGCGTGGGTGGAATGTTTTCAAGCAGCAAAGAATGAACACTTTGGCGCACTTCGCTTTGCACTATTCCATCATATTACGTTAACCTAGCGTTCTTTGTTTCCCCGACCATTTTTATGGAGTTCACAAGGGGCATTTCAGTCGTTTCCTTTTTATTCTATATACTAATGTTTCTGAGCACCCGGTAGCCTTAGCAGTTTCTTTCATTGCCTTAGTGATACCAATTTTACTCGAAAAATAGCGTAAGACATGTAGTACTAACATGACTACTTAGTTCATCTATATTTAATTAATTCATAGCATCCCCTTGCATAACTATAAGTATTTAAAAAAAGAAACTCTTAAATATCTTCACGTAACAGTTCCCGATCTTTCACTCGCTATAAACATAATCATAGGATTGCATAGGAACTGCTATTGCAAATTGTGTTCACTTTGATTGCATCACATTACACGGGTGGCGCCTGCCTTGCCTCGCGCGAATTTGAACAGATGAATTCCCTTTGTTTATTTGACACATACGACGAATGCAAGAAGTTAGAGAATTGCGGTTTCTTTTAAAAAATTGCCTTCAACCTTCCTTTACATTTTTCTCGCTTTGTCCCCCGATGTAAACCCCATAAAAAGTTCTCGCTGCCCATATTTTCCAGTGTGTATATATAAAATTGTCGTAAAGTACTTAATATATAAAATATTAATACTCGTCTGATTTAAGATGGAGAATTCAAATTTGGCAGGTAGGAACACTGTAGTCTTCTCTACCTGAGAAATAATTGTAGTATTACAGTGGTAAGCCTTACAGTTACCACATGAACAACATACAAATAGCAAATATCGGACTCGCCGAAAAACAAGCATTTTCAAAAAAATTTGGGCACATGGAAACACAAAACGACAGTAAAAATGACATAATCTCATAGAGAAAATATTATGCATAAGAAAGGGTATTCAAAGCTGCAAATTATTACAATTAATTATTTATACCATGTTATTAGCAAGTGGCAACAATGCGAGGGTAAAATATGATGAAGCTAATGATAATTCCCTTATATATAATCACTTATTTCCATACTGTCTTTTAAGGTTGACGCAAGCTGTAGTTTCAGCAGAAATAACAAGTTTATTTGTATTATTTTCCTTAAATTACATTTCAAATATGCAATGATTTTACGAAGCTCTAATACTCTTACAATATACAGCAGTAACCTTTGCTTTGTTTGTTTGTTTGTTTCTTTCTTTCTTTCTTTCGTTCTTTCTTTCTTTTTATTTCCTTCCTTCCTTACTTTCATTGTTTCTTTCTTTGTTTCTTTCTCTATTTATATATGTATGTATTTATATATATTTATTTTCCCTTAACAAATGACTATATATTTTGTATCCTTTCTTTTCACTATGTACTTGGGTAACGATATGGATCTGTTTGTTATCAAGTGCTGTGCCTAATTTGATTTTACAATAATTGCACAATTGCAAACGCTTAAAATAAGTAGCCTTCTTTATTTCATCACACCCAAATAGCTCTATTAGTTACAGTTGTCACGTTTCCGTCATATCCTAAGCCTCGAAGTCCTCTTAATTAGCCATGAAATTTCTACATCTGAAAGATTAAAATAGAAAATGATACACTTTTATTAGACTTTCATCACTGAGACTACTAGACGAAAATTGGCTAGAGTGTGTAATGGGCAGAGACAAGCGAAAATTGGACAAATTGGAAACGCATATCACTCAGGAGTAGCAGTCCATATTCTATCCGACCCAATGGAAGTCACAAAAGACCAAACACGGTGTGTTGTACAGTGTTTTGGAGTCATTGATGGGAAGTCTCAAAGAGAGAGAAAGAGAGAGAGAGAGAGAGAGAGAGAGAGAGAGAGAGAGAGAGAGAGAGAGAGAGAGAGAGAGAGAGAGAGAGAGAGAGAGAGAGAGAGAGAGAGAGAGAGAGAGAGAGAGAGAGAGAGAGAGAGAGAGAGAGAGGAGGGAGAGAGAGCTGCTGTTTCCTTTAGCAAGATACTTATAGGTATTTTTGGAAGCTCAACCAATGGGTCCAGCAATAGACAAGATTCGACAGAGGTGCTATTGGTTGAAGCAAGAAACAGGTTCTGAGAGAGGTACCGCCAATGTCATGTTTGTGTGACAGGCCTCGACCCGCAATCGACATATCTGGACCATTGCCCCTGACCGACATATTCACGATGTAAAATATCCTGTATCTGCATGTGATCATATAAGTGGATGAGATGTACGCCGTTTCTAACCAGGAGGCTAAGATGATCACACAAGAGCTGTTCTGCCACTTTGGAGTTATAGGCACTTAGGGCCCGAACTTTGAAGTTTGATGAGAGAAGTACCAAAGTAACGGAGTGCACACGATGGATAGAACGCTTCTCCACCTGTAGTCGAACACATGGTAGAGTGGCAAAAAGAAGCTCGAAGAACATCTGAGGAGGGAGGGATTGTAAGTTAGCTGCCTCTATTAATGGCCTACCTCTCGTCAGCCCACGATATCACATCGATGTCAACCAGTTTGATGTTAGAGAGCTGCATATTGCGTGAAACCTGAAGTTTAGTAACATCTAATGGTAGAACAGCAAGTTGGATCGTCTGTATCATTATTGTGACTTTGTGGGTCCGTGAAATGAAAAGTCCAATTTCACCACTCAAAAATGTTCTTTATTTCCACCGACTTACAGCTAAACACTTGCCAATTACACAAAATTACGTAATGCACACAATTACGATTCACCAGTTCGTCCGTTATCGTTCCGATGCACGTACACCATTACGTAGTTGCTTCCGTTGCCTACTTCACTAGCACGTCCAGCACTAACACTGACTGTCTGTCTCTCTGAAACCCTTTTTATAGGCATCACGTCGTACTCTCGGCTTCTCTGGTTTCCAGGCGAATATTCCAGATGATAGAAGAAGGGGAGAGAAACGTCCAGGGACGGGTGACATTCCTTTAACCACCCTTCAGTTAGTGACAGAGACTAATGGGAGGCGTGGCTCAGCTCCCTCTGGTTTCCTCACAGCTGTGCCGTCATACCTTCCGCTAATTGGGTGACACTGCTCCCTCCTCAAAGCTGGTCGTCCCGAACAGCACCATCGTAGCGGGCTAGTCGATCCAGGTGTACCACCAACATCTTTCCTCGGGGAACCTTCTGGATGCGGTAGACCACGTCGTTAATCCTCTTCACCACCCGGTACGGTCCTTGCCATGGCTGCTGGAGCTTCGGGCAGCGTCCCTTGGTCCGGGTAGGACGGTACAACCAGACCAGGTCACCTTGCTGGAACCCTTGGCTGTTGGCTTGCCTATCATATCTGGTCTTCATGCGGTCGCTCGCCTTCTGGATGTTCTGGCGAGCCATCTCGTGCATGTCGTGGAGGCGGTCCACCAGGTTCTCCACATACTCGGTCACCGGCTGCTTCACCTCCGGAGGGCTTCCGAAAGCCAGGTCACAAGGGAGGCGTAACTCTCGACCGAACATTAAGCTGGCTGGCGTCATCCCAGTTGTGTCGTGTGTAGACGAGCGATAGGCCAGCAGGAACAGTGGCACCTTGACGTCCCAGTCTCGCTGATGGCTGGCCACGACCTTCCTCAGGTGTTCCTCTAAGGTCTTGATGTACCTTTCGACCATGCCATCCGATTGGGGATGTAGAGGCGTAGTGCGAGTCTTGTTCACCCCAAGCCTTTGTAGTGCCTCCTTCATTAGGTTGGACTCAAAGTTGGTACCCTGGTCACTGTGTAGCTCTAACAGCACCCCAAATCGACAGAACAGTTGCTCCACGAGGCAGTCTGTGATTGTCTTTGCCTCTTGGTTTGGGATGGCATACACCTCCGGCCACTTGGTGAAGTAGTCCACGACCACCATTAGGTACTTGTTGCTTCGGTCGGAAACTGGGAACGGTCCAGCAATGTCAACGGCGATCCGTTCGAATGGCGTTCCGACGTTGTACTGCTGCATGCGACCCCGGCTCCTCGTCTGGGGGCCACGACTCGCCGCGCACACGTGACACTGACGGCACCATCTCTCAGCATCTGCTCGGAGCCTCAGCCAGTAGTAGCGCTGCCGTAGTTTGTAAATCGTTCGGTTCGCTCTCAGGTGTCCTCCCGAAGTACCGGCGTGCACTTCTTCCAGGACTTCCGGCACCTTACTCCGGGGAAGTACCAACTGCTCTCTCTGCGTCTTCCCATCGGGTGATTCCCATACCCGGAACAGCACGCCCTCTCTGGTCCTCAACGAGTCCCATTGGGCCCAGTACGACTTGTAGGTGGCGCTCCTCGCTGCGATGTCCTCCCAGGTTGGTCTCGTCCCTGCCTCCACTTCCCTTAAGAGCGGCGCCAAGTCTGCGTCCGCCAGCTGCTCCCTCCTCAGGCCTGCGCTATCCCAACCGTCCGCAGGCACTGCCACAACTACTCGGACTGTTGCGGCCCGCTCCTTCTCTTCCACTCTTGTGCACTGGCCGCACTCTTCTGGAAGGGTCTTCTGGACATGGCGTCTGCGTTACCGTGGCTCTTCCCTCTACGATGTTCCGAGGTGAAGTCGTACTCCTGCAGCCTCTGGACCCAACGTGCTGTCTGGCCTTCCAGGTTCTTAAAGGTCAATAGCCAGGTTAGAGCGGAATGGTCAGTCCTCAGGTGGAATGGCTGACCGTAGAGGTACTTGTGGAAGTGCTCCAATGTCTTTACTACCGCCAGTAACTCCCGTCGGGTGACGCAGTAGTTCTTCTCTGCCTTGGATAGCGTCTTGCTGTAATAGGCTATCACCCGCTCATGGCCGTCCTGGATCTGCAATAGGACACCTCCAATGCAATGGTCGCTGGCGTCGGTGTCCACAATGAAGGCGCCACCCGGTTGTGGGAAACCCAAAATTGGAGCACTGCACAGGGTCTCCTTTAGGTGCTGGAAAGCGTCTTCGGCGTCCTCTGTCCACACATAAGGCCGGTGTTCCTCCGTCAGGCGGGTGAGGGGTTTTGCGATGTTGGAGAACCCCTTTATGAAGCGGCGGTAATAACTGCACAGCCCCAAGAAACTGCGCAACTCTTTTCTATCCTTTGGGCGAGGCCAATCTCTCACAGCCTGTGTCTTCTGCGGGTCTGTGGCCACTCCGGTTGCTGAGACAATGTGGCCCAAGTAGTTAACTTCCTTGCGGAAGAGCTGGCACTTCTTCGGGTTCAGCTTCAAGTTGGTCGCTTGCAGTCTCTGTAGCACCTTACTCAGATTCTCGAGGTGATCTTCAAAAGTCTTCCCGACGATGATGATGTCGTCCAGGTATAGCAGGCAGGCATCGTAAGTCAGCCCTCTCATCACTGACTCCATGAGGCGCTGGAAGGTAGCTGGTGCGTTGCAGAGGCCAAAGGGCATAACCGTGAACTGCCAGAGCCCTTGGCCCGTCGAGAATGCAGTCTTCTCCTTGTCTCCCGGGTCTAGAGCTACCTGCCAGTAGCCCGACTTCAGGTCCAGGGTCGAGAACCACTGTGCACCAGCTAGCGTGTCCAGGGTGTCGTCAATCCGGGGTAAGGGAAAACAGTCCTTCCGGGTGACGGCCTTTCAACTTTCTGTAGTCTACGCAGAAGCGCAGCTCGCCGTTCTTCTTTGTCACCAAGACTACAGGGGAACACCAAGGGCTGTCAGACTCTTCAATCACTCCCCTGGATCTCATGTCCTCCAGCATGTCTCGCACCGCCCCTTGCTTCGCCAACGGAACGCGTCTATGTGGTTGCCGAATAGGCCGGTCGTCTCCGGTGTCGATGCGGTGAAGCACTTTGTCCGTGCGGCCGTAGTCACTATCACCTTGGCTGAAGACGCGCTGATACCGTCTTAGCAGTTGTCGAACCTTCTCCACCTGTTCTGTGGTCAGGTGGTCGGCCGCCCTCTCCACCAAGCCTTCTAGCCGGGGCCCCAGGTGTTGCTTCGGCGCCGTCTCTAGTGTCTCGTCGATAGCTGTTACGCTCACCACGGGCTCGCACATTCCCAACTCCGTCCCGGCCTGGACGTCGTGATCGGCGTCCGTAGGATTTAGCAGTCTCACGGGCACCTCCTCTCGGCACGGCAGCAATGCCCTGGCTACACACAGTCCGTTTACAGGCGTCTTCTGGTCCAGCATCATGTTCCTGGTGCTCTGGCCCTCCAGTCGCGCCATCACCACCACCTCGCTCCTCGCGGGGACAACCACGTCTTCGTCCAAGATGACCCTGCAAATTCCAAGGCGCTCTTCGGGTTGACGGAGTATAACCTCTTATCCGTTAAGCCGCAGGACCTTCTTGCCGACGTCGACCGTCGCCTCATGGCTCCTGAGGGCATCCAGTCCCAGGATCACCTCCTCAGCCACCTTCGCGACGAACACCCACAGACGCACGGCACTCCGTCTTAAGTTCAGCTCCAGCAGGGCCTCCTTCTCCACAGGCAAGGTGTCGCCCGATGCCGTGACAAGCTGGTATGGTCGGTTTGGCTTCCTTGCCGGCAAACCCTTCGCCACGTCAGGTCTGATGATGGTCACGGCCGCCCCGGTGTCCACCAGCACGCGGCACGGCTTCCCTCTTACCCAACCGTCCGCGATGAGGCTGTCATCCATACGCCGGCTGACGGCGCGCAGTGTCACTCGAGGGGATGGTGGTGATGGCGCCGACGTGCCCCTCTCCACGACGGCCCTTACTCGTTTTCCGGCTGCTCTTCCTGGTGTGGGCAGTCTCTCCGCAGGTGTCCGGGCTGTCCACACCCCCAACACAGGCCACTAGGTGTTCGCCGGCGTCCCTCAGCTGGTCTTCTGTCGTACACAATTACGTAGTTGCTTCCGTTGCACGGCGCTACTTCACTAGCACGTCCAGCACTAACACTGACTGTCTGTCTCTCTGAAACCCTTTTTATAGGCATCACGTCGTATTCTCGGCTTCTCTGGTTTCCAGGCGAATATTCCAGATGATAGAAGAAGGGGAGAGAAACGTCCAGGGACGGGTGACATTCCTTTAACCACCCTTCAGTTAGTGACAGAGACTAATGGGAGGCGTGGCTCAGCTCCCTCTGGTTTCCTCACAGCTGTGCCGTCATACCTTCCGCTAATTGGGTGACATTATGATAGAGTTGGCTGGGACGAGCGCCACCGAGGCCGCAGCTAACTGCCGACGACAGGGTGTTAGCACATCATGACCCACCGGCTATCTGCATTAATGGCCAATTCTCCGGAGTGAACAGTGGCACGTGTTCATTATGTACCGTTTTCCCGCAATTTGGCTGATTACTCTCTAGAAAGTTCTTTTGCTACGTTCCAGAAGCTTCGTTTTCGAAAACGTTCCGCTTTTATGTGGGGCGTATATGAAGAACCGAGGTTTTGTTTTGACAATTATGAAGTTCAGAGTAGACAAGTGCTGGTGAATAGCTGTGAGTGCCGTTCAGTTATATTGAGATTTTATAGTGACATTTGTGGTTTATATTGATTCGATGGATAAATTGCGTGTTTTCTGAGTGTGTAATGGTGGAACGTAAGCGCTAGGCTAAACGGTTAAGATTAGATCACATGTGATAACTAGAAATTCGCTTGAGCATTTGTTACAATATTAATGGGGAAATAACTAATAAACGAGAGCAGGTGTATGTTGAAGTACTGTTATTAGGTTGCCTCATAATTCGTAAGTAATGTCGATTGTTTAATTTGGGTATTTTGGAAAATGTATTGGGTTCCTTTCGTTTGGTAATGCTATTTACAGGATGCCATGGCTACTGTTGCCTACATTGCGAGCATGTATCAGCCTTCAGTTGTTAATAAACAATCACAAAATGGAGATAACAAAGTTTGAAATTGGGGTACTTAAAAACACGACTGGAAAGAAGCAAGCCGCTGCCGCAGATAAAAAAATATGTAAAATGGAAGCAGAAGGTATTGTTAGTGAGCGTGTGACACAATAATGGTTCCGACGATTCAACAATGGAGATGAAAACGCTAAAGATTTACCACGTTCTGGAAGACCTAAAGGTTAGAAGCCAAGTTTTGCGAGAAAATCCGCAGAAACGTACCCGTAGGCTTTCAGAAGAACTGACGCATTAAAAGATACGATACATCGCCACATTAAGACACTTGGAAAATCACACAGAAGCTCTAGATCTGTACCTCATGAAATGACACCTCAACAGGCTGAACGTTTAGGGGATATCTGTCGTCAGCTTATCCATAATTCTATGGATGTTAGATTTATCAGGAGAATTGTTACTTTTGATGAAAAAGGGGTATATTACCGACACCCAGATGCCTCGAACTAGTTTGATCCCCGCCAACCTACCAAAAAATCACCACCTTTCCATAATAATGTTGTGTCTTGTAGAATTTTTAAGGTGTGATTCTCTGGTACTTAGTTCCAAAAGGACGAGCGATTGAAGTAGATCTTTAGTCTCAACAACTGGAACGAGATCATTAAATTTTGAGATGAAATTACCTAACATTAGTTAGCCGAAATAGTTATAGTGCAATAGGACAAAGCAACACCCCATACTGCAGAAACAACCATGGATACTTTTCAGGAATTGGGAGGAATCGATCTGCTACCACACCCAGCATACAACACTGATCTGGAACCTTCAGATTACTATCTTTTTCGATCCATGACCCATTTTATACGTGGAGGAAATTTTGACAACATTGAAGGGTGGGTTTCGCCGAATTCTTGGCATCGGAAACCAGAGACTGCTACCATCGTGGTATAATAAACTTCGCTGAACGATGGGTCAAGATCATAGTATCTAATGGTACCTACTTTCAAAATTAGTTAATTACTTGTCAGGACACATTTAAAATAATTTGTTTACAATAAATTACTTATGAGACAGTATGTATAATAGCTCCTTACATAGTAAGTAGTATTGTGTAGGGAATGGTGGGCAGCAAAAGCGAACTTAGGGTTAAACGAATTAGCAACTTACGAGACGGTAGAATTAAGAACTTGTGTGTGAAGACAGGCGAACAAGAGAAATATGGGTAGAAAGGGAGAGAGAGACAGGGAGATAAACTGAATTTAAGTCCATAACACAAGAGCTCATGAACGGGCATACTACAGCCCACACAGGATGACTTTTTTTTTAATTTACATCCTCCAACGTTAAGTCATATCGCACGATGAATGGAATGGGTGAAATGATGCTCAAATGAGCCCAGGGTGCAAAGGACTTAGAGTTACCCGACATTCGTCTTTTCAGGATAAGGGAAAGCCCCGGAAAAATCTTATCCAGGTAACTCAACCCTGACCGAGATTCGAGCTCGGGACCTCTTGAACGTGAGGCAGACATGCTACCACTACGCTACCAAGGCGGGCACACAGGATGACTATGGGAATAGTAAGGGAGATGGGAGAGTATTTAGCGCTTCGAATCCCTCCCGACCGGAAGAATGCAGAGCTATATTGCATCCGTCGTAAGGAACACAGTTTTTGTATTACTCTGCGCCCACGTGCACAAGCGTAACGGACGACAGTGACACCTTTGCCCATGTGTTACGTCGTAATACATGCAAACAAGTTGTATGCACAAGAGTAGCTTACCAGTAGATTTTTGTTTTGTAGGTTTTGTTCGCGAAATTACTCACAGGAACAGTGTGCTTGATAGGACGGCAGGAGTATAGGTGATAGTAGCAGCACAAGATGTTAGAAGAATGGAAATTAATTCTTCTTTCACACTGGACCAGGATGGAGATGTTCCAAATCTGAAACGAAAAAGATGTGATTCCTGTCCAAGGTCCAAGGACAAGAAAGTGAAGAAACAATAAGAGTGGCACAAATGTATCTGCAAAGAACGTGCAAGATTAAAAGTGTTGTGCAATGAGTGTTCATCATTTCAAGTGGAGAACGAGGAGTTTACTTACGACGGCTGTTCAATAAGGAATGATCAAAATTTTTTACGGTCATAATTTTTACATTTAAATTCAATCTTATTATATTCTGTTAGTTTAATATGAAATAAAAACGCCGTAGTAGCTTCATTGTTGGTACTCCTGGTTCCCACCTGTGAGAAACAGACAAGTTCGGACATGTTCAGTATCACCTACCGCTGCAATGGAGGTAACACGCAGTTAAAGTTGATGTTAGAGGAAGATCCGGAGTTTCTTTCAAACGTCATCGCTGCTGATGAAACTTGGCTACATCATTTTGATCCTGAGAGCAAACAGCAAAGCTCAGTGTATAAATCCCCTTCATCACCCACCCCCAAAAAGGCAAAAGTGCTTGCTTCTGCTGGAAAAGTTATGGTCATCTCATTCATTGATATTCATGGAATTGTTTATCAGAATGTTTACCTGCACATACATCAGTAACTGGACAATATTACAGGAATGTCCTGAAAACATTGCAAGTCCTAATCAGGCGCAAAAGACCACATTCCCGTAAAGCAGGATGGATTCTGCACCACGATAATGCGCGGACGCATATTGTCAAAGTTTTTGCTGAATGTCTTGCAAAAATCAACGTGAAGTACATCCCTCACCATCCCTATCATCCGGATTTAGCCCCATGTGACTTTTTTCTATTCTCTAACTTGAAGAAACGCCTTCGTGGGAGGCATTATCCATCATCAGAAGCAGTGGTGAGGGCTGCGGAGGCGATTTTGAAGGATCTCTCAAAAATTGTTTCCAGCATGTCTTTGAAGACTGGCAGAGACGCTGGGACAAGTGCATCACATTCAGGGGAGACTATTTTGAGAAGGATGATCAATATTATGAGGATGAGTAAAGGTACGTTGCCAAAAGAAGTGATCATAATCACATAATCATAATAAAGATTACAGTGTTGTTATGATTGTATATACGACAATTGAATTTTTGTTAAGACAGTATATATTTGTACTAAACTAAACCATATATAAAGATTTCATATTTCAGACATGGCTAGTACATAACTTATATAGCTTACAACAATGGCGTTTTAATTTAAAAGATGTGCTTTGGTCTCAAAACAAGGTCATTATTATTTTTGTGGAAATATTTTACACTTTATCGGCACATATTTGTTAGAATCACTTTGGGGTGAAAAAAGACCCCAGACATATTTGTCTTTCCAGAGCTGACACCATGCGAGGGCTCAGAGGTTTCCTGATCAGTCCAACGCCGGAAGTGAAATTACGAGAGATAAGGTGATAATGTCCTCAGAAGTTCTCCTTATTTTGGCTGACTTTGCACAACTGGTAAACCATATAGGATAAACAAAACAATGCCTGTGAAATGTATATAGCCTTAAAACAGACACTTTATGTTAAATATATTTTTTGTAGAGTGACCTAATTTGGAGATATTCCTTTAGTTTTGCCTGACATTTTTAATATGTAGGTACAGTAAAATCTATCTAAAACGGATCTGTTATATGCCGGAAACTGGAAAAAAATAAGTTTCAGAACGGAGCAATTTAACATGTAAAATTATACTCTAAGCCGAAAAAATGGCTAACGCGGAAACGGCTTGCGTAAATAACCCGATTAAAACGGATTACCTTCTATGTAATAGGTTACAACTGCAATAATTTTGAGGGCAACTGAACATGCACCGAAGTTCCATAGATCATAGTCATAACTTGTAATCCTTCGAGGAAAAGGCAAAACAAGCCGCTACTCTGTGAACTCGCTTCCGACACGCTCGATAAGGGTTCAACTGTTTTGCAGTGTGTTCATTCTCAGTTCTGTTATTACAAGCGATCAAGTACGAGTGGTAGAAAACTATGCACTTCGGTGATTTTTAAAAATATAGTTTGTATGTACACATATTCTGTAAAATGAGTTATAAACATAACACATTATCACTGGAGGTAAAAATTAAGGATATTGAAGAATACGAGAAGAACAAATGTCCAGCTAAAGAATTAACTGTGTGGTTTAAAGTGGGGAATAGTGAGATTTATGAAATTTTGGAAAATAGACTAACAATTAAAGTCGAATCGCTTAAGGGAACAGTAGGACATGTGAAACGCATCACAAAATTTACAGAGTTTGACGAGATAAATCGCGCCGTGTTCGAGTAGTTTGTGAGTGCGCGCGCTTTGAATTTCCATTTCGGACCATTGCTTCAGACTCAAGCTTTATAAACAGCAAGAGAATTAGGCAAAGACAATTTCAGAGTTTCCAATTGAATGCCTCGTGAGTCTCAAACATCGCAATAACCTTGTTTTGAATGCTGTCTGTGGTGAAGCAAATGATGTTGACATGTAGAGAGTAGCAGACTGGACTGAACACAGAAACTATGCTATAAACTAAAATAATTGTACGTAAGTTGAAAATATAGTACATAAACACATCTCAGTCTTTTATTAAGTACACTTCATTCCTAAGCATTCCTTTACTGTAAACCTGTCCGATTATTTCGTGTTCTCTTTGTATTTAAAAAACCTCCACTGTAAGACCGAAACCTGCGGAAACGAAAAATATATGCCGGAACGATCGCCTTCCGTTTTAGAGAGGTTTTACTGCATATTTTTCTCAAATGTCCATGTAAGAAGAACAGAAACTCATAGCCAACACATAACGACCAGCTCTTAAAACACTTTCCTATCACTTAAATGATTTGCAATTTTCCCTTGTACCTATAAGAATGTCAAGGATAATTCTGTCAATGTTTATCTCGATTAATATTGTCACAATTGACTGTTTAATTCAGATAATATGTTGGGTCATCATTTGATTAGAGTTGTGCGTGTGACGTCATGTCACGTGACCTCTTCCTCTCTCGTGTGGTAACTCTTGACCAGGACGGACTTAGGCCCGCTGCTTGTAACACAGGTAAAGGCCATGTGGCCACTTGTGTATTTTCTATTATTGTAGTAAACTTTTTATGCCTAAATTGCAGTTTCAGTATTTCGTAATGTAATTGAACCTTTATAATTCCCACCTCTCCGCAAAGAATGTGAGTACTACTTTAAGAGTTATCCCCGCGTTGTAACCGCAGTATCGGGCAGCGATTAGGAGGCGGCGAATTAATCGAAATCAGATAATTAAAAAGCAGATAAATTAATAAAATGCTTTGCTAAACTAATATAAAAGTCTTGTTATATTAATATTAAATTAGAATGGATAAAGTAATGATTAAAATAGCGGTTGAATTAAGGAATAAGAAGGGAAGAATATAATTTAATATAGCATACATACTAGCATCCAGGCAAGGAAGAGAAAATATTCTTGTCAAAATCCGCACACTTCTGAGAGACAGGAAGTGAGAACCGGTACTATTTTGTGCTAGTAAAAGTTCAGTGTCTGAGAACTGTAGAATACTCTCAGCCAGGAATGTGTTGGGACAAAAGGGCTTCCAAAATGCGGCGGAGCATGAACGCTAAAGGGATTTACTTCGCTGATGTGATAACGATGTACACCGTTACAAACAACCCAGGATAGGCGTTCGCCAACTCAGGGTGGGCTGAACGTCAATGAGTTAAATGAGTTTTGCAAACCAATGCGAAAATAAGAAATTAATGAGAAACCAATAATAATGTAACATTTGAGAAGGGTGAGCTAGTTTGGTCATGTGGTAAAGTTAGAGAGGGGAACAGAATAAGGTGTGAACTGAATAGTGAAGTAAGAAGTTATACTACGACAGGAAGGACGTGTTCATGCGCGTTAAGAAGGAGAAGCGAAGATTTATAAGTCCGAAATGTACGGAAGTTAAGAATAGCGCAACCAGCTTAAGTGGAAGCAGCATTAGAAGTTTATTAGAGCAAAGTAGTCCCCGTATAAAGAAGAAATACAAACCGCGCGGAAGTAACTTTAAACAAGTAATCCAGTAAATTGAATTTATGTTAGGAATTTTACTAACAGGTGGTCACCGATACAAGTCGATAAGCACACTTAGCAAGAATTAAACTAAATAGGTTTGTAACGAAACAAAGTGTTATTAATACAACTGAGTAGCCAACAACCACCAAAATTCATTTCCTACAACCATACACCTGAGGATAAGAGAACTCATAGCTCCAATTAGAACCCAATCAATTTAACTCTGGTATGCGGGTTTGCCGCTGCGTGCTAGGTCTGGTCATGTGATATCATCATCCATTTCCATCCATGGTTAGATCTTAACAATATGAAGTAGATAGAGGCATAAACTTTTGTGAGAATAGACTATACAAGTGCAGATTATTGCAATGTATTAGAATTTTTTACTCCTAGTACTGTATTTCATTTGAATACTGAAGTTTGCAAATGTTAAAGTGAGAGCTGTCAGTTTTTACATTGCCTTTGACGCTAAACACGGAAAAATGATTATGCATGTACTGACATTGGCATAAGTGTGTTCATTCGTGTTTTTGTGGTCTGGAGCACAAAAGGGAAATGTGATGTGAATAATTTTATTTAAAACTACAGTTAACTACCTATAAAACTGACCGCGTAATAATTTAGTCAAGACGTGAATAATGTTGCCGGTTGTGGTGCGAGAATTTGTTTGTTACATGAGCGTTGTGAATACTATAATAATTATAACGAGATTCACATTAAGATTAGCCTCGAGCTCGACACAACCGTTATGCAATATTAATGCTATAAATTGTAGAAAATGAATAATGTAATACGAGGTGTGTTCAAGCTATAACACCTCCTACTTTTTCAGGACTGGGACCAGTAAGGAACTTCTGCGTTTTAATACACGTGGACCCTTTGTGAACGCATGACAGAGATGGCAGCACTGTACAGTGCATAGAACTCTAGTGTCAGCGACGAGAGTAAGGACTGTTTTTGAAACTTAAATTGTCAACGATTTCATTGCAAGAACAGCGTGTAATCATTCGTTTTCTCCATTTTTGAGGAGTGACATCTACTGAAATTCATCACCAGTTGAGTGAGGCATGTGATGATGGTACCATGAATGATCATCCTTGTGATCATACGTCAGCACTCGTGGCATCCACCTGGAATACACTTTTCGCATTTTCAGATCTTCATGCAGAATTGTGGGCACAGATCCACCACAGCGTTCTCCACTCGCTATATCATTACGTCACACCGGCTGGTGCAAGGCCGTGACTGTCTTGGTTTGTTTTCATTGAATTGTCACACCCAGGAACGCACATTATACACATCCATGGTACCATCACCATATGCCTCACTCAACTGACGATAAATTTCAATAGGTGTTACACCACGAAAATGGAGAAAACGAATGATTACAAGCTGTCCTTGCAATGAAAACGTCGCCATTTTAAGTATCAAAAACAGTCCTATCTCTCGTCGCTGCCACTAGAGTTCTATGCACTGTACAGTGCTGCCATCACCGTCACGCATTTACAAAGAGCCCACGTGTATTACAAAGAAACAGAAGTTCCTTACTGGTGCCAGTCCTGCTAAACGGAGGTGTTTTAACTTGAACGCACCTCGTAATTTCGCTTCCATAGTTCCTAAAGTTAAGGTCATTTTCATATGTTTATCGTGCATTCAGTTTGTTATCACATGCACTCCCTGGCTGGGAGAAAAGTGAGCAGATGCCATTTTGTAATTTGACTGAGATGGCAACTATATTCCCAACAGTGTTGCGAAAACAGCTCCTACCACGTGATGCATTCCACATAGGGAAGATATTCTAATATCTCTGATTGGCGATCAAAATCTAGTAGCATTCTGCGTCAGCTTCACGATGGTACGCTAATTTGTAGCTGTAATCGTGCTTCACCAGGTGAAACGGTAATATTTCCGCTCAGAATATGCGTGGCTGTGTATGATCAAAGAAACGATGACACCGCAATCTGACTTTGAAACTTCTAATATAGAGTATACACTTTAACGGAGAAGTTGCCGACGATCGATGGAAACTATTATCTGAATGTCCGATGTTGAAGTACCTAAATCCTCGAATAAGAGATAATACGCGGTTCTATTCTTGAGGCAAGAATGACGCTTCTACCGTCTACCAGCTACGTTCTGTTCCACTGACGATCACACCAGAAGTGTCCAAGATTAGGCCCAGAATCTGCTATTAGGCTTCAAAACTCTTCTAACAACCTCCTATTTTGGTAATTACTTTAAGACCCCCACTACTAACTTGGAACCCGATGTTGCCACCTTATTTCTACATTTCAGAAATTTGCTTCTTTCTAAACTAAAGTCGCTCTATAAATTTATAAGAAATATTCTCACATCTTCCAAGAATTCCAAGCCAGCCTGCCATACCTAATCTGGCAAATTTGGATACTTTCGTTCCACTTACTCATAATGTATTGCCAAACTTACAACCCCTTAGCATTTAACACAAATTTAGTAAATAAGCATATTGAATTGTAATATAAATATTAATTTATTCAATAAATCCATAATTTCTGTATCAACCTGATACGAATGAATTCATACTGCATTGAAGCGGCGTAGCAACGAACTCTGTTCCGGTCAGTGGACCTTAGTTATGACACTTTAAAGCTATTTAATAAGTTTTTTTATTTATTATTTTATATTACTTTTAATAGTATATTGTACTTTTTGTAGATTAAACATAATTTCATTTTAATTTTTTTAAAGGTAGATTTATTCCTATATTATTTTTAATTTTTGAGTTTCTATGACAATCTAATAGTAAAATGAGCTAATCAGTATTATAGATTATTACAAGTACCTATAGCATGGTAAGCACGATAATTATAAATTCGGATCTTAACTAATACATAATTATTACTGAAGTGGAATTTCTGCATCTTCGTCATTGACGATACTGTCGCGAATCCATTATTACGACTGGCGGCGTACGCGCTAAAAGGGTTCGCGGGAGCGATAAAAGACGGATAGTGTATCACGGAGATAAAGAGCCTGCATAAGGAGATAAACATAGCTCGGGGATAAAAGACAGATAAAGTGAGGTAAATGGAATATTATAGTGAAATCGTGATTGTCTTAAAGAACATTCGATTTTTTATTTGTTACAGAATATTCCGAAAATATCTAGTGTTATCAGTAATGGTATATATAAGAGGCGACACTCTAGTAAAGACAGTTGTAAACAGAGATGTAACGAGAGCTGTAATAGAAACTAGTGTGTTTGGAAAGTGAAATCTTTGTTGTAGTCAACGACCCTGGAAGATTGTATTTGTGTATGTGACGTAATACTGCTACTCGGTCAGGGTGAGTTACCTGGATAAGGTTTTCTCCGTGTTTTTCCCCTATCCTGAAAGACGAATGTCGGGTAACTCTAAGCTCCATGGACTCCGGATACATTTGAGCATCATTTCACCCAATTCATTCATCGTCCGATATGACGTAACGTTGGAGGACGTAAAATACAAAAAAAAAAAAGAAAAAAAAAGTGAATCTATATCTACGCAAATAAAGAACGATTTGAAGTTCTGAAACTCGAACTTTTAATTCTATGAACCCACAAAGTCACAATAAATAATATCAACAAATGGTTTCATATTAACTGTACAGGCTACGGTAACTTGGAATATCCTACTACATCACTTCAGTGACATACTGAAGCAAGCGCTGTAGGTCATGAAAGGTTCTACTTAATAAAATGTCACTTAACAGAATGGAATGAAGTCTGTCGCGAACAACTGTAATGGAAACTGCGCTACAATGTTTGTAACATTACTACAAGTTGTATTACAAACTTTCAGGGAAATATTTGACTACTATTTTCAAGCAATCCCCTACCGCGTCCATCGAGTGATGAAGTCACTGCATGCATTTTTTAAAACTAATTTATTGATCGATCAGCGCATGTGCGCGCTACAGATTATTGATTATAGATATTATTTACATACATGATACAATGACTATGAGATGAGGAAAGCCCGATTGCCCCCCTCCATAACCAGGTACATTATTGTTTTAAGTATTACAGAAGATGTTGTGAGAGCTGATCCAGTGATAAGCGACTCCTGATGCTGGTTGGAAAGCTCGATTTCCTGCCAAGGGAATGAATGGCTCCTAAGACATGTTTTAGGTTGCCTTCGGTTGCATGTGAGGAAACTGACTGTTGAATGATACTGATTCCAGTTTTTCTATATAGTTCACTATTTCTGACAGACCATGGTGTGCCCGCCTCGGTAGCATGGTGGTAGCATGTCTGCCTCACGTTCAAGAGGTCCCGAGTTCAAATCTCGGTCAGGGTGAGTTACCTGGATAAGGTTTTTCCTGGATTTCCCTTATCCTTACAGACGAATGTCGAGTAGCTCTAAGCTCCATGGACCCTGGACACATTTGAGCATCATTTCACCCATCTCATTCACCGTCCGATATGACTTAACGTTGGAGGACGTAAAATTACAAAAAAAAAGACCATGGTGCATTGGTTGAGATTCGTAATATTTTGTTTTAAAACATCTGGGTACGTTTGATTTCGGAAGGACTGGTCCCTCCCCAAACTGGACAGGCATTGGTCTTAATAAAGTCGTGTAGAGTAGTGTGGAGCTTCTTAATTTGAGTGAAGATCCTTGGTTGAGAAGAGGGTAGAGCTTAGTCAGTGTTGCTCGAGCTAGTATGAGTTTGTTACTTATGTGAGTTTTCCACGTGAGTCGTCGATCCATGAGTATGCCGAGGTATTTAGCTGTTTCAGTCTCAGTTTTCCAGGGTATAGGTTTCACTGGGAGTGTTACTAGTGTAGGATAGTCCGGTCTGCATAGTGTAGAGATCATTGCTTCACATTTTTGCTGGTTGAGCGAAATAGACCAGTTATCCAGCCAGGGAATAATTAAGTTTAAGACCTCTTGAAGGTGATGCCTGGCGATGTGGATATTGCGATATGTTGCGACGCTTGCTGTATCGTCCGCATACATAGTGATTTGAGCTGTAGGCGTTGCAGGCATATCAGAGATGAATAAGTTGAATAGAACTGGTCCCAGGATAGATCCCTCAGGAACACCTGCTCTTATAGGTTTGTTAGAAGAGTAACTACTACCTACGCGGACTGAGAATGTACGGTGTAACAGAAAAGAGGAAACTATTTTATAGAGGTAGTCTGGGATGCCATTGATGAATAGTTTGTATAGAACACCCTGATGCCAGACTCTGTCAAATGCCTGAGTGAAGTTTAGGAATGCTGCAGCTGTGTGTTCTTTCCTCTCGAAGACTTGTGCCACTTGATCTGTAGTCGGAGAATTTGATGGGTGGTTGAATGTTTACGACGAAAATCGAATTGAAATGGAGGTAATACTGGTACTTCGTTTAGAAATTTTGCAAAGCTCTTCACCATAATTGTTTCATAGACTTTGGATAGAGTTGGTAGCAGAATGTAGTGCTTGGAATGGCGCGTCAGCCTCACGTTCAAGAGATCCCGAGCTCCAATCTCGATCAGAGTGTCTTATCTGGATAAGATTTATTCGAGAGTTTATCTTTAATCTAAAGATGAATATCTGGAAACTCTAAACTCTATGTACCCTAGACTGCTTTGTGCATCATTTTATCCATTTCATTCATCGTCTGATAGGTTAACACTGCATTGACGTTTCATTCTTCCGAAAACCGCAATTAAAAAGCACTTGTATGTGACAAAGGGGAGGACTTGGAGTATGTCAGAGAATATATCTACTTAGACGATATAATATCCTTTTCAAATAAATCAACTATATAAATAAAAAGGTACACTAACCAGGCATGGAAGAAATACTGGAGTCCTAACTTCATGAAAGGTATGTTCCAAAACCAAAGTATAAAGATAGGATTCATGAAACTGTATACTACCAATATTATTATATAGATGCCAAACTTGATCATTAACTAAACCCAGTGTGCATGCTATAAATCTGTCAGCGCAAAATGCAGCCGAAGTTATTGCACGTGACAAGGAAAGACAGCATGGAAGCTAAGAAGTCAGGAGTTAAACAGGCGTAATCGACGTGGCTTCACGGGCACATCAGTTGAAATAGAGAGGGGAAGGAACGTCGCCTGAATGCACCACCTCCGATAGAGGTGACAATGAAGGACAATGTTCAACCTTCAGAATGACAATGTGGAATCCCAGAATAGAATCATAAAATAGGACGTCGAAGGCATGGGGACCAAAGATGAGATGGGTAGCTGACTTTGAAGAGATTGCAGAGTCACACTGGTCAGCACAAGCTAAGAACATGGAGGACACTAAAATAAATAGATGCTATAAACTAAGAGTGTGTATCATACCTAAATATGTACAACAATGAGGTGGTGTTAAGATGTGAAGTATACAATGATAGTGCTAAAGACACGAAAGTTACGCAAAAGGAGGCCTTTGCCCTCAAGGAATTTACAGAATTTTCATTTCATTTTATTTCGTTACATGTATCGGACGCCATTGTAAATCATATGTGGTCTGTATTTGGTGTATTTCAAAACATTAGCAAACATTACAAGTATGCAATGAATTGTTGCAAAAAAAAAAAAAAAAAAAAAAAAAAAAAAAAAAAAAAAAAAAAAAAAAAAAAACCATTACGGTTGGTAAGAGCAACTGCTCGACATAAGTGACAAATTTCTGCAGTTAACGTATTCCTGTCTCGGTGAAATATCAACCAATATGTTAAGCTTAATCTACTTAACTAACCTATATTTAATAAATAATTTCTTAAGATGGAGATTTCTAACCTATAAGTACACTCTTGATCCACTTCGTCAGGTGAAGAGCACATGGCCCGCTCGAGAACTTTTAAGTAATTATGAATTTTAAACTAAATGTGGCAGATATGTTTAAAGTAACACTTTTTAGGTTAAACATAACTCTTTTCTATCCCAAAAGGTATAATAGTTATGGTGATTGTTTAACATATCAAATTTCGCCAACTTAATACAAATTAGGAATGGAATGCCCATAACTAGAGGTAGCAGATGTATCTATTACCTATATTATGAGATAAATCTTCGTTGACTTAAGATTATCTTTATATGTTTAACTTTGGGTTTATTGAAAGTGATTTTTAACTTTGTACTAAATAAGGAGTATTTCACTTACTGCCTCTCTTGTGTCGCTAATGGAAGCAAATCGTAACTTAAGACGTGGGATAATACAAGGCATCGAAATATATTTTCCTTCCATCAATTAGTTCGATTTCAGAAGTGAAACTGCATGAGAACCATACCTTGAAGGTACACTGTACCACGCTTTACATAAAATTTTGCAAAAAACTTTTCAGCAATATTATATTCAATACGTTTCCATGAAAACTGAAGTGCATATCTAGAATTTTATGGGGAAAGACCTCTAAAGTCCTCCTCAACCTGAATGACGTTTGTAAACTCATAAACCTCAAAGGATAGACAAACACTTGAGTTGGGGAGCTGAAGGGGTGATTCAGTGTCTCGGTGTACCCAAATTAAGTACAAACAATTGTTTCTTTGGGCTGTAAATTGCAAGAAAATAGTGCAAAGTGTCAAAAATAAGTTGCTTGTACTTTTCTGCAGCGACTTGAAACAGCATAAAAGTTAGAAATTTGGATAAACACTCGATATGCTGGTACATGCCAAGTGATCTCTTGGCTTTCCCTCACTCTTTGCAGTGATTGAGCTTAATAATTTAGCATCAATTTTCGAAAAGACGTGTATTTAACAGAGAGTTGTTTTCAAGTTCTTGGAAAAACTGAAATTGACCATGCCTAATCAGAAGCAACACGTGTTCCGGAAACTTACAATAAACCAGCATAAGTACACAGGTTACGTACACAAGAAATTAATTCTGTTCATGGATAACAACATACACTCACACACAAAATTGCGTTTCTTAATTTACAATTGCACTGCCTTCAATATTATTTTAGCCAGTCATTACAGACAACTCCAGTCCTGAGAGGCGAAGGATTCAATCTATTATAAGTATTCTCAAGATGGGACTTCCACTCGAGAACAACAGTCACAATAACTTACCATTTGAAGTACTTAAAAGATCTGTCATGAAGTGACAAAAATGGTACAATAAATCTGTAAATGGCGCTACAGCATTAGTTAAGTAATTAAAAACGCTACATTTCTGTTCCTTTTTCAACAAATAACACTTTTATGTAAACATATGCAGCAATGAGATGCAACTAACCACACGTAATCTGAAAAATGTGAGAAATGACTGTGTTGATATCAGTAAAACCTTGAATAATTACATGACTTCGTAATAATTTCCACTAGCAAAACATATAATAGTAGCATATGAACTTATCGAAATAGTAATGCGTCAAATGAGAACGTGATTTGGAGAATTTCATTTCATTTCGGCGAATCAGTATATAAACGGCCATTTTAGGGATATAACGAAGTATTCCAAAATAAATGTGAAGAAACTTCATTGTATTTTCATAATGAACAAAGAAATAATGAACTTGTTATGTGTAACTTGATTTAAATTAAAAATCTGCCATCAGAAATGCCGCCAAAATACTTTTGGACAGTGTCTTTGATAGAGCACAAAAACACACATGTCTGCTACGTTTAGTTCCTATATTCTTGAGACAAGTTACCTAAGAACTATGAGCTTATTAAAGTGTAGGAAACATTTTTAAGCAGCTCCATGACAAACATTCACTAGCCAATTCAGGTAAGTCCTCTTGTAACAGACCAACTTCCACTCAATTAAGAATCACAGCTCTAAGATTCATTTCATTGACATTCTGGCAGAAAAGAATGTCATATGAAATGAATCTACAAGAAAATGTAAGGTTGCTACAGACTACACAGTCAATAATAACTTGCTTCTCATCAATGATAAATTTAGCACACAAAATATGTAGATGTCTTTAAGGAACACAGAATACGACAAGCACCCTTTGCGCAGTATTTCCGAAGTATTCCTTGTTACTGACTGGAAGTTTTAGACATAGTTTACTCAAATAGCAAATAGTTCTCGCGTTTTTGTGTGTTAATCATTAAAATAGAACGGAATTTTAAATCTATTGCTTAGCGACAAGATCTTAACAGATATGCCTAATCATTTAAAGTTATTGTACTTTATATTTCCCTTGTAAATATGCAACCATACACCTTCTGAAAATTGTTATATTGATTTATATGAGTAGATACAATGATAACTGTTAGAAGAAGTAGAGATCTTGGGATGTAAATTTACAAACGTACAGACGGAGACAGCAGGACCGTGCCGTGGCTGAGTGGTTGGATCCCTTGGCTCTCACCAAGGCGGCCCAGGTTCGGTCCCAGACGAACGCAAAGTGGGATTTGTGGTGGAAAACACGGCGCTGGGGTGGATTTTATCCAGGATCTCCGGTTCTCCCCGTCTTCTCATTCCACTGGTGCTTCATCTTAATCTTATACACCATCCATCAGTGTTGCCGCCTGCTGTGCCGTATGTAGTAAAAGCGGGCGTTAAAAGCTACACATTTCATTTTTTTTTTTCTTTTCTTTTCGGAGGGAACAGACTGACACACATAGATACACACAGACATGACACATTTTTCTAGAAATAGTTCGTTTTTGGAATCCAGGAAGATTTATTGCATGTTTTGAGGTGAAATGTATGTATCAATCTGTTAGGTATAATGCAGCACTTACTTCCTTCTCTTACTACAGGTACCGAAGAACTGGAGAAAGAAAATGGAAAGTAGCACAAGGACAGAACATGTAGAACGCAATTTTCCCAAATGAGGTGTTAAAATGGAAGTGAACCACAGCTACTTTTTGTGTGTCTGTAGAGGGCTAGAGACGGATGTGATTAAAGGGAGCAGCACTATTATTTCCCTGCAAGTTTAGTAGGACTTAATGGACCCTCTTGCACTGTTCGCGTGGAATATCCATTGTCCTCTCACGTAAGGGTGCAGCAAAGTAGTATCTAATCAGGGGAAATTTTCCTCCAGCTCACTACCTCCTATTAAACACAACAACAGCCTTCGTGGACGCTCTCTGTTACTCCTACCACACGAGAGGAGGTCACATCATTCTTTCCTTGTGTGCTATCAATCACACACTTTCACGGTAACCTTATTTATTGAATTAAGAAACAATTACGCTTGAGATTTACTACCTGTCCAAAGAAAACACTGAATATCTATTGAGTTTTCATGTTGGACTTACCATTACAAATGGACCCTGGGACTGAAACATATATTTTCTATAATTCTATACCTACAAACTTCAAACTATGTACGCCTAATGGATTTCATATTAAAAATACCACACCAAGTTTTGGTAATTTCTGATCATTAGTTTTGAAGGAATTAATTTTTTATTTTTATTTTTATTAAAGTTCATGGCAATATTAAAATTAATGCATGTTCATCAGTAAATATGCTAGTGGAATAACATGTTATTTTTTCATTCCTACTAACTGTATAAACAACTTCAGTCTCTGTGTAGAACAACAATACATTACTTTTAGAAAAAATATCTTTTTAATGATGTACTACGTTGAATTTAATTTTTGAGTAGTTTTTGCATTTAACATTTTATTACAGCCAAACCAAGTCTTAAATCTTTAGCCCGAGACTGATGTTGCAGACCCATATATGGAGTATATGCTCAAAAAAGTTCAGAGCCAGTGGGGACATTTATTGAATTAAAAATGTAAAGGGGAGAACAATCAATTTTTCTAAAAATATGCACAAAAATAGTAATTACACTATACTGCACACTATTTACACTGTTCTGTACATTATGTACACATTCATCTCTACTGCTATGTACACTGGTATTCAAAATTTGCTAATTATTTTCGCTATTTAAATTACTATTTACATTATGTACTATGACCAACTGTACATATGAAATGGAACTCTGCTCGCAATTTTTGCTTTTCCATCTAGCGCACCACGTTAACTTACAGCTGCCGTCTTTACGTTATTTCTATCCACCGATTTACGCCAACATGATGAACAGCATGTATTATGCTGCTTATATAGTTAAAAATACAGTACACTACAGGGTAAGAAACTAACTTGCACATACACTTATTTCTTTATTTAGAACAAATTGTTAACAAAAGCACATTTCCCTCATGGAAGTCGCCATTATAGATTGAAGCAAACACAGGCAGTCAAAACGAGAATGAATTTACAAGTTTTCGCTAAGTTTATTGCAAAGAACATAGAATAATCACAGATATTGTGCACTGTTTTGTATTTTCTTAGGTGCTAAAACAACTTTTCATATGACATTTATGTTTAAATGTTTCTGACTAAACACCTTTAATTGAATATATAGTAATAGAAATTAATTGTTCTTTCACACTGGCCGTGTGTAGGCTAAATTGTGGAAACGTAGAGTGCCGATATGACATTAAATTCTCCAACTGACTCGTATGTTCCCGGTAAACCACATAGTAGTTCTCATAAACACATGAGACAAATACCTTAATGGCGACTTACTACATGTAAGTGCTTTAAGGCCCGGTTTTTTTTATAGTTAACCACTATTAGGTTAATTAATGGAAATTAATTATTCTTTCACACTGGCCGTGTGTAGACTAAATTGTGGAAACGTAGAGTCAGACTGAAAAATTCAATGCCATAGCCGGGATTTGAACCACGGATCTTCTGGTTTCCGTCCAGCCGCACTACCATTGTGCTACTATGGCCAACGTGCCGATATGACATTAAATTCTCCAACTGACTCGTATGTTCCCGGTAAACCACATAGTAGTTCTCATAAACACATGAGACAAATACCTTAATGGCGACTTACTACATGTAAGTGCTTTAAGGCCCGGTTTTTTTTATAGTTAACCACTATTAGGTTAATTAATGGAAATTAATTATTCTTTCACACTGGCCGTGTGTAGACTAAATTGTGGAAACGTAGAGTCAGACTGAAAAATTCAATGCCATAGCCGGGATTTGAACCACGGATCTTCTGGTTTCCGTCCAGCCGCACTACCATTGTCCTACTATGGCCAACGTGCCGACATGACATTTAATTCTCCAACTGACTTGTACTTTCCCGGTAAACCACTTAGGAGTTCTCATAAATACATGAGACAACTACCTTAATGGCGACTTACTACATGTAAGTACTTTAACGTCATGTCGGCACGTTGGCCATAGTAGCACAATGGTAGTGCGGCTGGACGGAAACCAGAAGATCCGTGGTTCAAATCCCGGCTATGGCATTGAATTTTTCAGTCTGACTCTACGTTTCCACTATATAGTAATAGTTTACCAAACTGTCTCTAGATAGCAGCACTAAGCTATGCCGCAAGATTTGAACGCAGTTTTAGAGAAAAAGCTGCCGAAAAACGATCAGAATTGGCAAACACAGGCCATCATGGTGGATAAGGAAGAAAGGGGGCATTTAAATCGCCACGCCCTGAAAATTTAAACTCTGCGCAAGAACTTTAAAATTGGCGGAAATAAAAAAGGACACTTACCATAATTCAAAAAGGAAACTTTGGGGAAAATTTGTATGTATAAATCTAAAAATTGTAATTTTTGAGATATTTGGGCTGTTCTTCAGAACCAGGGTCTCTTAGTAGGACCTAATGGACCCTCCTGCACTGTTCGCGTGGAATATCCATTGTCCTCTCACGTAAGGGTGCAACAAAGTAGTATCTAATCAGGGGAAATTTTCCTCCAGCTCACTACCTCCTATTAAACACAACAGCAGCCTTCGTGGACGCTCTCTGTAACTCCTACCACACGAGAGGAGTAGGTCACATCATTCTTTCCTTGTGTGCTATCAATCACACACTTTCACGGTAACTTTATTTATTGAATTTAGAAACAATTAAGCTTGAGGTTTCTACCTGTCCAAGGAAAGCACTGAATATCTATTGAGTTTTCATGTGGGACTTACCATTAGGAATCCATATTGATTTAATAATCAATATTATCCACAGTTTACACCCTAGTAAGTGCTAATGAGCATTCTATGATCTATTAAAATGTTGACTAATAATTTGCTAATATGCTCAGAAACCAAATTAAACATCTGATAGATATATTCACAACTTCTCTACCCAATTTTGCTTACTATTTTCTTTACCACATATATAGCAGGTACAGAAAAGGTTGTAGTCCATTTAAAAATTAGATTACAAGATTTCACGGAAAATACATCATTTGAGGTCCTCTCATATAAGAAAAAAGCATTACTTGGAAAACGAAACTCAATGAGTTTGAGCAGCTATTAAATACATAATTTTATAACCGAAAATGGCATACACTCCAAACTAGGTATTTAAATTAATTACTGTGCCCGGAAGTGCGATCTGCCGTATAACCACGCTTAGAGAACACATGGCGGAATAGTCACATACTCGGTTGGATTGTAGGAAGTATGATCACAAAACTGAAGTTCACTGGACATTCTTGTTCCAAAAAACAGCAACGATACACTGGGGAATGCTCTATACTGTAAGTCTACACACATCCCCGCCACTTATAATTAGAATTACAGCACCTGAGACTAACTTTCCGTCAAAACGGCTACTCCGAATATGACGTTGAAGTCTCAATCACCAAAGCTAGGAAAGGGAAACCTGTAATACAGTAAGCGTCAGATAAGCCTACCGCTACAGCCTGCATCCCCTTTACCGGCAATCTATCCGGCAGAATCAGCAGAATTCTCGCCACATACATCAAGACCATTCAAAAGCCACCTCCGAAGATTAAACATCTGTTGAGACCAGTGAAGGACAAATTGGACTTCCAAGATCCGGGAGTGTACCGCATTCCCTGTGAATGTGGAACACCGTATATAGGACAAACCGGAAGGACCATCGCTACTACAATAATCCAACATGAACGGAGCATTCGTTTAATGCAACCTGAGTAGTCTGGACTGGCAGAGCATTGTTTTAATGACGACCATAGGGCCAATTTTCTGGAGACCACCATCTTGGCAGCATGCAACAGTTACTGGGAGCGGAGAATTAAGCATGCTTTGACCATATCCTCTAAAAGGAGCACGATTAATGGTGATGCTGGATTTTAGTTCAGCTCCTCTTGGAAACCGGCCCTAAAATGGAAATCCGTCGATTTAAGAAGCAAAGATCTATACAGCTTGATAATGAAGTTAAATAGTTATGTTTCTTTGACCCAATTAATTTTCTATACTCACGCCATCTCCTGACCAGACATTTAATTTACTGAAAACAGTCTCTTGTTCAGTAATGCGAATTTTGATAGTGTTTTGTCTTTGTTTATATTTGCGTTATATCCAGTGTTTGTGACCCGATTCTCCATTCGCAGCACTTAGGATGCACGTTTACTATTTCGAAGACCCAGGTCGGGAAGCCAGATGTAACAGGGTTACCTCGCTGTAGTTTGAATTGTTTCTTGATGATTGAGTTTCATTAAATAAGAGTCAAGAGATCTCTCGTTTTCAGGTGTGGTTTCTAGTGACATAAATAAAATTTTAGATAAGTCCATTTTCGTAATATGTAATTTAATTGTATAATCTGGATTACATTTTACTCGAACTTTCTTTCTTAATCAATCACTGCAGGTTACCTCTAATACATCGATAAATCCTTATTTTCCTAATAAATCATTTCTGTTAATTACTTAAAACTCCTCACTTCTGCACGTCCACTCATCACTATCAAGAATACTGAAATCCTCTTTCTGAAGATAGATTTTCCTTCACTATCGTTACTCCTCTATTAATTATATGATTGACCGATTTACTGCTACGTCATCACATTACGTAATACAATTATTAACTACGGCCAATCACAAAATTACACGTATTTTTACACATTCAAACTAAAAACTTTTCGTGTTTCTACATCAAGCTAGATCATTGATTTTCTTCTTCTTAGCAGCCATTCATCATTTTGTTTATATTGTCATTACATGGCCCACTAATAGTCAGATCAGAAAACAAGAATTTCCAACTGGATATTCATATAAAAGGTTCTAACTTAAACATATCGTTACATGTTTCATTTGTGGTTATAACATTTTATAAATATCCTGATGATGGGAGAGATGCACACTCCCGAAACGTCGATTCCTAATCGTCTTTTCACCTGACTGGCTGCCCGAGTAAAAAGTGAACATATTCGTCCCCAGGAAAGCTTCAGGTCTTATTTTAAGTCTACCTGTTTATAAAAGTTGCTGATGTTGGGAAAGAGGCACGTTCCCGAAACGTCGATGTCTAATCATCTTTACACCTGCTTGAAGGCCGAGAGGAAATAACCATACCTACCTGAGGCAAGTAACTGCTTCAGTTTTACTAACTAAAATCGAGATTCAAACCATTTATATTCTCCGGTGTTACAAAGTAACGTTTCTTAGTACTAACTCCTTCCACCAAATGTCCTTGGCCTTGTTTTTTCTTAAATTACTTAGTATGAGCAACCCTTTCAAAATCTTCAGTGATATATATGTCGTCTTGTGAAATTGGTATGAGATAGGCTGATTCCGAGGTGCTAGTCCAGTTAGTGATTCCGAAGACAGATATTTAGCAGTAAGCTTTGACTTTGAATTTATTCTACATTTTATTCTATTAATTTTATATAAGCTTATTTGATAGTTATTTAACGTAAAGTCATAGCGTGGCTATATAATTTGTAATTTTAAATTTTAAATTATAACACGACATTAATAATTCTTTATACTTTTGAAGAAGAGAATTAAGTTGTTACAATAAGAGTTAAGAGCTGGTTGGAGTTGCTTGAGCACTTGGTAGTATATGTGGCCAGTTGCTTGTAAAGGTGGCATTCGGTGATGATATCCTTGAGGGTCAGTTTCTAGATTTCCGTACACGCTAGCACACCAAGCATTAGTGGCAGTCTATGTTTTCTTGTCATACCTTAAAGGCTGTAACACGTATATGACGCACTCTGTTAAGCAATCCGTTTATGCTGCTACACATCTGGAACAAGAGAATTATAGTGCAAAAAACTTTTTTTTTGGTTTACTTTCTTGTCAAAATATTGCTCGTAAGCTCCTTTAATAACACTGGGAAACACTGAAAATGTTTCGGGCTTAAAATTGTGAATTTACATGCATTTGCATCTGCTGAATTCAAAAATCACCATAAAAATGATAGACTAGCTCTTTTTTGAAAATAAAGTGACATTTCATTTTTAAACTGAAGATTTTAAATTTGGGGCAATTTTCTTTGGGAGTTGGTACACCTGTCAAAATACTGTAGATGACAACTACATGTTGTGACAGTGCTCCTGCAAAAACACCGTAACCTTGGATGTAACATGTCCCTTAAGATCCATTTTCTCCATTCCCACCTAGACATTTTCCCTCCTAGTTGTGGAGCTGTTAGTGATGAACATGGGGAGAGATATCAGGACATTTCTGTCATGTAACAAAGATACCAGGGCCATTGGAATGAAGTATTGCTTGTGGATTACTGTTGGTCCTTGTATAGGGATTCTGTCAATAGGCCACCACATGATTCTCTTCAGACACGACTATCTGTGAAGTATTTTTCCAGCAGTTTAGAGCTCTTGGCATGTAATTACCAGTTATAAAAATCAAATGTACTTTCATTTTTGTTAGCATGTATGTAATTAAAATGTATCCTTTTCTAGCAGTCCGTTAATATGAAATACTTACCTTGTGTATATCATAGAAACTAGAGCTAATAAAAATGTTTCATTGTCATAATTGTTTTTCTCAACCCAAAATTGTGGGAACTGCCTCATGAAGTACTCGAATCATTCAAAAATTATTCTTTTGTTGCCCAGTGTAATTGGAGGACCCAAATTTCAACGTTTGAAGTGTAATCACCACAGACGTAACAAATAATTTCATAATGTATTTAATAATTTATTCCTTAGCCAGATATGTTCCTCCTTCTAATGCACAATGCATTAGAAAACACACCCTTAGCAGACACCACTCTTGTCAGTATCCAAAGAACACATAGAATTAACCACTTTAATTACATAGAGCCTGTATTCTTCACCTATAATTGTTGTTTATTTGTTGTTGGAGTAGCATTGCCGCGGGCATAAACCACAACTTCCTGAGGAAAATTCTATTTCTGGTCACTGTTGCCATTCCCGAAGTCACTAACAAGCAACAGTTTCAGTTTTCGAACCAATGAGAAAAAGATTATGTTTATTTTAACACGATTAGCAGCCTTTATTCATCAATATAGCGTTAGCTTTCTTTCCTTATATTACAAAATAGCCTTCTAAATATGGATTCACAAATGTACCGTTATACTGGGATGTTCCAAACGGTTCGCTTAAGGTTGACATAGATAAGCGAGGTTATGTGGACATTAAACTAACCACGGTTAAACAAAGAGCTGCTGGTTGGAATGGGGAAATGTGCGTGAAAGCCGCACGGAAAACAGAACACTGATATCCAATCCGATCCGTTGGGTCTGAACCTTTCTGTAAGCGTGAGATAACATCTGTCACGAGAATGATACCCGCGTGAACAGTACATGTCCGGTAAGTAGCAAAAATAAACGAATACAGCCATGTTGCAGAGTTGACTAATTGTTGCCTAGAATAGTACTCGACTTTTCGGACAGTCAAACGGCATGATCAAAACATCCCCTTTTGTTTTATACAGTGTGCTCATTTTTATTCGTTACTTCCCGACCTCCGATTCAGCAAGAATGACGTCATAGTTCACTAGCGAGTCTCAGGGCAGGCCATTCCCGCCTTCCCGCGCAAAACACTGTCACTGCTGACTGAGGGGCGTGACGTCACTGAGAATACAACGCAAGAGCGCTTACACGTGAATGTGCGTAATACAATATTATGATTGCACATTATAAGATAAGATAAGGCGCTGATGCATGCAAATTCCACAACCCTTCTGATGAAATAAACGAGATGCAGTTGCTTATGAGCTATTGTAGTTATTGGCTGTGTTTTTTGTCGTAACATTATGAAAACCATTGCGCTCTTGCTGAAAGCAAACATGCTTCGTATAAAACTACGAATGTGATTTTCCATTGTTTGCCTAAAGATCGAGAACTACAGCGCAAGTGGGTTTTACGCTGTAAAAGGGCTGATCCGGTTAATGTGAATAATGCAAGGATTTGTTCCGATCACTTCCTGCCCGAAAACTATGAACGGGATTTAAAAAACGAGCTGTTAGGTTTGCCGCTGAAAAGAAAATTAAAGGGCGACGCTGTACCGTCATAGAAAATTCCTAATTGGCATGGGGATGTATTTGAGGCGGTAGTAGCAAGTACCAGCAAAACCAATTTGCAGGTAATTATCAGATACACATTCCATTTAAGTATTTGTTTCTATGTGTACACTGAGTTTATTCGCTCCTTTTTTATAAGAAAAGTTTGATGCGTGGAATAATAATAAGAATAATAAGAATAATAATAAAACTGTTTTTATTAATAGGCAATATCAGCAAGAGATCGCCGGTGCGAAGTTAGGACCGTGCGAAAGAGGGCGCTGTCTACTATATCTTTATCTCCCAAAAGAACAAAATTTTACCCGTCGACCAGCACGGAGGTAGCTCCTGACCACTCTGTTGTTGCTGAAGATGAAATAATTAGACTAAAGACTCAGATGCAAGCCCTGAAGAAAGAAAACAGTGTTTTGAAACGGCAGAACAAGGTACAGAAGTAATATTTTGTAGCTTCCATGGACAAAGTGCTGCGAAGTGTAATGGAGTGATGCAAAACTTAATTTCTATAATAAGTTCCAAGTTTCCCGAAATTCATCACAAAGTGATCTCTCTTAATGTGAGGACAAGAACCTTCATTAGAATTAGGCACTTAAACAAAAGAGCGAAGGCAGAAATGATCAGGAAACGTGCAGCAAAGAAAAATCTTCAATGGGTTGCTTCGTCATTTTCTTGAGCTACACTGATTAATTACATATGAATAGTAACATGTTTTAAACTATTAATACTAACTGCTAGAAAGAACCTTCATTATAATACACAAGTGGATGTATATTCCTTCCGATTTTACACGTAGCAGAGCTTAAATAACACATACTGAGGGGCTAGTGTTTAACTCTCGCGGTTGAACTGTATTCTCAATGACGTCATGCGCGTTAGCCAATGGCAGCTCGACTCTCCGGAATGGCCTACCTGAGTACTCTAGTTGCCTTGAGTGAGTCTATCTTGAAATCATAGTGCCCTCTAGGGATAAGTAGCGTTAATTTTTGCGGAACAGTAAGCAAATTACAGCGCTTTAAGTGTGGTTGTCCTGATAACTAATACAACCACTTTCCCCTGGATATGAACACAGAGCATCCCGTCTTCGTGGTTGAATCCTACTTTCGTACGGCAATAAAATTAGTGCGACATATAAATATAATTTAAGCCGCTGCATAGAGGAGCTTATACAACACTATCCAGCATTCCTCGGAGCGTAATCTTGTCAAAAATGTCCAGGTAGCATCAAATGGACATACTTTTCTTTGCAACATAAACGTCTTACGTTTTATCAGTATACAATATAAACTTTTTGTCATTCTCGCGCTTAATTAAAATGTCTATTAACGTTGGTATCCTTATGTCTTGTAATACCAATAGGTACATCAAACATTTCCAAGATACAGGATCAGTTACTCGCAAAATGAGAGACACTGGACACTATAAAGTGATTGGTCCCAATCTAGAAGCAATAAATAAAGTTATGACAGAAAGGCCTCGGGCCTAAAGAAACTCCTTCACTGCCCGTTGTTTGGAACGCACCTCCGTTACAGACGCCATTTTAAAAATTCCGTATAGTGCTGTCACCTATCGGAAGTCAATGGAACTTTATGAGAGGAAGGAGGAATGTTTGAAGATGTTCCATAAAAAATGTCAGGTTTTTCCAACCAAAATTGGCCAAGAAAAAACATGTGTTGCATTACTTATTGAAATCCCCTGGTACATAACTGGTATAATACTCGTATGAGTACTTAAAACGCTAACTCGTTATTCGTAGAGAATTTCATGTGACTATCATACATAATTATTCCTTCATTCATATTTATTAGAAATGTACTGTGTCACTGCTTGTGAATTATCGCATATTTTAAGTTATATGTTCGTGGTACTGTTCAACTGTGGCAGTTGGTCACTCTGTACGGCTAATGTTCTATAAAGTTAACGGTCATCGGTCTTCTCTGTTAATTTCTTGGTTTAGGTTCTAACTGAGATTGAGTTGTCTGACAGGTGTCATGATATATGTATTACAAATAACATTTGTTATTTTAATATCTTTCTTGTTGCAGGTGAGTTGATGATGCACTCCAAAACTTCCATTTAAGATCTAAACAGGTATGTTGCTAACTTACGACACTTCCTTGATATTTCTTAAAATAGATATTAATCTTAGAGCTTTCTTAGCAAATGGAGAATAATATAATACTAGAAGAATATATATTATACGCCAAGTTAAAAAGAAGAAATATCTACAAAACTATAAAAAAAGACCACTTCAGTTTATACTAGTAATTCCTTAAGCGTAACAGTTGAGGACAGAAAGATGGATATAATGAACAATTACGAATAATGTTAAACATTTTTGGAAATTGTTTCTATCGCCAAAGAAGAGTAGTTGCCATTGTAAGTTAACACATGGTCACTTCGTTGACATTTCTCCAGTGACACCTGAGGGGAGGCTAGTAGTTCTATTTTGCAAATGCTGAAGTTGTTAAATTTATTGTCACTGACCAGCACAGTGACTCACTTGGTGAGTACGTGCTGGAAACAATAACAACTGGTTCGGAATGGAATGCGGAAAACTAGGGTTGCCAACCTTTCATCGAGCGGTAGGCTAGTACCCAGTGCAGAGGGATTTGTTGATGACCCGTTACTTAAACATAAATGATTATAACATTATAACCTATGTTTTCCAATAATTTAGTTGGTAAAGGAAGATAGGTTTAATTTATAAATTACCCAAGTGTTAATTTTATTTGTGTTGTAAGACATAACAATTACGAGAGTGGTTTGATAAGTTTTGTAAAAAGCCAAGAATAATTTTTTCTTGAATATCTCACCTTATTTCTGGACATAGTCTCCAGTGATGGCTATATACCTGGTTCAGTGATGTTCCAGCTTTTTCACCCCGTCGGAAAATCATGTTCCGTCAAGCTCTGCAAAATACTCGTTAACGGTGACTTATCACTTCTTCATTTGATGCAAATGTGGTACCACCAAGCCAAATCTTCAAGTTTAGGAACAGGAAGTAGTCACCTGGGGCTAAGTCTAGTGAATAAGGGGATAAGGAACCAATTCAAAGCCCAACTCATGCACTTTCGTCATTGCGATTGCTGATGTGTGCGATGCTGCCTTATCCTGGTGAAAGAGCAGTTTTTTTTTCGTATCAATCTCGGTCATTTTTCAGTCAACTCATGTTGGAAACGATCCAACAATTAGGAATAATAGCCTCCAGTTATGGTTCTGCTATTTTCCAAGTAGTGAATGAGGATTATTCCTTGACAGTCCCAACAATCAGTGCCCATCACCTTACCAGCTGACAAAATTGTCCTTGCCTGCTTTGGTGCACTTTTACCAGCCTTTATCCGTTGTTTTGACTGCTACTTTCACTCCGATATGTAATGATGGATCCAAGTTTCATCCACTGTTATAAATCGGCGCAAAAAGTCTTGCGGATTGCGATTAAACATCACAAGACTATCGGTAGAAGTGTTATTATGCATACATTTTTGATCGATAGTGAGCAATCGTGGCACCCATCTTGCACACAACCTTTTCATTGCCAATTTTCCATGCAGAATATTGTGCACTCCCTCAGTTGAGATGCCTACAGCCTCAGCAATTTTACGAATTTTGATTCGGCCGTCTTGCATAACCAAACAATGACAATAGTATCCTGGGCGACTAGGGTGCGATTCATTTTCGGTGCTTCTACGACCACGTTTAAGTCCATTGAACGAAAAGTAAATGGTCTTCAATGTTGGTGCAGAGACCACGTGAACTTCATTCAGTTCAGTTTTGACTTGTGCGGCAAATAAGCCCTGGGCCCTTCAAATGAAAGTGCTTACTAACAGCACGAAGCTCTGTTTTTTTCCATTTTCATTTGCAGCTGTCACACTAACCAGTTCAGATGGCTATCAACAATGAAGTGTATGTTGTAGTACATTCAAATGTTCTGTACATTCCTTTGAATAATCAAGCTTACCACTCACAAAGTTGAAGCAAAATAATTTTCATCCCTTCATAGAAATTTACCAGTTATTAAACGACCCTAGTTTGTTAATTAACAAGAAATTACATCTATGACAGTATGTTACTCTTAACATACTTAAATTCCAGTCTTCTGTTTAAAATTAGAGCCATATTGAAAATTTCAGTGGAGTTCAAATCCCGGCTCTGGCACTCTGGCACAAACATTTGAAACATTTTCGTACAAATGAAAGAACAATTGACTTACATTTAAATTATCTATCTTCAATTATAGTTTATAATAAAACGAATCATTTGTAGACAAAAATTCATTCTCAGAGAAGCCGTCTTAAAGCAAAGATAAATAAAAGAAATTTCAAATATGTTCGAAGGAAAAGGGACTGACTTGGGCACACAGAAGCTCTCAGAGGAAGAAGTTGTGGAGCAAACCTTCGAGAATGCTTCGAAGTTTGAAGGAGGTTATTTTATTATTTTCTTTGGTCTATGAATTTACAGCTTAAAGTGGGAAATGTGAGATTACTTCCAACATATATATAAAATTCTAGAATTGTACATGCAATGATGGAGCATATACACATTAAAGAGAAGATTTCCAGTTTAAGAGACTACACAAAATATATTAAAAATGGATTTTTTTTAGTAAATCTCGCTTTAGCTTTCTCTTAATTTATTTTCTGACACGCAGCGAGTCAAATAGTAACAGATAATTTAGCAACTTTTCCCTTCCCATTAGAGTAGGTCTTTTCTTTTCCTTTCACCTTCAGTTGATCGTTGATCATTGAGTTGTCGAACACAGGACATCTCTCTATCTCCCATAATATAAAATCACATACTGTAAGGGTCACGTAGGCAGCATTGAACGTCACAACTAAATTTCATTGTGTTTTGTTTTTACGCTCGTAAGATCGTTGTAATTACAGTGCTGAGTAAGCGAGTTACGCATTCTAGGTGCTCAGAGCATCTTCACCTTCTCGCCCCACTGTTGGTGTAGAACAGAGGTTACCAGGGGGTGATTGCGTCATATACCTACCTCGTCTTCATCCTTTGATTCCACTGATTCAAGCCGTTGCAGGAACGTGCAACTCCCCTTCCGGGGTGATAAAATCATACAATTACTGAAATGTGACGATCCGCCAGGCGCGTTCCTTCATCCAATTACGTCCCGACTTCAGGTGTTCCCTGTATACCAGCTTGTTCATTAGTGTCCAGAGACACCAGTGGACAGACACTCTGTGTAGGCCAGGACAAACAATACCCGGCCCAACTTCATTAAGGACTAAACCATCACGTGATGAACGGGAGGAGAGAGCATTATCGTCTATGTAAAGCTCTGGACCAACTCTCTCTACCGTGTAGCTTGGCGAACCCAAACAGGAAGTTTTTCACTAATTCATCATCCCCGTCTTCTAGGACATGCAACTGCAAAGTTTCGAAAATTTACAATAGAAGGTCCATTTACCCGAAATTTCGATGCATCACTCAGGGTTTATTTTACATTTTTAAATTAAAGCTATTTAACACAATGCAACAATTATTATTCCTGCACTGAACAGTTTCTAATAATTGTAATTTAATTATAATTAAGCTCTTTAGTAAACTTTATTAACTTGAAGGGTTGATTTGACATTCTCATTCTAGTTTCATAGATAATAAATGTTAAATTTGGATCTTCAGTTATCTCCAAAACCTTTTACAATTTATTACTATTATCGGTTAATTACATTTCAAATTTAACTTCATTTCTTATCAGCTTAATTAAAGGCAAGAAGATAGGTAAACAAATATAACTTACTTGTACCTGTAGGTACATCCTATTGTCACGAATCCAGTATTACGACTGGGGCATACGCATTAAAAGAGTTCGCGCGGAGAGATAACACGGCTTGTTTACGCAAAGGAACTGATAGGCAGCACAGTGTGGAAATAAAGAGCCTGCAAAACAGATAAAGGTAGCCCGGAGATAAAAGACTTACCGACACAGATAAGTGAGGTCTCGTGACGTCTTGATTGTTTTATAGAACATTCGGTTTCTTGTTTGTTCCAGAAATCTCTAGAATTATCAATAGAGGTATTTAAGGACGCGGCGACTCCCTAAGGAGCGGTCGTAAACAGTAGTAAGTCGTAGAGTCGTAAAACAGATGTTGTAACAGGAGTGTTGTAAACAGACGTAATCAGAACGCTGTTGTTGTCATCGACCTTGGTAGACTGTGATTGTGTATGTGACGTAATTCTGCTGGTGAACAGTGTATTGTCTTACGGAAATAAAGAACATTTAGAATTTCTGCAGCTTGGAATTTTAATTCCACGAACCCACAATATATAGCAATGTGAAAACGAGAATGCAAACCCGAGAAAAGAAAGTTTAGAGGCAGAACATTAAAATAATCTTCTAACTTTATGCAAATTAAACATTTATGAGCACTCCTTCACCTTCTTTAATTGGTCTATAGCAATTTAGTGTTTGAAGACGACTTAGGCCATCTCTCGAGTCAGTTGTTCGCTTTAATATTGGAAAAGTTGTTATTTGTACTAAAATGTTATATAACACTAAACTAAGAGGCAGGCATTTAAATCGTAATTTTGTCATGATACCAAGATATGTCTGTGCTCAGTATAGCAAGTACGACATGAGAAGAAACTCAGATATAGGAAACAGGACTTCAGTCCCATTAAGAAGGATCTATGAGGTAAAATAGATCATTCCAGAAACTCAGCAGTTATCTTTCCAAATTGATATTATTCTATTATTTATCGAATAGAAATTAGAAGACATTACCTGAGAACTATGTAACATTAATTTTGGAATCGCATACGAGATATTCCTATACAATATGAATTATATTCCTAATGATTCAAAAACCACATCCCGACATGAATGTTTACACGTAATTTAGGTGTGCTGTGTTGAGGTTTTTTATTTCACGTTGCTATCTTGTATAAATATAAAATAAATGTAACTTCTGAAGAACACCTAGAGACTGCTTGAGGAAGATGAATTAGTCCCACAGCTGATGCAAAAAAGGATCATAATTCTCAGTCATTTGTGTGGTTATGAGTCTAACAAGAATATCACAAAAGAATCCCAGAGCTATAAATCAATGAAACAATAAAAGAAGCTCTCTCCTCGGAGAATACGGATTATCCAACTAAATTGGAACATCAAGCTTATCATAAATCTCATACAGATGCATCTCTTATAAACAGTTGTTGCAAGAAATAACTAATATCTAGCCTAACCATATATACATCTACACTGATGATTCCAAAAGGGATAACGACAATGGATGTGCTGTACTTTCCCCGGATAGGTAGCTTCAGTTGAAACTTCCTAATCATTATTCCATATTCTCCTGCGAAATTTCTTAACTTCAGCAAGTTTTGACATACATAATCCAGTTTAGTGAGAGTAGATTTCGTATTATGCCTGATTCATTAAGTTCTCTCCAAAGTCTCAAAGACCGACCAACTGATCTTCAACTACATGAAGATATCCACAATCTTTATTTCATTGCTCTAAATAAAAAGAAAATTGTTACTTTCATGTGGGTCATTTCACACTGCGGCATTAAGGGAAATGAAGCGGACAAAGCTGCTAAAGAAGCACGTCAACTAACAGACTTAGATGAACAACAAACAGTACCTTACCAGAATATTACAAAATACTTCTCCAGAGTAATAAATACAAAATGGAAACAGATCTGGAATCAATCGCCTCCAGGAAGGTTACATATGGTACGGAAAGGGGGCACTATAGTATAGCAATGGAAAGAAAATCCCTGTAAGGAATGTGCTGTGGACAAGGACAGCGAATGTGTGTGGCAGAGAACGCTTGCTATACAAGGAGCAGACCGTTAAAAAAACATGCGCCTTATTCACTCTGTACATTAAAGCCGGAAAGATTCATTCACAAAAGTAGAAGCCGTCAGAATTTTTTTGAATGGTCTGTAACTGTACTGACATGGGGTGTCATAAACCTGTCCAGAGAGGGTGTGGGGACCTTCGGCCAACCCCCTGCGTCTCACCCCTCGGAGACTTTCTCTCCTGTGGAGTAGTATAGTTCTTCCCCTGCTTACTCTCTTAGCAGGAAGGAGCACGTCGCCGCATTGGTCATAAATTGTTAGCCCATTCATACCTCCTTAGCAACACCCGCCTCACAGTAAACCATATCCTCACAGCTTCATCACATCACTGGAGACTTATCCACCATTCTGAACATCCAACTTCAAACACGTACTGCTATTGCTGTATACGAAAATCTAATCCTAAGGATACCGATTTAGAATATACATAAGTTATTATACAACAAATTGATTGTCTAAATACTACTGTTCTACTGGTTGTTATTCAGAACTTTATCCTTATTATTTATAGATATTGATACCTTTGTCATATTGGTTTGTTGTTTATTGTTTTCATGTTTTATTTAAATAATTTTATTCAACTTATTGTATACACTGTATTATACAAAATAGTCGCCATATGACCTAGTTGTTAAAACGGCTCTAAATAAATAAACAAAAAGTAAAAGGTGTTTAATAACAGTAATATTATTATTATAAATGTTGGCCGTTTTTGCTTTTTTTCACGGATGATTATCATTAATTAGTAATTGCGTAAATGTGCAGCCAAACGCTGAAATGGTTCATTGACAGTAGGCAACGATTGTCCACGTCACTTTCAATGAGTATCCTTACCACGTTGACGGTTACTCGTACTAAGACTTATTTAAAAGAAATTGACAAGGAACACAACAAGACTAGGAAAACTGCGTGATACATCAGATAACCTAGAAGATTACTTTTGGAAAGAAATAGCACTTAACAAGATTTTGGAATCTACCATCATACATTTGCAGTACTCGGACGTTGAAGACGACACTGACGAATTATCTCTTAACGTAACATTCTCAGCTATATGGATGCACCGCTGGCATTTTCGTTTGATTAGAAAAATAAGTAATTCATAAACTATAATTAACTTTAAACTAAACATTTAAATCATTTGCGTAACATACGAATATCCTGTTGTAAATGTTATTTCAACAACTGTGCATTAGTATAGAACTTTGGAAAATTCAGTTTGCATTCCCTTACGTCTAGCACCACGAACACTCGCAAGTGTACAAGAGAGAGGGAAATATAAAAAGAATGAGGATAACAGGTGGCAACGGTGAAGGTTCCAACGCATCTGATTCGCTACAGACGAGAACTCTTCCCATTTAAAACACATAATAATAATGAATATTCATTACTTTTGAAATATAAGAGTCAGACTGAAAGATTCAATGTTTAGCCGAGATTTGAGCTCTTAACTATTGCACTACGATGGCCAACATGCCAGCATGACATTAAACTCTCTGACTCGCATTTTCTCCAGTAAACCACTCGAAGTTCAATATACACAAGCAAGTAGGATGGCTCAGGCGGTTTTGTCTGTAGCCCGCATTCGAAAGACTTGGGTTCGATCCCCGTGGCCGAACTAGCTGATCCATAGGGTTTATCGGGGGTTCATCCGGGGCGAATGCTGGGTAGCTTAATTATATCCTCCAAATTTCCTATCCCTCTGTTTCATCTCCATTATCATTTCACATCATACGGTCTGCGGTCACCAAACCGGCCTAGTAGGCGTTTCTGGACCACAGTGCGTGGTATAACGGTTGTACTGGCCAATCCGGGAGTTTCCAACTGGTCAATTGTTGAGATCCTCAGCTCTGCATTGTCGTGACCCTTTGGTTGCCTGATCTAGGTCCCTCTCACCTCATCCTTCCTCCTGGGGCCCACTTGTGGCATGGGTACAAAAGATAGAGACTGATCACAGTGCCGAATCCCTTCCATATGATTCTATCCTAACCAATCTTATTTCATATCCACGTGAGAGTACTGTCTTAAGTACTTTAAGTCCCGGGCTTTATAGTTCAACCAATATTAGGTCAATTAAATTCATATGAAAATTTAATAAATCCTAATATTGCTACTATAATTCTAAAAGCTGCAACAATAGGTCATGGACTATAAGTTACTAAGTGATAAGTCTGACCCTATGTTTCCATTGAGTGAAGGAACAATTAATATTGTAACTTTGCGGGTTCACAGAATTAAAAGGCCGAGTTGCAGAAATTAAAAATCTCCCTTATTTCCGTAGCAATACACTGTCCAATTCTCACGTAACAACATTACATCAATCTTCCAAGGTCGAGGACAATAACAAACACTTGCAGCTGATTACATTAGCTCTCGTTACAAAAACACAGCTGGCTGTATCATTTCACAACACTGCTACACAACTACAACTCCGCTTGTTTCACAACTACTCTTTGCGAGCCGTCACGTCTTTAAATACCTATTTCGTAAATTCGAGATGTTTCTGGACCAAACAGGAATCGAATGTTGTATCACCTTCCAGAAGCGTAGCCCTATCGGTCTTTTATCTCACGCTATCATTATTTCTTCTGGGATACTCCTTATCTCCAGGCTTTTTGTGTACACAAGCCCCGCTATCGCGATCGGGTTCGTGACACTGCTTCCTCCTCAAGGCTGGTCGTCCCGAACAGCTCCATCATAGCGGGCCAAACGATCCAGGTGTATCACCAACATCATACCTCGGGGCACCTTCTGGTTGCGGTAGACCACGTCGCTAGTCCTCTTCACCAACCGGTACTGGCCTTGCCACGGCTGTTGAAGTTTGTCGATTGTTCGGTTTGCTCCCAGGTGTCCTCCTGAAGTCCCGACGTGCACTTCCTCCAAGACCTCCGGGACCTTACTTCGCGGAAGTGCCAACTGTTCTGTCTGCGTCTTCCCAAGAGGCGATTCCCATACCCGGAACAGCACGACCTATCTTGTCTTCAGTGAGTGCCATTGGGCCCAGTACGACTTGTAGGTGGCGCTCCTCGGTGCGATGTCCTCCCAGACCGGCCCCGTCCCAGCATCCACTTCTCCCAAGAGTGGCCCTAAGTCTGAGTCCGCCAGCTGCTCCCTCCTCAGGCCTGCGCTATCCCAGCCATCCGCAGGCACTGCAGTGACTACTCGGACTGCTGCGGCACTCTCCTTCTCTTCCACTCTTGTGCATTGACCGCACTTCTCTGGAAAGGGTCTTCGGGACATGGCGTCTTCGTTGCGGTGGCTCTTCCATCTACGATGTTCAGAATTGAAGTCATACTACTGCAGCCTCTGAACCCAACGTGCAGTCTTGCCTTCCCGGTCCTTGAAGCTGCATAACCAGGTTAGGGCTGAGTGGTCAGTCCTCAGGTGGAATGGCTGACCATACAGGTACTTGTGGAAGTGCTCCAATGTCTTTACAACCGCCAGTATCTCTTGCCGGGTGACGCAGTAGTTCTTCTCTGCCTTGGCAGACGACGCGCTGGTATCGTCCGAGCAGTTGTCCAACCTTCTAGAGCTGTTCTGCGGTCAGGTGGTCGGCCGCCCTCTCCAGTAAGCCTTCCAGCCGGGGCCCCAGGTGTTGCGTTGCCACCGGCTCCTGTGTCTTGTCGATTGTTGTCACGATGACCACGGGCTCACACGTCCTCATCTCCGTTCTGGCCTGGCCGTCGTGATCGATGTCCGCTAGGTTAAGCAGCCTCACTGGCACCTCTCGGCACGGCAACAATGTTCTTCATTCGCTGTCCTTCCAGTCGCGCCGTCACAACCACCTCCTTTCTCGCGGGGACCCACGTCTCCTTTCAAGAGGACCCTACAGATTCCAAGGTGTTCTTCGCGTTGCCGGAGTATGATCTCTTCTCTATTGAGCCGCAGGACCTTCCTGCCGTCGTCAACCGTCGCCTCGTGGCTCCTGAGGGCAACCAGTTCCAGCATCATCTCCTCAGCCATCTCCAAGACGAACACCCAATGACGCACGGCACTCCATCCCAAGGTCAACTGCAGCAGGGCCTCCCTCTCCACGGTGAGGGTTTCCACCCGAAGCCGTCACTAGCTGCTATGGTCAGCTCGGTTTTCTCGACGGCGAACCCCTGGCTTACGTCGGGTCTGATGACGGTCATGATTGCCCCGGTGTCTACGAGCACGCAGCACGGCTTCCCTCGTACCCAGGCGTCTGCGATAAGGCTGTCATTCATCCGTCGGATGATGATGCGCAGTGTCACTCGAGGAGATGGTGTACACGGCGCCGACGTGCTCCTTGCCACGCCGGTCCTTACGCGTTCCTCCGGCTGCTCTTCCTGGTGTCAGTCATCTTCGCGGTCATCGTCGCGCTGAAGTAGCTATTTCCAGCTGCCGTCTTCGTTGTTAATTCAGTCTTCATTGATTCCATCTTCTCGGTGATGTTGACGTCCCGCTTCCTGACACCAATTGTAACTTTACGGGTTCGCAGAATTAAAAGGCCAAGTTGCAGAAATTAAAAATCTCCTTTATTTCCGTAGCAATACACCGTCCAATTCTCACGTAACAACATTACATTAAACAATCTTCCAAGGTCGAGGACAATAACAAACACTTGCAGCTGTTTACATTAGCTCTCATTACAACACTGACTGTTACACAACAACTCTTTGCGAGCCGTCACGTCTTTAAATACCTATTTCGTAAATTCGAGATGTTTCTGGACCAAACAGGAATCGAATGTTCTATCATCTTCCAGAAGCGTAACCCTATCGGTCTTTTATATCGCGCTATCATTATTTCTTCTGGCATACTCCTTATCTCCAGGCTTTTTTTGTACACAACCCCGCTATCGCGATCGGGTTCGCAACAATATCCAATATTTATTCTTGTTGCTGAAGTAACAACAACAGATTTACTTCTCGCGATACACAGATATTCTCTAGGACCTATACAATGATGCACCATCGTGTTGAAATCAGTAATTTATGGTTATCTGAAATAGAACTCCTTTAGAAGATGCTAAAATTTGTACCCAAAGAGAAAGCTGCCCAGTGAGACTAAGAATCAAATAAATTGTTCCATTAGGTTAACTGGAACTTTAGGCAAACCGCAGTTTAGGTTCAATGATGTTCGTGTATTGGCAAACGAAGTGAAAAAGTCCTCTTCTTACACCGCAACTAAATGTTAAAATATCACGAAATAATTATCATTCCCGATGAAAATTAAGTATGTATAATATTAAATTAACCTGAGAGACTGCTACTTACAACGAAAAATAGAAATTAGCACTACCAGTTTCCATGGCCGATCTTCTTACACCACAACTAATTGCCGTTGATGGGCCTCGCAGCTGTGAAAAAAGTGAATGTACGAAAATAATGGCCATTTACGATTAAATACAGAGTTGAAGGTGTAACGAAACATGTAGTAATGTAGATACATTTAACATTTTGCTTGCCATTTTGTTTATGCTAAACTCTCGCATGCACTTACTAAAAAGTTAAAACTCGTGGCACTACAGTCCATATCGGACCAGGGCCTGCTAACCTGACTGCCGGCCTCACGCCCACATACGCAATGTAGAGGTGGGCGATCATCCAACTGATATGGGGAGGAGATGTGGTTAGCATTTCGACACCCCAAGCCGGAAAGTTGGCTTTCATGCCCAGGGCCATCGTAAGCTCATCAATTTCCTCATGATGGTGAGTGGGCACCGGTCCTATTCCTGGGACTTAAAATCCGCTCCCGCAGTGGTGGGGTCAAAACCGGGCCGCATTCCTTGGCAGGGAGCCAGGGCATGATACCTTAGCCCACTACGCCACAGCAAAGGATATGGACATGCTTGGTACAACTTATTCTGATTTATTTTCCCACACATTTTCGAACTGTCCATAAAAACTCGTTTCTGTATACACGGGTTAAAAATGGCCGAAACATTTCTTGTAGATATACAGAAGACGGGCAGACAGAAAATTAATAACTATGTAAACTTGTATCTTTATGTCTACATATGCGTGGATTAATTTCATTATGTGATCCCTAATTTTTAGGCTTACCGTTAACTTACAAGCATGAATTTTCATTTTAATAGAAATACAATATTTAAATATATGCATTTACATTATTGTGCACCCGATTTTGAATTTAACATAAATGAGTTAGAACTGTGTGTTTCATAAGTTTGAATTGTTTAAAACTTGATGGTAATTCCATATTTCAAAGTGATCAGTATGTTTAATAGTTCTGGGTCGTTGAGGTCTTTCAACTATCTGAGTAGCCTCATCATCACTCAAAGGTTCCTCAAATATCTCCCTGATATTCTTATTCTCACCTATTGCAGAGGGATGAATCGTAAATCACCCCATCGCAGCACGCAATATTATGTCGCTCAAGAACAGGTACCACTGACGTCACCAGCAGGTAAACATCTGGATTTCTAGTTCTGCCGCAACGGAAGAAGAATGTTCATTTAGGAGAATCCCCAGATTTCATTTCCAGAAGTCCTTAGAAAGAATTCTTCTGTAAACCGTGGTATATAAGAGAGCGCAAACGTCAGCCAGGTATCGGACAGTCGAGAAATGAGTTAGAGAAATTATGAAGAACGCCAGTTGGTGTGTACAACAGAGGCATCACAAATACGTGTAATAAGTCTTGTAAAGTTAGTCCTGTGAGGTAAGTGTTCACTGCCACTGCTACCATATGTACTCTGAGACCGCAGACTTACAAACAGAATTAGCTGTAGTTAAAGTTTAGACAAGTTCCAGTAAATTAAGTTTGACTTGGCAATTATAATTTGCAAAAATAAATATCGTCTAAAAGTATCTATAGTTTAAATGTCACTGTGGATTTAAATCTGCTTTATAAAATTGGACCTCCACAGTGAAACATATCATGTACATAAATGGAAGTAATTTGAACTGTTATTAACGTGTTTGTCTTGACTATATATACGCATGACATATTGCTTCACATTGAAATGTATTAATTCATACGACTGCAAATAATTGTGCAGTTGTTGTCGATCATATGTGCATCGCCATTGTGTTGGTTCAATAGGAGAGCTACATTGAATTTCAATTATGTTTTCCTCCAAACTAAATTATTATGACCATCATTCACATACAAGCGATATGCAGCAGATTGCCTCATACTTTTTAGTCATCCATAGAGAATTAGCGTATAGCCAAATGATCACCCTAAGCTTTGACATGTCAACTTTCACGGAAAATATCCATCACTTCCATCCTCGCTCCTAATATGAAACACATACTTCGTGGAGACTCTCCTTTTAACGCGATCTGATGATAATAGACTAATCGCTCGTGCAACATTTATCCAAATAAGTGACGGCTACCGTATATCTTCTAGAAGCCCACCTACGAGAAATAAAATACCACAATATCTCATTCTATTTATGTGTATACAAAATTGGATGAACTCTTATTATTTCAACTAAATGATATTTTTGTGATTAATTCAAGAATTATCAATGATGCCTATTATGATAACGATTTCTATGGAAATTTATATTAATGGATACCAATTTCAAACTTAAACTCTAGCCTCCATTGCAGGAAGAACTAAATAGCTTTTGCTGGGCAGTTACAAACTAGAAAGTAATTTTAAAGTCAAGAGTAAACATATTATAAAGAGTGCATTATTTTCATTTACGGCGGCTTACACATTGTGTGTAAAACATTGAACAATATGCAAGGGAGCAGATTACATGGAAGTACTGAATGATCTTCAACCTCCCCGTCCCTGGGGATCTTTTATTAACTGGACTACACCTCCGCTGCATCAACGGCATTCTGTGGTCGGATATCTGCACACATTGTGGAACGACATCTCGGTCACTCGATGTGTTGAATGGCCATCTACTAATTGGATGACTGGCATCAAGTTGGACTGCGGCGGCTACGGCAGGTCACTCCGAACTGAAGGAGTGAATAGCCCGTGAGATCAGCATGAAGGGCGAATTAGGTGGTCATTGAGTGATCGGTAACATATTAACTCCTTTAAATTATTCACACATATCGGTAGGCTAAACCCCAGAAATGACATTATATTACTTATCATCTGCATTTGCAGTTAGAACCTTTGGGAAATCCATTGAACAACTAAAATCCATGTGCGTAGTTCAAATTAGTGAAGTAGACAATCTGAACAGTGCCACACACTTTAGGTAAACTGAGTTATGTTTATCTGGTTAGGAACTTTGCCAAATTCCTTAAAGGAACGTGGGAGCACATGTGAACCTTCAGGAAACTATTAGGCAAAGCAAGTAGCAATGGTAACAGGTGTAGAGAACTACAACAATTGTAAAATTACATTGGACAAATAAAATTGTATGTAATTGTATTTTAAGATTAATTAGTGGTGAATGTTTTTGAGTAAAGTTTTATACTGCTATGTAAACCTCCTATATGATAATTACTGAAAGTGTAATAATAACATTTTGTAATAAATTATTAGAACCAGTGGCATCATTTAGGTAGGCTTAGAGTTAACAATATAATGGAACTAATTTTCAGAATATAATTCATATCAGATAAATAAACAGTAAAATTTAACATTGTGATTCAGCAAAAATAAGTTCTTAATTTATTCATGAATGAATGAATCAACATAGTTCTTATATAGTTCTTAACAACTGTCCTCAGTATAAATGTCCTTAACAATAAATGTTTCGTATTTTGCCTTGACAAATACTACTGTAAATATTCAGGAGCTTAAAAGCTGCCCGCCTCGGTAGCATAGATGGTAGCGTGTCTGCCTTACGTTCAAGAGCTCCAGAGTTCGAATCTCGGTCACGGTTATTTACGTGGATAAGGCTTTTTCCGGGGTTTTCCTTATCCTGAAAGATCAATGTCGGGTAACTCTAAGCTCTATGGACCCCGGGCTCATTTGAGCATCATTTTACCCATTTCATTCATCGGTCGATATCACTTAACGTTGGAGGACGTAAATTACAAAAACAAAACAAAAATTAGTTACAGATTCCAGCTCTGACTGCACCTATAAAGAGGTATTGTATACAATCTTTGTAATTTCCACATAGCATGCTTAAATGGACATTGATTATATATATTACTGTAAGACGTAAATGAAAAGCGCAGCCTAGATTTGGGTTAATTTGAAGTAATTTGGCAAATGGAGTTATCATACTTACATTATTCCAAAAATCATTAACAGAAACCTGAAAAGTTCTCAAAGCTGTCGATGTAATATGTAATACGAGAAGAGATGAAATGTTCTTAACGGTGCAGAACCTGGTGAGTCATGATAGCAGGTCACCCGGGGTAACCCAGAAGTCAAGTCATATATTCCACAATAGTCTACGTTTAATATGCTAATATGCACTTTAAAAGATGTTCACTGAAACTCTGTCGATCGTAACGTTGATGGAGATAATTTGCTTCCATTTCGGCTGAATAGCTGATGCTGCCGGTATGTACACCCATCCATGTGGTGACCATGCCAGTTGCAGCTTTACAAGGCCAGTCGCTTGCTGACATCAATGACAGTTCCAGTTAGCCAGAGTTTGAACACGAGTAAGGTGTGTGGAATGAGCAGTGGCCGGGCATTGCATTTGAGATGTTCAAGGCTGTATGGTCAAACTCCTGCCATGTCTAAGCCCATTTCTGATTAACCTACGGAATGAGGCGAGAAAGAACGAAGCAGAAGTACCTACTAAACCAAGATCATCTTGGGCAGGAAAGAGCTCTTAAACCTTCAGAGATGCCGATGGCCTAGTAGGTTGGGGTGTGGTCTCATTTTGAATAGTGTATCCGAACTCTATCTGACACAACGTCCTCTATAAAGGAAGGTTAATTGGGTTTGAACGATGTGAGAAGAGAGCCTATGCCCCTAGATTACTCTGAGTGTCTTGTTTGGCCCAGTTTACCGTCTGAGGGCGTAGGGTTGCGCCGTGCTCTCTCATACGTTCCAGCCGCAAATATTAGAGGAGGTATGATCTGGCGAAAAGAGCTTAGTTTGAGGTATGACGACATTTTTGAGCGGAAAACTGGGTATTGCTGCCAACCGTTGCCCTGACATGGGGAATGAATGTGAGATCACGATTCACCAAGACTTCCAGGTATTAGTCGGAGGTAACCCAAGGGACTCTGTTTCACTGTACCCTAAAGAAGCTCTCCGGCACTACCGGCAGCAGGAGAGATGAGTTCTTTTGCACACTAACCGCTAGTTCAAGTTTTCACTCGGCCAATTAGATATTACATTTTGATATTATATTTATTTGTACAGTTTCTATTACAATTGCACTACAATAACTTTAACATCGAACATGCACTATTAGACATCCTGTACAAATACATTAAACTGTTGACCCAAAATTTACTCGCTGACTCAGGTCCCCTGGCCATAAACCTTTGGTTTTACTGAGCAGCTTGGTGTTATTTCTTCTTGACCTTTGCTTCTTTTACCCTAATTCACTTTTCTCTTAATCTTTATAAGAATTCTGCTGTACATGTATTTGTCTTTTCACCCATCGCTGTTAACATGCGTAACGTTACACACTGTCCCATTCCTTATTCCATATTTTTCTCCCGCAATTTAACTCCTCACATTGGCCAGTTAGATAGATCTTACGTGGAAAGAAGCAGTAACGGATGCTTTTGTTGTGTGCTACTATGAGTACATTGTCGGCACACTGGCACATAAGCTTACGAGGTTCCACGAGATAGTGAGGTGTTAGGCGGGGTAGAGGAAACCGCTAACAAACTTTTGAGGTCGGGAACAGGCTATGGGATCGAAAGCTAGACAGGAAGTGCTGATCCTTGCTGGGCTTCAAAATGCAAAGGGAGCTCGCCTCATTCCAAAACGTGCAATGTGGCGAAAATAGAGACATGGATTGTCAATCCGTATGAAGTAGACGACGGCGTTTCGGAGCAAGTGTTGGAGCATGTACTCGTGACTATCTCTGCGGAATTTGTTTCGCTTCATGATTTGGATTTTGAATGTCAACTCTCTTGGGGTGACTTAGGAATGTTTATCTCCTTGTGGGCTGGCAGAGGTTTCTCATGCTGGTAACTAACCCTCACCTCCACCTTCTTCCGGATACGAATTGAGACTCTAGATGGTCTGTGATATCCATGACTTTCTCTTTGATCTCAAAGGTTAGTCTTCCTCGAATGCCATGTAGAGGATATCTATACTGGCATTGGTCCCTTCTAGGGGATCCGATTTTCCACCAGGGTTATTTTTCCTCAGGACTAATGCTTTCATAATATTCTCCAAGGCCGCTTAGAGGTGAGCGCGAAGCACGCACAGCCATGCTTATGAACCACTGTATCCTGTTATAGCTTCCGGACAGGTGCTTTGCTTGAGCAGATGCCAAGTTACTTTGGGGTGATTGTTGGCTCTGGGCTATAAAGTCAGGTAGCAAGTACGTTTAGTCTGTGAACCTCCCAGTGTTTTTGCCTCGCGCTCCCTGTGAAAAGGAGTTAACAGCTGATACGAATTTTCAATGTACGTTGTGTTTAGATTGTGTTTTAGAAGGATAATTTAGAGGAAGCTCTTCTGTGCCTGTAATTCGGGATGCAGTCCCATCACCCTGATGGGAGATATTTATGGGAACTATGTTATGATTGGAAATTAATTGTTCTTTCACACTAGCCGTGTGTAGGACGCACTATGAAAGGGTAGAGCCAGAATGAAAAATTCAATGCCATAGCTGGGATTTGAACCACGGATCTTCTGGTTTCCGTCCAGCCGCTCTAACCATTTGAGCTACTATGGCCAACGTGCCAACATGGCATTAAATTCTCCAACTGACTCGTGTTTCTCCCGGTAAACCACTAGGAGTTCTCATAAACACAAAGAGACAACTACCTTAATGTCGACTTACTATGCTGTAAGTACTTTAAGGCCCAGGCTTTATAGTTCGGACCACTATTAGGTACAATTAATGGAAATTAATTCTTCTTTCACACTTGCCGTGTGTAGGACGCACTATGAAAGGGTAGAGCCAGAATGAAAAATGCAATGCCATAGCAGGGATTTGAACCACGGATCTTCTGGTTTCCGTCCAGCCGCTCTAACCATTTGAGCTACTATGGCCAACGTGCCAACATGACATTAAATTCTCCAACTGACTCGTGTTTCTCCCGGTAAACCACTAGGAGTTCTCATAAACACAAGAGACAACTACCTTAATGGCGACTTACTATGCTGTAAGTACTTTAAGGCCCAGGCTTTATAGTTCGGACCACTATTAGGTACAATTAATGGAAAGTAATTGTTCTTTCACACTAGCCGTGTGTAGGACGCACTATGAAAGGGTAGAGCCAGAATGCAAAATTCAATGTCATAGCCGGGATTTGAACCACGGATCTTCTGGTTACCGTCCAGCCGCTCTAACCATTTGAGCTACTATGGCCAACGTGCCAACATGGCATTAAATTCTCCAACTGACTAGTGGTACGAACTATAAAGCCCGGGCCTTAAAGTACTTACAGCATAGTAAGTCGCCATTAAGGTAGTTGTCTCTTGTGTTTATGAGAACTCCTAGTGGTTTACCGGGAGAAACACGAGTCAGTTGGAGAATTTAATGCCATGTTGGCACGTTGGCCATAGTAGCTCAAATGGTTAGAGCGGCTGGACGGAAACCAGAAGATCCGTGGTTCAAATCCCGGCTATGGCATTAAATCTTTCATTCTGGCTCTACCCTTTCATATGTTATGATTGTTTAATTTAGTGGCCGATCAGCTTTTACCAGTATGAACACGTAACTCAGCCTTAGCTGATGTATGGAATTTCTTCGACATTATTTTGGACATCTACAAGCTATCCTTTGTCTAACCGACCGAGGTGCTGGCAGGCTATAGTACAGACTCAGAACTGTTGCTGCACGCATACCCTTAATAGAGATTAAACACAGAAAGATTTTTCTTTTCAAGAAGTTTGGCTAGATTTATTGAATCTAAGAGGAAAGGGGTAGCAGGTTGCTCCTCTGAGTTTGGATTCAGGATGCAATCCGTTGCACGCTGATCTACATTCAGCATTAATTTTTATTTTCCGCGGTATTTATGCTCAGGAATGGAGGGTGACATGGCAATGTGCGCTCGAAATATGTGTTTTTTATGGGAGCAACGGAAACCCCCCTCACCTCGCTTGTTTACCTCTCACCAAGGCGGCTCGAGTTTGATCCCAGGCGACCGCAAAGTGAGGTCTGTGGTAGATCTCATGGCGTTGGGGCGGATTTTCTCCTGGATCTCTGGTTTCCTCCCCACACCCAATCTCTTTCCAAAGGTGGTCTTTCTTCATCTCATGCATCACCAGTGTCATTGCCTGTGATGCCGCATGTAGTAAAACCTCTGCAAAGTCGACTCTCGAAGGGAAAAGAGTTACTAAAAATAACAATACAATGAACTTTCAGTCCTGTAAACTTTGTTTTTCCTTCCAGTTAAGTTTATTAAAAACTGACAATAGAGGATATCCATTAAGAACTCAATATAAAATGTTTAGATGTGCTGCTAAAGGCCAAGAGAGAATTTAGAAAATGACACTACCAATTGTAAATGCATAAACTGATTTGTTAGTTTTCTAATTGCAGGGGAATATTTGATTTTGTATCTATATATGACAATCACTTTGATGTTTAAAATTCAAGTATATGTACTATTAAAGTGTGGTTTTCTGTGTTCGCGGGCCTTTGAATACACATCAATCTAATCCCATCAGTTAATGTATCTAGCTGCTCCGAAAAGGCATGTAACCGACAAATGTTGAAAGCTGAGTTTGCATTGATATAACGGTATATTTAGTGGATGTCACGGTGCATGTTAAATCATGTACATTCCTTTCATATCTAATTTATTTATTTCCCAATATTGTGTTCTGCCGCATATTAATCTATCTGCATAGCAATGGCTGAGCTAATTAAGCCATTGATGAGCAGCGCTGCTATAAACTTCGTGGTCTATAAATGAACATAACTTAATGCAAGTAAATTTTACGAAATACATTGGCACCTAAATTAAAGTGAAAATCCCTTTATTCATTTCCCAACAATTTAATGTTCCGGGATCTACTATCGGGTAACTAAAACCTTCTGTGGTAATTTCGACCTATCATTTTTGGGTTTAATAGGCTTAACTTCTTATATAGACACTGCAGATTAGATAATATGTAGCAGTTCGTCGCGTTTTGAACGGCATTTCAAAATTATTGCAGAATGTGCTGCTACAGTTTACGTTGGAAGCTAGTTAATACGAGCGTAGTTCAATAAAGAATGATCATAATTTTTATGGTCATAATTTTTCGCACTAAAATTCAATCTTATTATATTCTGTAAGCTTAATGTGAAACAAACACGCCGTAGTAGTTTCATTGTTGGTACTCCTGGTTCCTGCCTGTGAGAACCAAGCAAGTTCAGACATGTTCAGTATTGCCTACCGCTGCAATGGAGGTAACACGCAGTTAAATTTGATGTTAGAGGAACATCTGGAGCTTGTTTCAAACGTAATCACTGCTGATGAAACTTGGCTACATCATTTGGATACTGAGAGCAAACAACAAAGCTCAGTGTGGTAATCTCCTGCATCACCAACCCCCAAAAGAGCAAAAGTGGTTGCTTCTGCTGGAAAAGTTATGGTCATCTCATTCTTTGATTTTCATGGAATGGTTTATCAGCATGTTGTACCTGCACACACATCAGTAACTGGACAATACTACAGGGATGTCCTGTAAACATTGCAAGTCCATATCAGGCGCAAAAGACCACATTTCGGTGAAGTAGGCTGGATGCTGCACCACGATAATGCGCGGCCGCATATTGCCAATGTTGTTGCTGAGTATCTTGCAAAAATCAACGTGAAGTGCATCCCCCACCGTCCCTATAGTCCGGATTTAGCCCTATGTGACTTTTTTCTATTCCCTAACTTGAAAAAACGCCTTCGTGGGAGGCATTATCCATCATCAGAAGCAGTGGTGAAGGCTGCGGAGGCGATTTGAAGGATCTGTCACAAAATTGTTTCCAGCATGTCTTTGAAGACTGGAGAAACGCTGAGACAAGTGCATAGCATTCATGGTGAGACTATTTTGAGAAGGACCATCAAAATTATGAGGATGAGTAAAGGTACGGTGTCAAAAAAAAAAAAAAAAAAAAAAAAAAAAAAAAAAAAAAAAAAAAAAAAGAGTGATCATTCTTTATTGAACAGCCCTCGTATTTTATTTGGGAAGAAATGAAACAGAGTAAGCTTGCTTCTGTAATGATAGATGGAGCAACAGATGTTTTCCAAAACAAACAATATTTCCTTTGTCTTATCAAAAGGAGAGTGCGCCATATGAAACGTCCTGGCATTTTTACGATCCGGAAGGTAATAATATAGAACCTCCAACAATAAATATATTGAATAATGGATATTTTATTCAATGATACATTAAACAAAATTATCTCAGCAAAAATTCGACGTATAAGCCATGAGAGGATCTGGCATAAGGGCAGACTGGTAAGTTCTGCACGAATCCCCAATGCTTTTATGAATTCCAGACTTTCGGAGACAACAGTAGGAACGTGGCGTGGACAACAACAAGCGTTATTACACGCCGGTCAGCGTGAAATTGTTGAACCATCACATCGATTTTGGCTAGGCTAAACTTCCCATTTCAAGCAGCACTATATTATTAATGTAAATTTATATTGAGGAATTAATCCTTAAAGAATTAATCCTTTTAAATACATTACTCCGGTATATGGGTGATTTTTGATTAATTAGAGCCAACTGAAAATTTCAATGCCATGGCCGGGATTTGAACCACGGATCTACTGGTTTCCGTCCAGTCGCTCTGACCCTTGAGCTACCATGGTCAACGTGCCTTCCTGGCAGTATAGTAACAATAATAAAAACAGTAACAGTAACAACAATAATAACAATAATAATAACAACAATAATAACAATAATAAAAACAACAATAATAACAATAATAATAACAACAATAATAACAATAATAATAACAACAATAATAACAACAATAATAACAACAACAATAACAACAATAATAACAATAATAATAACAATAATAATAACAATAATAATAACAACAACAATAACAATAATAACGACAACAACAACGACAACGACAACGACAACGACAACGACAACGACGACGACGACGACGACGACGACGACGACGACGACGACGACGACGACGACGACGACGACGACGACGACGACGACGACGACGACGACGACGACAACGACAACGACAACGACAACGACAACGACAACGACAACGACAACGACAACGACAACGACAACGACAACGACAACGACAACGACAACGACAACGACAACGACAACGACAACGACAACAACAATAATAACAATAATAACAACAACAATAATAACAATAATAACAACAACAATAATAACAATAATAACAACAACAATAATAACAACAATAATAACAACAACAACAATAACAACAACAATAACAACAACAACAATAACAATAACGACGATGACGATGACGATGATAATAATAACAACAATAACAACAACAATATTAATAAAAATAAAAATAAAAATAACAACAATAACAACAATAACAACAATAACAACAATAGCGACGATGACGATGACGATGATGATAATAATAATCATAATAATCATAATAATAATCATAATAATAATAATCATAATAATAATCATCATCATCATCATCATCATAATCATCATCATAATCATCATCATAATCATCATAATCATCATCATAATCATCATCATAATCATCATCATCATCATAATCATAATCATCATCATAATCATCATCATCATAATCATCATCATCATAATCATCATCATCATAATCATCATCATAATCATAATCATCATCATAATCATCATCATCATAATCATCATCATCATAATCATCATCATAATCATCATCATCATAATCATCATCATCATAATCATCATCATCATAATCATCATCATAATCATAATCATCATCATAATCATAATCATCATCATCATAATCATCATCATCATAATCATCATAATCATAATCATCATAATCATAATCATCATAATCATCATAATCATCATAATCATAATCATAATCATCATAATCATCATAATCATAATCATAATCATCATAATCATAATCATCATAATCATAATCATCATCATAATCATCATCATTATCATAATCATCATCATTATCATAATCATCATAATCATCATAATCATCATAATCATGATCATAATCATCATAATCATCATAATCATAATCATCATAATCATCATAATCATAATCACAATAATCATAATCACAATAATCATAATAACAATAATCATAACAATAATCATAACAATTATAATAAATAACAATAATAATAACAATAATAATAACAACAATAATAACAACAATAATAACAACAATAACAATAACAATATCAATATCAATAACAACAATAATAATAATAATCGGTGTGATGGCACGCTTGGACGTTGACGGGGTATCCTTTGATTACAGATGCTTACATTTTGCCTTTCTGTAGTATTAAAAGCACTACTATGTAATTGTAAAAATGATATATGTACAATTCAAAAGACTGAAAATTTTCTATTCGTAACTGACGAAGGCCAGTACAATATTATAGTAACAAGGAACTGCACTAAAGCATTTTCAAGCTGAATACAGATTAATATTTTTTTTAAATAGTCTTTAGATGTTTATCTAAATTTGTCAGAGTAGATAGGCTGGGTATGTGGTATTACGAGTTTGAGCTAATGAACGGTTAATCACGATCCTGTTAATTCAAGGACTGCTACCATTTTCAGCAAGGCAGTGAACTCCCACACCGAGTGATTCTCAGTAGCTCTCCCCTGGCAACTTCCCTACACATGAAGGAAATCAGACTTCCTGTTGAGGTTACATTTATTAACAATTTCCGACTTGATAATGTCGGAGAAATACATTTGCCTAACGTTTAGTGGCGTGTCAAATCTCGTTCTCAATTTTAGAAATATCAAAAGCTTTTCTCAGGCTTAAGCATGGGCGCATTAGAGGTAAACAGCAACACATACTTAATAGAGGCTAATGATCTAGTGTAACTGATTTGCTAAGTAACTGATTCAGAATCTTATAACTCGAAATTGTAACTGTTGATATATCAGTATGTGTGTGTGTGCGCGTGTGCGTGTGCGTGCGCGCGTGTGTGCTTGTGTGTGCGTGCGTGCGTGTGTGTAACCTGGCCGCAGTTCTGGATGCTGCGGTTGGCAAGAAACTACTTCTTTGGGACGTAAAACATGAAGAGTGTTAGAAACATATGCTCCTAATAAATTAAGTGCTGGTTACATGGATATCTCTATAAACGTTTGTATATAATGTTGCCAAATATTAAAACTACTAATTCTTGTTTGAAACACAATTTTTACGTGGAATCTTGCTACATCCTAAGCACTTCGTTTGGTTATCCAATGCTGTGAATGACGCCTACGTTACTTACTAACTGCGCCTTTCTGAACATAAATACTTTTTAGATAACTGGTCTTTTGGGTAACCTATGCTTTACGACTAATTTGACTAGAATGTTAATTACTTTGCCCGCAAAGAATCCTTAAATTTCTTAGGGATGCTCGAGGTTCATTTCCTGTAGAACGTTCACTCTGACCTTCCGTGTTACCTCACCATATGCTGAGATGGTTTCTCATTCACCACAGTGCTTTCCTCCTGCATTTGCCGTTCCATTTTCTTCTCATATTTCAAGCTGCTTCTAGTTTCGTGCCGTAAGACGAATTGCTGGACAATTGTTGCGGATGGTTTCTCAAAGGAAAGAGTGCATACACGTGGACGCTAGAGAGCTGCTTGGTTCATGGGTCGTTCTTCGTTCTTTCTAATCAGTGGGACTGGTCAGTGAGCCAGGAACTTTGGTTCTTTGGACCTGCTGTATGGTTCTCAAAGGAAAGAGTGCATACACGTGGACGCTAGAGCGCTGCTTGGTTCATGGGTCCTTCTTCGTTCTTTCTAATCAGTGGGACTGGTCAGTGAGCCAGGAACTTTGGTTCTTTGGACCTGCTGTATGGTTCTCAAAGGAAAGAGTGCATACACGTGGACGCTAGAGAGCTACTTGGTTCATGGGTCGTTCTTCGTTCTTTCTAATCAGTGGGACTGGTCAGTGAGCCAGGAACTTTGGTTCTTTGGACCTGCTGTATGGTTCTCAAAGGAAAGAGTGCATACACGTGGACGCTAGAGCGCTGCTTGGTTCATGGGTCGTTCTTCGTTCTTTCTAATCAGTGGGACTGGTCAGTGAGCCAGGAACTTTGGTTCTTTGGACCTGCTGTATGGTTCTCAAAGGAAAGAGTGCATACACGTGGACGCTAGAGCGCTGCTTGGTTCATGGGTCGTTCTTCGTTCTTTCTAATCAGTGGGACTGGTCAGTGAGCCAGGAACTTTGGTTCTTTGGACCTGCTGTATGGTTCTCAAAGGAAAGAGTGCATACACGTGGATGTTAGAGAGCTGCTTGGTTCATGGGTCGTTCTTCGTTCTTTCTAATCAGTGGGACTGGTCAGTGAGCCAGAAACTTTGGTTCTTTGGATCTGCTGTATGGTTGCAGTCCTCCCTTATGTTGTTTAATCCTTACGTTTACCTATTAAGGCCACTGCAGTAGCTTTCACGCTGAAATATACTACTATATGCATATTAGAAAAAGTAATCAATTTCACCCCAAAATTTCATACCGATAGTTTAGGAAAAACAAATTATCCTGAAGATTCCTGAAACAAAAATAGAATTAAAAAACAAGTTCTGTTCTTCTGACCATTTCTTTGTGAAAATCATAACAAAAAAGAATAAACAGAGGTCAATCAAATAACAAACTCCGTATTTAAGTACACAATCTTTTACAGATCTGACAGGAAGATTTTAGGAAGAAAATCCCCTTACTTCGAACTATCATTTACTTGAGTAAGTGTTCAAAACAGTTTGATATTCTAAAAAATAGCTCACGTATTTTTATCAAAATACCACGAATTTACGATATTTTCATCTTAAAGTGTATTTATTAACTTTTATGCGTATATACTCTGAGGTCCACTATTAACCACTATTACGTCAATTAATTGAAATTAATTGTTCTTTGAACTGGCCGTGTGTAGGCTAAATTGAGGAAACAATTAACTGTAACTATAAAGCCCGGGTCTTAAAGTTACTACACGTTGTAAGTCGCCATTAAGGTAGTTGTCTCATGTGTTTATGAGAACTCCTAGTGATTTACCGGGACAAATACGAGTCAGTTGGGGAATTTAATGCCATATCGGCACGTTGGCTATCGTAGCTCAATGGTTAGAGCGGCTCGACGACAACCAGAAGATCCGTGGTTCAAATCCCGGCTATGGCATTGAATTTATCAGTCTAACTCTACGTTTCCATTAATTTACTGATTCAGAAAAATGTGCTGATTAATTCCGACTAAGCCATAGGTGATGATATTTAGTATGAAAGTCAAAATACTCATACGTACTGTTGAAGTCATAGAAAATTTTACTGCACATTCATTTCAGTGACTAAAAGTTTCATACATTTGCTAACATTTTCTTAGGTACGACATAAAACTTAAACACCTTTTAGCCTACTGATATGATAACACTATGTTTGCCTAAACGTGTCTTATTTTATTAGTGACTTTAGTATTTATAGCAGAGAAGTTGTATACAGGACTCACAGGACCCTCTGTTTCTGTACGTACACACTAACCTTAGAGACATTTATTGCTGTTTCCACTTCATGTTCATACAGATAGAACTATTTTGAAATTCTTTTGTTATATGTTTTCTTGTACGAAGGACAGAGGAATGCAGTAGGCTTAAGTGAAAGTGTAACCTTTTAAGAGCTTGCCGCTATTTGATAACTTTGACATTCCATTCACTTACCCGGACAAGTGTAAATAAACGAATAACTACTTTCAGAAAGATATAGGTTTTGAAAATTTAATCCAATAGTAAATAATAACTCAGAACGCTTAGCTCAACAAAAACATTAATTTCGTTTACATTGAGTGCTTTACCAAATTGGAGCGCCTGGGACCCATATACAGAAGTCATGGGTCCTAGTCCAGGCTCAGGGAAATCTTCAGGTCTCCAGGCGAATTGTGAAATGGATAATTATATCACTTGAATTACCGAGCGGGATCGTTCAGGCGGTGGACCACATCCGGAAGGTCCAGGTTCAATTCTCGTGGCCAATCTACCTGGCCCTTTGGATTTTTCAGGGGTTTTCCCAGGTCGCCAGGCGAATTCTGGGTAGGTTAATTACACCTTCTCCCAAATTTCTTGTCCCTCCATTGTATTCCCACTATTTCACATCATCTCTCATCTGGTGGTCTCTTTCAGGGTGAAAGTGTAGGCGAGTAGCTCGGCGCTGTCGTGACTCCTTTGGACGGCCACTCTATCTTTCCTCCCGGATATGCCCCACTTGGGGCAATAAACCACAGCTTTAGGTGCCGAATCCTAATCCTAGTCCCTCGAATTTCTTGTTTTCCAATTCACCTCATTTCCCATTTCAGTTCACTTTTCATCCAGTTGGCTGTTTCAAAGCTCTAAGTTTTGGGAGTTTTGACGTGCATGGAGGGAATTTACTGTTTGTACGAGGGTGGGTAAAAAAGTAATTCCTCCTATTTTTTTCTCCTTTAATTGCCAGGAAAATTGAATCCAATTTACATATCTTGAAAACTACAACAATGACGATTAATTTGTCACTATTCAATATAATCTCCGTCCTTTTCCACAGTTTTGGTCCACCTTTTAACTAGGGCATGTATTCCAGTGAGGTAAAACACACGGTCTTGCTTCCTAAGCCATTGACGCACGGACGTTTTCACAGCCTCCTCATCTTCAAAATGAATCCCACGATGAGCTTCCTTTAGTGGCCCGAACAGGTGGACGTCTGATGGTACCAGGTCTGGGCTGTATGAGGGGTGAGGTAAGACTTGCCATCCCAATTTCTCCATTTCTGAAGTGGTGTAACAGCTAGTGTGTGGTCTTGCATTCTCATGGAAAAGAAGAACATCCGCCATTGTTTTTGTTGGGAACTCGCCAAAGACGTGCTTTCAGAATTTTGAGAGTTCTGATGTATTGGACAGAATTTATTGTGCATCCCTGCTCCAAAAAATCAATCATAAGCACACCCTCTGCATCCCAGAACACTGTCGCCATAACTTTCCCTGCCGACCTCTGAGTTTTGAATTTCTTTTTCCTTCTGTGACGTTGTGTGATGCCATTCCATTGACTGTCTCTTTGATTCAGGTTCAAAAAATGAACCCACGTTTCGTCTCCAGTAACAATTTTTTCCAGAAACTCCTCTCCCTCCAAATTGAAGCGCTGCAACTATTTGTGAAGAAACTTTTGAGAAATCCAGTTGTTGAATAATTGTCATCACACTGCCTTCACTGAGGGAGGTAATGCGATACAATTCACCTGTTGTTACCCGGCGATCACCATGAATGATGTCATCGACTCGCTGAATGTTGAATGGAGTCACTGCAGTCACCGGCCTGCCGCTTCGCTTTTCATCTGCCAATGGTGTTTGCCCTTCAGCTTCGTCACAGCGACGAACCCATCGTCCTTCAGTGCTGACATCCACCGTTACATCACTATACACATTTTTTAGCCTTTGGTGAATGCGAATTGTCGTTTCACCTTCCGCAGTCAAAAATTCAATCACAGAACGCTGTCTAATACGAATGCCGATATCAGCCATTTTGCAAGAGGATGCAGTGCTGCCACCTGTTGACTTAGGAAGTTACTACTGCAGGGGATTGGAGGAGAAGGTTTGAGGAATTCTGCCAAATTCAAAGTTTTCACATAACTTACTTTCTAAGGGAAAAAATTGCGGGGCATTACTTTTTGACCCACCCTCGTAAGCCCTCGTAAGTATCTGGTAAGATGCGAGCCCCCCAGTGCATAAGCTCATAAGGTGGAGGGAAGCTAGTTGTAAGAGCAATCACCGGGGAGTTTCAGTAGTGATCCGGCTGTCGTCTCTCCTCAAATTCGACCACCCTCATTAAGATATGGTCTATCTCTTACGTATAGTAGTAAGCCAAAGGATATTTATAAAAAAGAGAACTTTATACGCTATTCCAGGAAAACTCAATAGGTACATACATTTCATAAAAACGTTTGATATATGATGCATTTTAATTATAATCATTAGAGACATTTTTGTAAAACACTAACGTTTACTACTTTCTCATTCCAAGTGAGGCTTGGGGAGCAGGATTTTCCTCATAAGGCGTATCGCATCCTCAGAAAATGCTGAAGGCAAATGCTTTGTAAATATATATATTTGCCCTGAGAGGGCTACAAATCATGTATTTGTGATGAAATCTCAGTTTGATTATTTAGGTGGACGTTTACTGAGGGTACCTAGTAGAGAAAGTAAACGTGTGACTCATGGATATGTCATATATATCGCGAATAGTAACAATGATCTGTAGCCTTCTCTATATTTAACAACCCCTTTAGTTTTGCCGGCAGCGAGTGTAAAGGTCATTGGGTCACATCTAGCTACCGCTGTCCCCAGGCAACGTGTGTTGTGTGATCTGTGTCAACTTGCACAGCGATACACGTTGTTTGCAATCTTTACTCATTCTTGATGATCACTTTGTTCTCAAAGGTAGGAGGGCCACATTTGTGTAATAACAGTGATGCGACTTCTTTGTACGAGTAACTTTGGAATTCCAATATGGCTTTGAGCTTCTGCAGTTTTATATCAGAGCAGCTAATTAACGGCGAAATATATTTAAAATTAATCCATCTATTCTGCGTTTATTATCATTAATTCCTCTGTTGTAGGCTGCTAATATAAACAATGAGCTCACTGCAAGTGACTACACCAATTCGCGCTTTCTTTTTAATTTTTGCCAACATTTTATATTTACATTAATATGCATAATCAGACATTATAGAAGTTACTAACCCTTCATCACACGTTTCAAATAGTCATCTAAATTAATTACGTGGAGGAATTTATAGTGCGATACATATAAACCTGGACCATTTCAATAGGCCATTTCAATATTGAAATGGTTTAGGTTTATATGGATCGCACTATATAATGGTCATTTTGGAAAACCAATTTTACTCTGAAACAATGAATAATTCTCTCTTTTAAATCTGGCGGAACCAGCTAAATCTTTTAATCAGGCCTTTGACAGGTTACCCAACAGAAGAAAATCTTTTTCATTCCTCCGCGAAAAAAATAGATAGTTCTTAAGGAAAAAGATATGCTGATTTAAAAAAAATCACCACAGAAATCACCCATCGCGCTAGATTAAAAAGGATATTTAGACATTTAGGTTTTTAGCATCAAGGTTTCAGAAAAGATATTATGTTGTATTTATTACTGTGATATATGGTAGAGTACTATATACATTCTGAATTTAAATTAATTCAAAATGTTGTACATGCATGTAATAATGTTTAGACTAAATATTTAAGTGATATACCGGTAACTGTGTCTAAACGTTCTCGGTAGCATGAGATGCCTTTTGTCCTCCTGTCTGCTTTCCCTCACAAGAAACCAACCATAATCCCCCTTGACTACTGGATCATTACGACCTGGTGTCTCTTTTCTATGACGGAAATGATCTGTGAAACCGTCCCCCTTGTTCAATACTAACATCACCCAGATTTTCCGGAAAAACTCTAAATATAGGAAAAGAGTTTTCAAAGACATGCTAAAACCCATGTCTTTGTAGCATTTCAAAAAATTTGAGACAGATATTTTATAGCTTTTTTCTTAGTGTTTCCAAGGAAACTTTGCACAACCTCCGAAGATATTTGCCAAGCTGCTAATTCCAGTTTGTAATTTTTTTTCTTTTTCTTCCAAACATTTCGTGTTCCACTAGTTTTCGGATTTGAGGTCCAACAATTTTTTTTCCAATTCTGCCTAAGTTAACTTGCCATGCAATTATTTAAATCCACTGCCGTCGTTGTCGAGTGTCTTAACTAAATTCTGCATCAGCCCAAGCTTTGTATGTAAGAGATGGAGAAGAATCCTATCATGCTGCACCAATGGGGTTTGTTTAATATTACTCTCCTTTGGGAAGATATTCCTGCCGCTTGCCCACTGTGGCACCACATAATATTTTCTGTATCACAGTGTCCCACAAGCACACACGAAGAAACGATATTTTGTGAATCTCTCTAGTGATCCCAGCAGCAAACCAATTACTCTAAGGTCACTACACATTTTCCAACAATGAACATCATATCTTAAAACACGCACAATCTTGGCCATACTTCCATAACTTTAAGACCTACAGAATGTAAAATGGAACAGATGGAAGTTCATTAACATTATGAAGTACAGTCACTACTACACAGTCTTGAAGCTGAACTTTGATGCATCTATAAAGAGTAGCTAGTTATTTGGATTCTGCCAAATTCCTAGTTCATCTCTATAGACATCAATGATTTAATGAAACTTATTCTCTTCCATTGAAGCATATTTTCCAAATTTCGGATGTCTATTTCAAAACGCTGTAAGTTTTTTAAAATGTCCAAGTAATTTCTATTGTTGCAGCCTGAAATCTATAAGCTCAGATTCTGCTTTTGACAAATTTACTTCGTGTGCTACATCATTCAAGTCGACTTGTTCTATAAAATGTCTTTCACTTTCAGAATCATCTGGTTCAAAGCCAGGTTATTTTTGAGTAAAGGCCTATAGCGTGTTTTCATCGTTATAGTTTGCAAGTAAGCACGTGCATAAATAGTCGTATAGGGCATGGATGAGAAACTTATGACACGCGTGTTACTGACAGGTACGTAAACTTCTGTTGGATGATATACATCTAAAATATCTAATAATTGTGACGAGATGGGACATTTTAGACATCGTTTTCAGAATCTACGTGTGAAAATGGACTAAAAACACGTATAATCTTTGCGGAAGTAAATTTCATGTATGATAGTGTAAGTTCGTAAGGGTATTACTGTGCACCATTCCACTGCACAACTAAACAGAAAAGTTACATAAATGTGCGTTGCATTTGCTGATTGGATGGTTCGGATAAATACTCTGCAGTAGGTGGATAGCCCGATAAATGGAAGGGCTTTTACTGGGAGGTTCAGAAGTATAATCAAATTAAACTCCATCCTGCTGTTCATACCATTTAACTCCCGGCTCTCATTAGCCCTTACTGCACCCTTCAGATGTTATAGGTTCATTTGCTGCACGAATTCTATTTGTTAGCTAATTTCTGTTGAGTCACATCTTGGTAAACATAATCGCCCCAAAACATATATCCCTAAAAGGGTAGATACGAAATATCCCTGGGACTATTCTCGCAGTGTTGGGTATCTCATGCAATATCCTCCACGTGCACTGGTTGGCCATCTTATTCAAAGAGCATGTCCCAACGATTGTCTATTGGCCCATCTTCTATTAAAGTATCCAAATGTTGCTCAATATAGACAGAATATCTGAAATTATTTAGCTTTAAGTTCCCCGTGTAATTACGTTTACACTCTGCAAAATCCAGCTACATGTCATAATTTGGTGTTTCTGTATCGCAGCCACTACATGAAAACAAGAGTGAAGAACTAATCACAACAGAGAGCGAGTCACGTAGTTAATGAGCTTCAGAATGTGTCCTCCAGGAAACTACGTGTTGCGAATTGACATTACCATTCATTCAAGTAGGCCATCCCATCTACCACCCAGTGTCCAGCAACCAGTATCTATTCCACCTACAAAATACATGTAAAAAAAGACAAAATACTCTTACTTCTTTGAGGAATAAATGAGAACCAATGGTAAATTTTAAAGTTATAAGAGGAAGTACACATTTCACAAGACTTTAAAAGTACGATACATATACATTTTGTCCTTTGTATTACGATATCTTCTAACTCACTTAGAAAACATGTCTTGCTACAGGATACCTACTTTCTTTTATTTCTATCGCTCAGTATTGCACAAAAGCTTTGTGTAGTTGGTGTATTATGACCTCCCTGTCGGGCTAATGCCACTGCTAGGCAGATAACGTGCTATGTAACGTCATCCTCGAGTCAAATAACATCTCTGCATTATCTGCCTCAAAGTACAACCTTTGTTTTTTCCAATTTATTTATTGACCGATCAGAAGCATTACTTTTCACATTATTGATAAAAATTAACAATATTACATTAAAAAATAACAGGTTTCTCTAAAATATTGAATTGTATCTACATAATATCCACTATAATCTAATTAATACCCAAACATTATGTTGTAGTTAACATTATGTATAAATGTAATACAACATTTACAATAAAATGTATGGCGGCAAATAATCAAGGAAACTAAGAACTGTTAGCTGATAAATAGAGGCTTAATTATGTGTTACCATTTCCGAAATCCGATTAAAGAGAGGTTAGAAACTTTGAGTTGTTGGTAGATGTGAAGATTACGAATGAGATGATGCGAGACATAAATGTTTGCAAAAGATTCGTGAATAGAGAATATGTTGAGGTAGGTTGTTTCAGACGTTTGGTTTGCCCTTGACAAACAGTTTGATGTAACCTTGAATTTCTTGTAGATGCTGATTGTTGCGGTGTGGATTGTTGACTCTGATCTGGTTTCGCTGAAGATGCTGATTGCTTTAAATGAGTAAAGGAGCTAAGCTTAGGAGAAGGAGCAGTAGTTATAGCTTGTTGTCCTCATCCTGTGGAAGAGCTTTTAGATGTATGTTCCTTTGCAGGTTGTCATCCAACTGTCTGGATGTGCCTCGTTAAAGTTCACTCATTTCAGAGGAGTGCCTCCTGGTAAGCGGCATTCTGAGAAATGATAGCGTACACATCGTGATGTAAGTTGACAATACTAGTATAGCAACGCAAAGATTGTCCCTGTAAGGAATGTGCTGTGGGACAAGGACAGCGAATGTCTGTGGCAAGGAACCTCTGTTACACAAGGAGCAGGCCCCTAAAAAAGCATGCGCCCTATTCACTCTGTGTACTAAAATCGAGAAGATTCATTCACAAAAGTAGAAGCCGTCAGAATGTTTTTGAATGGTCTATAACTGAACTGACATGGGGTGTCATAAACCTGTCCAGGGAGGATGTGGAAACCTTCGCCAACCCCCCTGCGTCTCAGCCGTCGGAGACTATCATTCCTGTGGAGGACTAGGGTGCCCATAGTCCTCACAGCAAGTACACCGTGGTATATCTCTAGATGTTCTGCGTGGTTCAACTTTGATGACATTGTAAAGCAGACGTGTTCAATTCAGGATTGATTTTGAGCATCATTATCTTTAAGTTCTACTGAACAATGGGGTAACTGGTTGTTTATTTTTTCCACAAGTGTTACTACGTTCTTCTCATAGCAGTGTAATTCCTGCAATACGTTTAATATTTCCTCGTAGCTAATGGAGCAAGGAAGGTTTCGTATTTTGTCTTCAGGCTTCCCATACTGTAATATGCTTCGATTATGGACTCAGAGCATGTAGTTAAAGATCGAAAATCGTCTGAAGTTGGCGAGAATACCTTTATTGGGTACCGTATTATTCTGTTTGAATCTTTTACTGTGTATGACTGCGAATGCTCTGCATAAGAAGGGGATAATTTCCAATATTCTTAATGCAAATTAATGGCACATTAGGCTTAGGTTCCTCCAAAACGTCAGAAGTGTCATCCATGTTTGTTAATATTTTATATTTATTAAGGGTAGCTGCTGCGTTGTTATCATTGCATGAAAGCTTATTATTCTGTGTACTAGATATGCTGTTTGAAAGGCAGCACCCATAACAAAAGGTTCAGTTTTCGAATCCTTTGATGTAGAAGCCCTATTCAGTTTAGGTAACGATCATTTGGTTTGTTTAGCTCGATGTTGTCATAAAGTTTTGCTTACTGATTGACGTCTTCTGGTTTACGCACACTCAGATGTTGTTTTCACTGTCATCACTGATAGAAATGCTTAAAGCTGAATTTGATCCATTGCTATTTAAGTTTATATCAGTACCTACAGTTTACATGTACGAAAGATCGGACACGATCTCTCTCTAAGTATGGTCACCAAATTAGCGGAAGGCACGACCGGCAACAGCTGGAACGGACCAGAGTCCGCCGAGCCACGCCCCCCATTAATTTCAGTCACTAACTGGCCACCTCCTTCCCCCCTCCCACTACCATCTAGAACCTTCGCGTGGATTCACGGAAACTAGAGACTTCGAGAAGACGGCGATATTCCTATAAAAAGGGCTGCAGAGAGTGAAGTCAGTCAGTGCTTGACGTGCTAGCGAACGGACTGTGTACGTGCATCGGACGAACTGGTGATTCGTAATTGTGTGCATTACGTAATTCTGTGTAATTAGCAAGTGTTCAACTGTAAGTCGGTGGAAATAAAGAACATTGTTGAATTTGTGTAATTGGACTTTTTCATTTCACGAACCCACAAAGTCACACTGGTGTCAGGAAGCGGGACGACATCACCGAACATTACAGCATTGGACGCGGCATTGGAAAAGATTTTGGAGAAGCTGACAGAAATGAAGACGGTAAATGACAACCTCGCTGCAAAAACAGAAGCGGCAAATAACAGCCTGGCCGCGGAACTGAAACAAATGAAGACGGCTAAGGACAACATCACCGAGAAGATGGAAAAAATGAAGGCCGAATTAACCACAAAAGTGGGAGCAGCGAAAGGCAGTCTGGCCACGGAAATGAAGGCGGCGAACGAGGCTCTAGCCGCAAAGTTTGAAGAACAGTTGGCCGGCGTGAGGGATAACGTGACGGAGCTGGGCAAGCGGATGGGCCAAGTGGACGAGCGCATCGAGGACCTGGCGAACCGCTTCAATGACCTGGAGGAAAAGGCCGACAATAACGCCATGTCCTGAACGCCATGGTTGAAGACGTCGAAGACCTCGCGAACCGAGCAAACAACCTGGAGGGAAAGGCCGACAGCAGCGTCAAGTCCCGGAACGCCATGGTGGAGGACGTCGTCGGCAGGAGACTGAAGGATTTGAAGGCCAACGCACAGGGACGCGACACAATATCGGCGCGCGTCAAACCTCCGGAATATGACGGCGCATCAACATTTGAGGTCTTCCGCCACCAGTTCGACACAGTGGCCAAGCACAACAGATGGTCACCGGAGGAGGAGGCCACACAGTTAATAGCCAGCCTCCAGGGACGTGTCATGGAAGTCCTAAACGCGGTGCAGACAACGGCGGCGCCCAAGGACATCTGGGAGGCCCTGGAGAATCGTTTCGGGAACCACCGCTTAGCCGCAGCGTACCGCAGCCAGCTAAAGGCAAGGTGACAGCAGCCGGGGGAGACGCTGCAGGAGTTCGCCATAGCGATTGAGCAACTGGCTAGCAAGGCTTTGCTTGACCTGCCACTGGAGTTTGTTCCCGGCAAGCCGCCTACAACTTTCTTGACGGGTTACGGGACACGGAGACTCGACAGCGCCTAATGCTCGGCGATTATAAAACCATCCACGAGTCGCTGACAATGGCATTAGGGATGGAGGCGGCCAAGGTAACACCTATCCCGACGTCGAGAACGAGGAGTGTCCGCTACGCCGGAGACAGAAGACCAGCTGAGGGACGCCAGCGAACATCTAGTTGCCTGTGTTGGGGGTGTGGACATCCCAGACACCTGCAGAGAGACTGCCCACACCAGGAAGAGCAGCCGGAAAACGAGTAAGGGCCGTCGTGGAGAGGGGCACGTCGGCGCCATCACCACCATCCCTCGAGAGACACTGCGCGCCGTCAGCTGGCGTATGGATTACAGCCTCATCGCGGACGGTTGGGTAAGAGGTAGGCCGTGCCGCGTGCTGGTGGACACCGGGGCGGCCGTGACCATTATCAGACCTGACGTGGCGAAGGGTTTGCCGACAAGGAAGCCGAGCCAACCATACCAGCTTGTCACGGCATCGGGCGACACCTTGCTTGTGGAGAAGGAGATCCTGCTGGATCTGACCCTGGGACGGAATGCCGTGCGTTTGTGGGTGTTCGTCGCGAAGGTGGCTGAGTAGGTGATTCTGGGACGGAATGCCCTCAGGAGCCATGAGGCGACGGTCGACGTCGTCCCTGTGGCTCAACGGAGGAGAGGTTATACTCCTTCAACCAGAAGAGCGCCTTGGTATTTGCAGGGTCGTCTTGGACGAAGACGTGGTTGTCCCCGCGAGGAGCGAGGTTGTGGTGACGGCGCGACTGGAAGACCAGGGAACCAGGAACATGATGATGGACCAGAAGACGCCTGTGCACGGACTATGTGTAGCCAGGGCACTTATGCCGTGCCGAGAGGAGGTGCCAGTGAGACTGCTAAATCTAACGGACACCGATCACGACGTTCAGGCCGGGACGGAGTTGGAAACGTGTGAGCCCGTGGTAAGCGTAAGAGCAATCGACAACACGCAGGAGCCGGTGCCGACGCAACACCTGGGGCCCCGACTAGAAGGCTTACTGGAGAGGGCGGCCGACCACCTGACCGCAGAACAGCTGGAGAAAGTTCAACAGCTACTGAGGCGATACGAGCGTGTCTTCAGCAAAGGCGATAGTGACTACGTCCACACGGACAAAATGCTTCACCGCATCGACAGCGGAGACGCCCAGCCTATTCGGCAACCACATAGACCCATCCCGCTGGCGAAGCAAGGGGCGGTACGAGACATGCTGGAGGACATGAGATCCAGGGGAGTGATTGAAGAGTCTCACAGCCCTTGGTGTTCCCCGGTAGTCTTGGTGACAAAGAACAACGGCGAGCTGCGCTTCTGCGTAGACTACAGAAAGTTGAACGCTGTCACCCGGAAGGACTGTTTCCCCTTACCCCGGATTGACGACACCCTGGACACGCTAGCTGGTGCACAGTGGTTCTTGCCCCTGGACCTGAAGTCGGGCTATTGGCAGGTAGCTCTAGACCCAAGAGACAAGGAGAAGACCGCATTCTCGACGGGCCAATGGTTCTGGCAGTTCACGGTTATGCCCTTTGGCCTCTGCAACGCACCAGCTACCTTCCAACGCCTCATGGAGTCAGTGATGAGAGGGCTGACTTACGATGCCTGCCTGCTATACCTGGACGACACCATCATCGTCGGCAAGACTTTTGAAGATCACCTCGAGAATCTGAGTAAGGTGCTACAGAGTCTGCAGGCGACCAACTTGAAGCTGAACGCGAATAAGTGCCAGCTCTTCTTAATGAAGTGAACTACTTAGGCCACATAGTCTCAGCAACCGGAGTGGCCACAGACCCGGAGAAGACACACGCTGTGAGAGATTGGCCTCGCCCAAAGGATAAGAAAGAATTGCACAGTTTCCTGGGGCTGTGTAGTTATTACCGCCGCTTCATAAAGGGTTTCTCCAACACCGCAAACCCCCTCACCCGCCTGACAGAGGAACACTGGCCTTATGTGTGGATGGAGGACGCAGAAAACGCTTTCCAGCACCTAAAGGAGACCCTGTGCAGTGCTCCAATTTTGGGATTTCCACAACCAGGTGGCGCCTTCATTGTGGACACCGACGCCAGCGGCCATTGCATTGGAGGTGTCCTATCGCAGATCCACGACGGCCATGAGCGGGTGATAACCTATTACAGAGAGACGCTATCCAAGGCAGAGAAGAACTACTGCGTCATCCGACGAGAATTATTGGTGGTAGTAAAGACCTTGGAGCACTTCCACAAGTACCTGTACAGTCAGCCATTCCACCTGAGGACTGGCCATTCCAGCCGGTAAATAAAGGATATCAGTGAACAAATCCAGCCCTAACCTGGCTATTGAGCTTTAAGAACCTGTAAGGCCAGACAGCACGTTGGGTCCAGAGGCTGGAAGAGTACGACTTCACCTCAGAACATCGTATAGGTAAGAGCCACGGTAACACAGACGCCATGTCCCGAAGACCCTGTCCAGAAGAGTGTGGCCAGTGCACAAGAGTGGAAGAGAAGGAGCGTGCCGCAGCAGTCCGAGTAGTTGTGGCGGTACCTGCGGATGGCTGGGATGGCGCGGGCCCGAGGAGGGAGCAGCTGGCGGATGCAGACTTGGGGCCACTCTTGAGGGAAGTGGAGGCAGGGAGGAGACCAACCTGGGAGGACATCGCACCGAGGAGCGCTACCTACAAATCATACTGGGCCCAATGGGACTTATTGGAGACCAGAGAGGGCGTGCTGTTCCTCCCCGGAATAAGGTCCCGGAAGTCTTGGAGGAAGTGCACGCCGGTACTTCGGGAGGACACCTGGGAGCGAACCGAACGACTGACAAACTACGGCAGTGCTACTACTGGCTGAGACTCCGAGCAGATGCTGAGAGATGGTGCCGTCAGTATCACGTGTGCGCGGCGAGTCGTGGCCCTCAGACTAGGACCCGGTTCGCATGCAGCAATACAACGTCGGAGCTCCATTCGAAAGGATCACCGTTGACATTGCTGGACCGTTCCCAGTTTCCGACCGAGGCAACAAGTGCCTAATGGTGGTCGTGGACTACTTCAACAAGTGGCCGGAGGTGTATGCCATCCCAAACCAAGAGGCAAAGACAATCACAGACTGCCTCGTGGATCAAGTGTTCTGTCGATTTGGGGTGCCGTTAGAGCTACACAGTGACCAGGGTATCAACTTTGAGTCCAACCTAATGAAGGAAGCATTACAAAGGCTGGGGGTGAACAAGACCCACAAGACGCCTCTGCATCCCCAGTCGGATGGCATGGTCGAAAGATACATCAAGACCTTAGAAGAACACCTGATGGAGGTCGTGGCCAGCCATCAGCGAGACTGGGACGTCAAGGTGCCACTGTTCTTGCTGACCTACTGCTCATCTACACACGACACAACTGGGATGGCGCCAGCCTGCTTAATGTTCGGCCGAGAGTTACGCCTCCCTTGTGACCTGGCTTTTGGAACCCTCCGGAGGCGGAGCAGCCGGTGAGCGAGTATGTGGAGAACCTGGTGGACCACCTCCACGACATGCACGAGATGGCTCGCCAGAACATCCAGAAGGGGAGCGACCGCATGAAGACCAGATACGACAGGCAAGCCAACAGCCAAGGGTTCCAGCAAGGTGACCTGGTCTGGTTGTACCGTCCTACCCGGACCAAGGGACGCTGCCCGAAGCTCCAGCAGCCATGGCAAGGACCGTACCGGGTGGTGAAGGGGATTAACGACGTGGTCTACCGCATCCAGAAGGTTCCCCGAGGAAAGATGTTGGTGGTACACCTGGATCGTCTAGCCCGCTACGATGGTGCTTTTCGGGACGGCCAGTTTTGAGGAGGGAGCAGTGTCACCCAATTAGCGGAAGGCACGACCGGCAACAGCTGGAAGGGACCAGAGTCAACCGAGCCACGCCCCCCATTAATCTCAGTCGCTAACTGAGGGGTGATTAGGGAAATGTCACTTGTCGCTGGCCGCCTCTTTCGCCCCTCCCACTGCCATCTGGAACCTTCGCGTGGATTCACGGAAACTAGAGACTTCGAGAAGACGGCGATATTCCTATAATAAGGGCTGCAGAGAGTGAAGTCAGTCAGTCAGTGCTTGACGTGCTAGCGAACGGACGAGAAGACTGTGTACTTGCATCGAACGAACTGGTGAATCGTAATTGTGTGCATTACGTAATTCTGTGTAATTGGCAAGTGTTTAACTGTAATTCGGTGGAAATAAAGAACATTGTTGAGTTTGTGTAATTGGACTTTTCATTTCACAAACCCACAAAGTCACAGTATCCACGCTCTTCGGGTTAGTGTTTATAACATTGTTATCTAACGAATACTGGGATATATCCTGCCCATGCGTAGAAAGGAAACTTTCACAGCACTTGCACTTTGAGACGGCCAGCTAGTCACAGGGTGTGTGTTGAGATCCTCCCTCAAAATGGCGGCTTCTGGCCTCTACTTCTGCTCCTTTCTCCGACATTATTCGATGACTTTGTGATGTTAGGTACCTCGGCTGCGTAGAGAACTTCGAAAGTGTAGGAGCAAGGACATATCTGTGCCGTACTGGCTACAGGTGTCGGAGATTCAGGGTCGAATGGTCAGGTCTGAAACTCGAATTATACGTCGAAGAATTGAAATAGACATTTTATTTTCTGTTACTTCCCATATATAACTACCAGAAACAGTCTGATGATGTCAGTCGGCTGATGTCCTCCACTTGCAGGCTCTGCAGGCTTTGCCTTTAGCTGGCATTCCGAATTACTCCCTTCGCTGTCGGATGTCACTTGCTCGTATTACTCACACGCAGGATTTACCGGACATTTTAGGCGCGATAATCTAATCGCAAGTAGTGCAGATTTCCTGTGTCGGCAAATGTGGGTTACTACGTTCTCCCAGATATTTATACACAAATGAGCATCCCCGTGGCGTCAGCTCATCTGAAACACCTTTGGCCATGTGTTGGCGCTATACATAGCGTGGGTGGTGTTCTGCCTTCTGATAGGCTGCCAAAATATCTGCTGAGGCCTATTTGTAGTAGCTCAAGGGTTAGAGCGGCTGGACCGCAACCAGAAGATCCGTGGTTCAAATCCCGGCTATGGCATTGAATTTTTCAGTCTGGCTCTATCTTTCCATATTTGTTTCCCTGTTTACCAAACTTTCACCAAAAGAGACGCCTTTCTGGAACCTTGAGGTCCTGCTGCATACAATGGTCTGGTATACTTAGGGTCCGCGGACAATGGTTAATAGTAAACAAAGTCATAAAATCTCCCTTACGAGAAGTTTGGCTGCTATGCAAGCCGAGAACATTTTACATGTGTACTTATGTAAGAAAATAATATATGCAATTAAACCATATATAATAACTATTATATAAATAATATATAACTAATTATATAATACATATTTTCAGGCTGGACGGAAGATTCTTTTACTTATCGCACCTACTAGGTATATAAAACAAATGCCTTTATAGTAACACAAAACACAACACTGCAATTGTTTAAACCACTAGATCATTGTTTAGAGATGTTGAAGTTAAATGAACTATTTACAGAGGAACGATATCACTTCGTTAATGTCGAAGTCATGGACACCTTATTTCCCCTAGAACGAACCCGTTGTAAGCGTGTGGTAGGGGAGGAACAGATACACTGGAACGGAAAGCTCTTAGGCCTCTGATATGTGGAGGGAGGTTCGTGACTGTTTACAGAGCTCTGATATTAGTACCAGAATCATAACCAGTTTTTACCCTCTTTATTAATAGTAATGCATATTTTATTATTTCTGGTTTAAGAAGCGAACAGTTATTGTAGTTTAATGAGTGATTAACTTAGCTAGTATTTTGCAAATATAATTTAAATAATTGTGTAGGATGAAATAAAATTAGATTCACTATTGTTATCCTGGGGAAAGAGTTTGTATTGGTAGACCTCAATAGCGTGACCTGACAAAAGGCACATATTTGTTACATAATGTTCCTCATTGTGAAATTTACCTAAGTCTTAGCATGAAAATTTCAATTCATAAATTCAGCCCCACTTTTGATTCATTTGTAACAATACAGTATTAGCATCGGGAATAATGGATAACATAATTCTAGAACTGTACTACAGAGGTTAAATCTTACTCATAATGCGACCTGGTCCCTAGCATCGCATCAGTCAAGAATACAGTGGACACAGGTGTACTCTCAAAAAACGAACACAGGTGAAATAATATATAACATTGCCAAGATATTGCCCTAATTACGGTAGAATAGAATCGTAAGGATGGGATTCGGCACTTCGTCTATTGTACCTAAGTTCCCAAGTGGGTTACATACGTGAGAAAGGGCGAGAGGAGACAAAGCGTGGCCGACCAAGAGGTCACGACTGTGCAGACGCAAGTTCCCTAATATTGACCAATTCCAAACTCCCCGGCAGGCCAATAAAACCATTATCCCATCCACCACGGTGTCGAAATGGCTCAGAGCACTAGGGCGGCTCTGAGACCGGAGGAGGATGTGTGTACCAGGAGCATATCAGCCTGCCATGCAACGCCGAGACACCCGCCGACATTTCTAACCTGAAAGAGACCACCAGACGAGAGATGATGTGAAATGATAATGGAGATGAAATGGAAGTACTGGAAATTCGGGGGATAATGTGGTAACCTGACCATGGATGGTAGAGGATTAGATTGCCACGTGGCCAGGTCGCACCTCAGAGGTTAATAAATCAGAGATAGACATACTTAGGAGACGTTGGGATTTTCTGTATCAAGGTTCAATTACATTACAAAATACTGAAACTACAATTTAGACATGAAAGGTTTACTACAATAATAGAAAATATACAAGTGGTCGCATGACCATTACCTGCCTCACAAAGAACGGACCTACGTCCGTCGTCGACAAGTGGTTGCTCACAAGAGCGAGAGAGAACACTTTGTATATGCTTCACTAGAGAGGGAAAGGTCTCGTGACATGACGTCACACACACCACCATAATCAAAATAACTATCGACAGTGCACTATTAAATTAAACAAAACAGTCACTTCACAATATAATTAACTGAACCAGCATTCGCCTGGCAACCCGGGAAACCCCCGAAAAAACCATGGGTCATGAAATCGAACCCGGGCTTTCGGAATGCGGACCACAGACGCCTGAGACATTCCGCTTGATATTGCCCTAGTTACTAAGCAGCTAAAATTGGCCCGCCTTCGGGAGTCCGGTTTCGATTCCCGTGGCTGACTTACCTGACCTATGGTTTTTCTTTTTTTTTTCTTTTTTTTTTGCGAGGGTTTTGCCTGGTGCTGGGCGAATGCTGGGTAAGTTAATTACACCCCCGAATTTCCTGTCCCCTCATTTTCTCTGCATTATCATTTCATATAATCTCTCAATTGGTGGTCTGTTTCAGAGTATAAGTGTTGTCGGTGCATGGCACGATGATATGCTCTGAGTGAACCACTTCTTCCTTCAGTAGGTCGGTTGTAGGCCTCCGGATTGACTGCTAGGACCGTCTTCGCAAAGCAGTACGGGGGAATGTCCGTTGTCCTAGCCTGCCGGGGGAGGTTTCATCTAAGTAAAAAAATATAGGTACCCTGCCCTCTGCACTGTAGTGATTCTTTGGGGCAGCTGTCCTGTCTCCTCTCACCTCATCCTTCGCCCCGGGGATATCCCACTTGGGGGAATAAGCTACACTAGATCAAGACTGGTCGTACAATAGACCAAGACCGGTCGCAGTGCCGAATCCTCCCCCCCACCACCGAAAAAACAGCTAAAATATTTTAAGATGCCTGGTCAGTTCTACGTGCGTCATGACAAACTTGCCATCAGAATCTTCCGCACATCATCTAAAACCCAAAACCCAAACAGGTAGAGCACGCGTTCAAGAAGGGTCTCATATGTAGCAAAGCACAAAACCACGAGAACGTAAACCTACAAGCAATAAGCACTGCCTCTATTTTAGGCTACTCCGTTTACCAGCTGTGGTCGTTCTACGCCACACTTTAGTTTCTCTGTTACGTCACTTACAGTAAGTATAGGAAGTATTGTATTTAATTCAAAAATTCGACACACATTTCATCGATAATGCACGTGTTGAGACCTCTAGATCCAAAAGAATAAAAAAGATTTTAGCAATATATATGTGTATGTAAACAGCCAATTCAAATGAGAATATTGGAAAGACTGATATTTACCGAAATTATTGTTGGTTCAAGATCTTCTAAACAAACTTTTTGCTTATTCAAAAGTGGCTCATACAGTTTGATAAACACGTGTGTTAAATTCATTTACATTACAGGAAAGGTGCATAGGATATAATCTTCTGGGAATAGCCTGTGAACTCCTGTACATATTACAAGGAACATTCTAACTAGTAAACTTTAGGAATTAATGACTTAGTGCATAGCAAATATATTGTAGCGGCAACGGGCATAAAAAGTTTTGGTGCAAATAGATAACAGACGAATAGTGTTTCACGGTAATAAAGAGCTTGCATAAGCAGTTAAAGATAGCGCGAGATAAAGGTCTGCCGAAACAGACTGAGATAAATGGAAATTTCTGGTGCCATCTTGATTGATTTTTCTGTTTGTTTATTGTTCCGTAAATATCTAGAATTTATCAATGAGGTATTTAAGAAGGCGTCGACTAGCCAAGAGTCAGTCGCGAACAGTCGTGAGCAGTAAACAGCTGTAGAGTGTTGTAACGAGACCTGATGTAATCATAACGCTGTTTGTTATTGATATCGACCTTGGTAGATTGTGCTGCGTATGTGACGTAATGTTGTTACGTTAGAATTGAACACAGTGTATTTCTACGGAAATAAAAAACATTTGGAATATCTGCAACTCGGACTTTTAATTCTACAGACCCACAAAGTTAAAATATGCATCCCTTTCAAGCAAATAAATAATTGCAAATAGCGCTTTTTTGCAACAGTTACCATTAATAGTTCAAATTGTTAAATTTTTTGCCATTCCGTGAAAGACGTGTCAATATTTTGTTTCCTAGGATTGCTTCAAGACAGAATGAGATTTTAAGGTCAGTATATAATGCCCAGTTCATAGATATTCCACTGTTACCCATAAATGCAATTAATTTAATACTACAGATTAGATACATAGAAAGCAACAAATGATAATCCTTTCAAATCCACGAGGGCTGTACAATAAAGTTCAATAAAGAATTATCTCTCTCTCTCTCGTTTTGACAACGTACCTTTACTCATCCTCCTAATATTGATGGTCCTTCTCAAAATAGTCTTCCCTGAATGCAATGCACTTGTCTTCTGTCAGTCTTCAAAGACACGCTGGAAACCATTTTTGAGAGATCCTTCAAAATCGCCTCCGCAGCCTTCACCACTGCTTCTGATGATGGATAATGCCTACCGTGAAAGTGTTTCTTCAAATTAGAGAATAGAAAAAAGTACTATGGGGCTAAATCCGGACTACGGGGAGGGTGAGGGATGCACTTCGCATTGATTTTTGCAAGATATTCAGCAACAACAACGTTGGCAATATGCGGCCGCGCATTATCGTGGTGCAGTATCTAGCCTGCTTCATGGAAATGTGGACTTGCAATGTGTTCAGGACATCCCTGTAGTATTATCCAGTTACTGATGTGTGTGCAGGTACAACATGCTGATAAACCATTACATGAATATCAAAGAATGAGATGACCATAACGTTCCCAGCAGAAGCAACCACTCCTGCTTTTTGGGGGGTTGGGATGATGGAGATTTCCACACTGAGCCTTGCTGTTTGCTCTCAAGATCAAAATGATATAGCCAAGTTTCATAAGCAGTGATTACGTTGGAAAGAAACTCCGGATCTTCCTCTAACATCAACTTTAACTGCATGATACCTCCATTGCAGCGGTAGGCGGTACTGAATATGTCTGAACTTGCCTAGTTCTCACAGGCTGGAACCAGGAGTCCCAACAATGAAACTACTGCGGCGTGTTTGTTTTACATTAAGCTAACAGAATATTAGATTGAATGTTAGAGCGAAAAATTATGACCATTCTTTATTGAACAGCCCTCGTGCATATGACTCTAGAGCCTTACTGTTCAGTGTTTGGTGTGGCCTACATACTCTGCAATTACAGCTGCTATATGCCATGGCATTGCATCAAAAAGTTTCTGATTAAGCCCCTAAGCTACTGCATTGCACGCAATTTGTATCCGTTACACCGGTTACCATGACCCACCAGTTGCCAACCAACCATATCTCGTACATGTTCGATGGCCGACATGTCAGGCAAACTTACAGGGCAGGGAAGGAATGGCACCCGTCGCTCTTCGAAGAAGTTTTTCACATAGGTTGTTTCATAAGTCTGGTATATAAAACCAAGACATTTTTTCCTGGAAAAACTCACCTTATTTCTCGACGTAGTCTTCATTAATGGCTATACACTTAGTCCAGCGATGTTCTAGGTTTTCATTCCGTCGGAAAAATAGGTTACATCTGCAAAATAGTTGCTGACGGTGACTATCACTTATACATTTGATAAAAATTTCATACCATCAAGCCAAATTTTCAAGTTCAGAAACAGGAAGAAGTCAGTTGGGGCTAAATCTGGTGAATAAGGTAGATGAGGAACCTATTCAAAGCCCGACTCAAGCACTTTCGCCATTGTGATTGCTGAAGTGTGCAACGGGGCACAATCCCGATAAGAGATCCTTTCAATCTCGATCTCTTTTCAGTCAACTCATGTCGGAAACGATCCAACAATGAAGCATTATAGACTACAGTTATAGTTCTGCCTTTTTGCAAGAAATTAATGAGGATTATTCCCTGCCAATCCCAAAAAACAGTAACCACCACCTTACATTTTCAGGCAACTCATGTTGGAAACGATCCAAAAATGAAGCACAACAAGCTCCAGTTATAGTTCTGCCTTTATCCAAATAGTCAATGACAATCCCCCCCCCCCCCAAAAAAAAAACAGTAGCCATCACCTTACGTTTTCAGTCAACTCATGTTGCAAACGATCCAACAATGAAGCATAATAGACTCCAGTTATAGTGCTGCCTTTTTCCAAATAGTCAATGAGGATTATTCCTTGACAATCCCCCCCCCCAAAAAAAAACAGTAGCCATCACCTTACCTTTACAGTCAACTCATGTTGCAAACGATCCAACAGTGAAGCATAATAGACTCCAGTTATAGTTCTGCCTTTCTCCAAGTAGTAATTGACGATTATTTCTTGACAATCCCAAAAAACAGTAGCCATCACCTTACCTTTTCAGTTAACTCATGTTGCAAACGATCCAACAGTGAAGCATAATAGACTCCAGTTATAGTTCTGCCTTTCTCCAAGTAGTCAATGACGATTATTCCTTGACAATCCCAAAAAACAGTAGCCATCACCTTACCCTTACAGTCAACTCATGTTGCAAACGATCCAACAGTGAAGCATAATAGACTCCAGTTATAGTTCTGCCTTTCTCCAAGTAGTCAATGACGATTATTCCTTGACAATCCCAAAAAAACAGTAGCCATCACCTTACCTTTACAGTTAACTCATGTTGCAAACGATCCAACAGTGAAGCATAATAGACTCCAGTTATAGTTCTGCCTTTCTCCAAGTAGTCAATGACGATTATTCCTTGACAATCCCAAAAAACAGTAGCCATCACCTTACCTTTACAGCTAACTCATGTTGCAAACGATCCAACAGTGAATCATAATAGACTCCAGTTATAGTTCTGCCTTTCTCCAAGTAGTCAATGACGATTATTCCTTGACAATCCCAAAAAACAGTAGCCTTCACCTTACCTTTACAGTCAACTCATGTTGTAAACGATCCAACAATGAAGCATGACAGGCTCCAGTTATAGTTCTGCTTTTCTCCAAGTAGTGAATGACGATTATTCCTTGACAATGCCCCCCCCCAAAAAAAACAGTAGCCATCACCTTACCTTTACAGTCAACTCATGTTGCAAACGATCCAACAGTGAAGCATAACAGGCTCCAGTCATAGTTCTGCCTTTCTCCAAGTAGTCAATGACGATTATTCCTTGACAATCCCCAAAACAGCGGATATCACCTTACAAGTTCACAAAATGGTCCTTGCCTTCTTTGTTGAAGTTACACTGCTCTTTTAGAGGTACCGAGTTCGAATCTCGGTCAGGGTGAATTACCTGGGTAAGGTTTTTTCCAGGTTTTTCCTTTACCCGACATTTGTCTTTCAGGATATCTTTAAGCTCCTTGGTTCCCGGAGTCATTTGAGCATCATTTCACCAATTTTATTCATTGTCCGATATGACTTAACGTTGGAGGACGTAAATTACCAATAAATAAATAAAGTGATGAATCCAAGTTTCATCCATGGTCACAAATTGGCGCAAGAAGTGTTGCGGATTGCGAATAAAAATTGCCATACACTCGGTAAATGTGCTCTTACGGATGCGCTTGTGGTCAACTGTGAACAATGGCGGCACCCATCTTGCACACAACTTTTTTATTGCCGATTTTTCATGCAGGATATTGTGCACTCTCTCAGTTGAGATAAAAACAGCCTCAGTAGTCTCACAATTTTTTTTTTCGTGGTCTTGTATAACCAGATGGTGGAGTTTTTCAATGGTGTCCTGTGTGATGACCTCAATTGGGCAGCCAGAGCCCGATTCATCTTCGGTGGGTCTACGACAACGTTTAAATTCATCTATCCAAAAGTAAGGTCTTCAGTGTGGGTACAGAGTCCGCGTTAAACTTCATCCAATTCAGTTTTGACTTGTGCGGCAGTCCCGCCCTTTAAATGAAAATATTTAATAACAGTACGAAACCAATTCAGATGGCTGTCAACAATGAACTCTATATTGTAGCATATTCGAATTTTCTGTACAATATTTTGAATAATGATGCCTACCGCCCACAAAATTGCAAGAAAAATTTCCATCCTTTCATGGGAATTCACCACACTTATCAAATAACCCTCGTATATTCCTCGACAGTAAAGATATGTAAAAATTGTGATCATCAGGAACATTTTCAGGTTCGCATATAATGTATCCTGTTTTATCTTAGATCCAGACTAATCACGTTGCTCCAATAACGTCCCAAGTCTCACAAAATCTCACCGAAATTTGGACTAGTTAAGTTATAAACTACGCAATGACTATAATCGTTCGGTGTCGTTTTGAAACAACCTGTATAAAACAGGATCTTTCCGGTTTTAGACAGATTACAGTTGATTTGTAAAGTAGTTTCTATATTTGGAGATATCGTGTAGTTGGCTCTTTGAGCTTCTAGGTTTAAATAACAGAGTCACACATTTCACTGAGTAACGTTCACTTTGCAGCTAATTTGTTTCTGACACAAAGTTTAACCTTTCAACTGATAGTGGCCATTTATTAGCACTAACGTTCATTAGTAGAGGTGATATGATAAGTGTATGAAGCACGTTCCATTATCCATCAATTGGCACCTGTTGCGAGGTAAATTGCGCGACTTGCATTCGGTAGGCCCTAGTTTCGGTTCCCTCCTAATCCACGTTGGCATTGTTCGTTTTATTTAAAAGTTTATAAGCATATACATGGGTCATTTCTCTTCTACGTTTTTGTGCCCTATTTCATATGCATGTGTTAGTTTATACGGTGATTGGTGCTATGCAGCGAGAGGGTGCGATTTGTACTGTGTACCATTTAGATCATCATTTAGGAGACTCAGGTTAAAAATGATAGACATCTGCATGGCGTTACTCTGGAATTGTTAGGGACCCCATCCGTGTAATTGCTCATCGCACAATTAGGCGACTCGGGTAAAAGATGTTACAGGCATCTCCATAGTGTTACTCCGGAATTGTTAGAGAAACCATCCGCACTAGTGCGCATCGCATATTAGGATATTTAGGTTAAAGATATGACAGGCACCTTCGTGGTGTTACTCTGGAATTGTTAGGGAACCCATCTCTGCTAACGCTCATCACACATTTAGGAGACTCCCGTTAAAGATATTACAAGCATCTCCAGGCTGTTACTCTGGAATTGTTAGGGACTCTATCCTTGTTAGCGCTCATCGTACTCAGGATCTGGTCTCCCTTCCTCCCGGGGATCAAACAAATCACTAAGGGCCAAGATGGATTACAAACTTTGCTGACTTCCAGCTCTGGGGTATCCTCCCATCAAAGAAAATCAGAAGTTTATGTAATGTGAACAGATATTAGTGCAGACCTTAATTTGCCTGCATTATTCTATCCCTCCCGTTCAGTTCGCAGGAAAGAGGAGGGTTCCTAAAACCTCAACACTGAGGGCACTTGTAAGGATCTGGAAAATAGGGGCTACTGCCACAAGACAAACTGCTTAATATTGGGGCAGGTCGAGGTGTCGGGTGAGTATTGCCGCGCAGTTCGGCTCAATTATATGGCAGGAGCGTGACTCCTAGGGTTGTCAGCATCGCTAATAGAATTTGAAGAATATCGATGTCCTCGGCTGCTCTCGGAGTTGTCCTAATATTTAGGATCAGTGGCAAGGATCTCTTGATACAGGGCGTTCTGGGTGGATCAATTAGGGTACTTGGAAAGAAACACAGGTTAATTCTCTTATGACGATCGGTTGTATTTCAATTACTCTCGAAATACATGTTAATTAGGCGAACTCTGAATGGTAGGCTTCGCGCTCGCGTAGTTGCACTCCCGTGTCTATAACACGAGTCGTCGGATTAGCACTCAGCTACTAACTAGCTTTAATCGAACGCGATTTCTTTAGCTTACTCGTCCGTTCCTTAAAGAACGCGATTTCTGCCTTCGTACCGTTAGCACGACGATCTCGGTCGACCCTCAGCCACCGACTGAACTTTAGATATGTCTTTTTCTAAAGATGGTTATATGACACTTCGCTTCCCCCTTCAGCTCATTATTTTTAATTAGTTGGTCGGTAGAACACATATGGAGTCCCACTTACGAGAATCTCACCATAGACCACCCACAAAATGTTCCCTTCCTGCCAAACTATGTTTGAAACTAAACGCGGGGTGCAGGCCTTAAGATTTATGGTTGCGGTCAGCTGTCCTAGGGGAGAGAAAATCCAACCGTTCAGAGTCCGTAACAAACTTGACATTTCACACAAAATATTTGTTTCAGCACATATATATATATATATATATATATATATATATATATATATATATATATATATATATATATTCCTTTAACATTCAATTAATCTACTACATATTCCTTAACAGTCAATTAATCAACTCGAGGAAGAGAGTACCGTTTCAATATGCAACATTCCAACATTTAGAGGCAAACTTGGACAATTGCTGAGAAGTGCTCATTTCTTATGAAAGAACCTGAAACTTGGCGGAGTTCCTGTGCCCATGTAACTGCACTCAAGCTGCACTTAGTTCTGGTCCCGGCGTTAAACCATCAAATCAAAATTGAATGGAATCTTTTCAGAGTATACGTTTATGAAAACAGGCCCATGGCATAACAGCCCATAGTGGGCCTGAGCCTGTCACCAGATTGCCGGTCTCACGGCCACATGCGCAAGGCAGAAGTGGGCGATCATTCGGGGAGATTTGTTCAGCATCTCGGCACCTCCAGCTGGAAATTTGACTTTCTAGACCAGGGTTCGCTACCTAGCCTAGCTCCTCAATTTCCTCACTATGTTGAGTGAGCACCCGTGACTTAGGAGACGCACCCCCAGGTGTGGGTCGATTACGGGCGCGTATGGACGCAGGAAACCAAAGCACAGCGCTCTAGCCCACGGCGCAGGTCCATGAAAACATAATTAAATTACATATAAATATAACAATTTGTAACTTAAAACTTCACTTATGTTGTAAGAAATGATATTTTTCTTATAAATACTATATTTTTCTTATAAATTATAAATTTTAAGTTACAAATTGTTATAGTTGTATGCTTTTGTTTGCTTCACTGTTAATAGCTTCATATTTTACGTATTGATGAAATTATGTTTAAATTTGTAACGGTTATTTCATTTTTTTTTTCAAATATTTGGGAATTTTTTCTGGATTGTTCTGGAAAAGGTGATTTGTATAAAATAATGTGAAATAGAGTAGGCCACAAAATGAAACAACCTCCGTAGTAGTGTTCCTATTGGTTATTACAGTAATATAATTGCGTAATGTTGTGACGTGGACCAATAGGATAGATGTAAATTAGATGTTCTAGAAACATCGTGCGCAGAGAATCCAGACTATTCAAATAGTTTGGCGTCATTCTTCATAAGATCACCGTCCTGGTAAGACGTGTTTCTTGGTGTCGCTCTGCAAGTCTGCAGAAACTTATAGCTCAACGTTGCAACAATAATCATGTTATGAAAGGACAGAATCAACTAAATTTAATATTATAATAGATTATATTAAAAATATTGTGGAATAAATTCGACGACATTTAAAGGAGAGGAATTTTTGTTACTTCCATCTATTGCAGCACTCCGACACTATGACCTGGGATAAGCATTATTGCTCCAGAGGGTCGAGGTATCTATAGAATTCTTCCAAATCGTCATCAAAGGTGAGAATAATTATTCATGCACTGTCGCGCATTTTGCACACATTTACTCTTGCAAATTTAAATGTCTAAATTATGATGAGTGTTTCATACATCCGTCACTATTGTCGTATAGACCTCTAAAATACTAGGATTCGTCAAATACCGACCAATCGCTGATCTCTAAATCCATAATTGTACACCAGGCACATTTATCGCTCAGCAATTATCACATGTTCCTTTACTGTTGATTATAACGATCACATGAACAGTGAAGACAAGTGCGGGATTCAAATGAAATGTGTAGTGTTTAACGCCCGCTTTTACTACATACGGCACCGCAGGCGGTGACACTGATGATACATGAGATGAAGATGGAGCACCGGTGGAATGAGATGGCGGGGGAAACCTGAGGTCCCGGAGAAAACCCGCCCCAGCGCCGTGTTGTCCATCAGACAGTAACATAACGGCTGAACGATTTGCCCAGGTGACAAGAAACGAAATAAATATTTTATTTCAGAAAGCTGAGCCAAAGAATGCCGCACCATATGACGGTCTTAAAACCAGATCTGCTTTCACCAGTGTTAACTTGTGCACGGCCTGTAACAACTATTAATCAGGTTTGCCGAGACTTGTGAGATTAAGTTTCATTCACGTGTTAATGTAGGCCTATGTCATTTAGGGAATCAAATAATTTGTTTTATTGCCTTTAATAATTTGTTTTATTCATGAAGTAGTCTCTAAAAATGCAAATTGTGGTTTTGAACTTGCTTAGATAAATTCTCTTGCGACTGTGTCACTCGTGAACTTAGGAATAATTTCAAAACCACTCGTTACATTACCTATGGCAGCTTCAGATAGGATATTTGTTGCTAAAGACCTCGAGAATTAGCAGAACTTATGACGACGTTCCAAAGAATACTAGCAGACACCAGATTTATATTTAGTAGTAGTGCGTTATAATCATCTTGTTTAATATAAATCTTTGACAGATTCAAAGCTTTCTGGAAAAGTACCACATGTGGATCAGTTTTAGTTAAGTGGATTTTTGTGAACGAAAATTGTTTTTCAAGACGCTGAACTTAAAGCCAAAGTTCTGTATATAAACTACAATTTATTTTTGAGCTGTAATATAGTGTGATGTGGAGCTACTGTTACACACACAGGTACAACACAAGTTCATTCCTTAAAACTGATTTCTGTGTCTGTTTACTTTGTCTGCAAACAAAATTTCCAGTGAGTGCTCCTTCCTTTTGAAAAATTTAAGTTTTGGTGGCACAATAACACCATAATTGCTTAATTGCTTAATTCATTACAAATTTTGGTCTTTTTGTTAACCTCAAGAACTCAACTAAAAACAATAAACCAACAAATCCGTTTATTTTCTGAACAAATTTTGCCAAAAGAATCAGGTATGTGATAAATAAGAAAAGGGACATCCACAAGGCACCTTGAACTAGTACCACTAAAGGTGCCCGTGGCACGCTGCATCTGAGCTACAAGTAGACATCCATGAAATGCTCTTCTATACCGGTACTTAAGTTGCTACACATTTTTAGATTATATTGAAGATCGTATTATACAAAGGCCCTTCTAACTTGGGATTTTTGGCTTCTGCGATGAGGTTTTGTTATCTGATACATGTTAACCTCCAATATACAACACTAAGGAATAACCATTTTGCCACCAGGTTCGCTTTCGACGAACGCATTATTACTCCGTGACCGGCATACGTGTATTGCGCCTCTATGTAAAGTGAACATTATCAGCTTCCTAAATGTGATTCTTTAGCTTAGTGTTCCTTTATTCAGAGGATCTAAAATATTTCCACATATAAAAAGCCTATCGTTTGTGTCAGATATTAAATTATGTATCGTTAAAGTTGCTTACGAATGCGAACGTGATTGCTTAAATAGTTTAATAGCTATGTAATATATGTCGAATAAACAACACTGACCTTAAAAGCCGATACTATTATGTATATGTTTACGAAGGAAAACCTAATGGTATCAATAGCAACATTAGAAGAAAAAAACAGCAACTGATGATTAACAACTTAAGTACTTTGAACCCATTGCTTAAATATATTAAGGCTTAAAAGGAAGTGTTAAAAATCACTTCCAGAGGAATATCAATACTCCCCATTTGGCTTTCTTTCTAAAGAAGCTCTCTGCATGGTAAATTACATTGCAGACACTTTCTACTGCGATTGTTGTGAATGTGACTATAGGAATGAACTTACCACTTACTAATAATACCTAACATCCTTTGTAAAAGTGGCCAGATGAATTAGATTTTTATCTGACCATCTGAATCTCTTAACTATACTCCGTTTGCACCAACATATTTCGTGTGAGGGTCTAAACTTCTAAACAAACATGGGAGGAACGTAGCAATATTTGGTATTGTTCCGTTTCGAACAATCAAGAAATACTATGGCGAGTATATATTGTAGGTTTATAAGTATAAATTGACAGAATTGCGATATTTGGAAGTTGGCATGTTCATCTCCAGACATGCGCCTTCTTATTAGTGTACGTGAAGTCACTTACTGGTAGATTATTTTAAGAGAACAGATTTTATGATTTCTTAGGAATTTTCCCTTCAGCTACCCAATTGTAGTGACTTGCTTGATATTTGCTAAGAAGTGCTTCATTAGATAATTTATCAGTGAGCAGTACGTTATATTTAAGAATGCCAAATTTTTACCTAGGACGCACACGTTTCATGAATTGTCCTTCACACTCTGTCCTTAAGAGGTCACTCCAGCTATCTTCCAAGAGAAACTTTTAGGCGCCAACGTAGAGGCAACAGCATTCATTCCATCTAGACCTTATCTTTACTCTTTCATAAGTGATACGTAAATCCGTAAGTATATATTTGTAGACTGTACATTTTTTATCAGAACTAAATAACACTTTACCGCATATCCGGCGAAGCTTAGGAGATAAACTCGTTTCCTCAAATTTTGTACTACCTCTGCAGTCTTTATATTTCATTTGCAGATTAGATGGTCATGGTAGGTACCTAGCACTCTACATCTGGTGTGATCCACATCATCACATCCGATGCAGATACATGCAAACACAATGTCCATTTTCTGAAGATGCTGGTTTTTTATTTGTCGAACAATATCCAATGCTATACATCACCAAAAATTATGCTTAGTAGAGAATCTAAAAATATGAATAAGGACCTCCCAAGGAATAATGTATACGAATTGCTATATTGAAAAAATACCTAAGTATACATCTGCAAATGTTCGAACGACGTTAAAGAGAGCAAAAAAAAAGCATTTATAATAAACTGCACGTTTTAGACAGCTGTACACATTTCTGTTGTAAGATGTTTCGAATGCGTTAGTAGAGCTATACTTAAGGAAGGACGACGCAGCTTTACTTTGGTGAAGAACTGCCCATTCCGTTCCAAACCTGGTTCTTAATATCTCTTCCGCGTATTTAATGGGTACATGAGGCACCTCCTGCTTTCCATCCAAAAACTCGATATGGGGATATTATTGTACGAAAGCCAGAAGGAAAAATCATAGTGTACGGGTGAGTATATGTAACAGTACAACACAAAAACAAATTGTACAAATACACAAGTTTGATGTTTACCTTCCTTATCTCGAAAATACACTGTACTCACAACCAACATACGAAACTGTTCAAGAGATTCCTTCCCCAAAACTATACCAAACATGGAAGTTTTTCTTATCAATCTCTAACAGATTTGATCAAAATACTGTGACTTTGTGGGTTCGTGAAATAAAAAGTCGAGGTTACAAACACAAAAAAATTGCGCTTTATTTTCGTAGCAATACACTGTTCACAATTACAATTTAATGTACACAATTAGTTGATTTTCCAATATCAATCTACACGTACGCTCGACGCTACTTACACAACGCGCGCCATAACAACACTACTCTCAACTGACTGTCGCTTCCGGTATCGATCGACCCCGAAGTTTCTCGATTCTCCTTTTATGGAGGGGGAAAACATTCTCGAAGCTTCGTGCAACTTCGAGCGGCAGGAGGAGGGGTAAACGAAGACTCAGCTAGCCCTCCTGCCTCCCCTCTCTCCACCGGCCATCATTTATTGATCGGCATCGCGAGTCTGCCGCCTGGGTAACAATACTGTTACATGTATGGCGGAGCAATATTTAGGAACCTCTCAAATTGTAGAATTTGAGGACCCAAGGCTCATTCTTATCACTTTCTCTTATTCACGTGTTTTGAAATTATGAATTCCGCTGAGTAAGTAGATCAGCAGCTGTCAGATTGCACATTTGCTTCAAACACCAGCTGTGGTCAGAGAGGGCCGGTACGTATTTTTAGAACTATGACGTACGGTTACGTCAGTTTGATTTAATTTGATTGGGGGATGGCTACGAAGCCTTTTAAATCGGGAACATAGACGTAATGCGAGTCGGCTTAATAACATCATGTATGACCCTCATTTAAAAGGACCGGTTAGGCCAACAGGTAGGGTTCAGTACAGGTCAGTTCAGTCCAGGGGGCAACCGCAGCTATTACTGGTTGGTCATCAGAGTCCACGTCCGCATAAGTTTGACAGAACTTAACTGCGAGAGTTAGTCTAGGGTCCTTGGAACTCCTTAGCCATACAGTAACAGCGCAACCTTAAGGTAAGCCCTCATGAATCAATAATTTGATATAGTATCACTAATTTTACCCCTAAGTCTGTTGAAGACTAAGGGAATGCTTTGTACTGCCTTTGTACTACCTATCAGAATTACTGTCCAGTAAATGGGGTTGAACATGGATTGTACTAACTTGTATTGTTGCCGCCTACGGAGTTCAATCCTCTACCTCCCTCATATCTCCTAGCTACGTCCCCAGTTACCGGGTAGGTTTTGCACTCTCCTCTGCAACCACCCTGAACGTAACAACAATATAGCTTGAACAATATTTGCACTTCAAATACAATTCATAACTTGAATTTTCTGTAAATATAGTAGGAAGTTCCGTTAGTCCTAGATCATGTTGTAAAGCTTGTAAGTCTTATGAAGTCGACAAAAATGTACGGTAAAGGGTAGGCGTTTTTTAAACCCACAATTTATGCCAGCACTTCGGTATATACGTTATTGTTTTCACTTTCTCTATAGTTGTCACTTTTCAACTGTTCTCTATTCAATTGCTTCTCATGGAACGATTTATGTGATCTGACACTAAGAATTACGTACTGGGTTCATTCAACAGCTCGTAATGTAATGACAAAGAGAGATTTTTTTAACTTTTTTCTTGCTTTTTCTGAATTTTTAAATATAATATAAGGCACCGTAATTTCAATGATGTTATACGAGTCCATTTCTAATCAGTTACACCCAAAATTAGTTTAACACTACAGAGTTAATGATACAAATGCCACTTGTGGCGTTGTCTCGGAAGTCCCTCGCTCCGTCGCTTCGAAGCGAGGATACGTTGCGTTCGTCATACTCGTCGTTGTTGTGACGAAGAAGGCGCTATTATCTCAGGCTCCGCCTCGATGAGTATCTGTATCACTGCTAACTATGTAGTAAGTGTTGTAGTTGGACTGGTAATTTGCGTTCTTCTCAGAGTTCTTGAACAAGAAAATTTTCTACTCTTTGGTGTCGGCGTCGAGTTATCCGGATGTCTGCAGGTTTTCAGTAATTTATGCGCCACCCACGGATTGTCCTCGTAAATATATTTGTTCGAAGCTTTAAAATGTTTGTCTTAAACTGAGAATACTTTAGATATTATCGGCTGCAACTCGCGCTTCACTAGATGCAAATTTCTTAACGTCGCTTGATGCTGCTACGACATAACATTTCTCCCTACCCTAGACTTCGCCAGACTGCCTCAATTCTACTCCAACACTGACCTTTTCTACAACTCCCCAGAAACGCTTAACTCCTTTCTTTGGCTACACAAAAGGGAAAGCCAATAACCCTTTAGGCCACGTTAATGGTAAGCAACAGCGGCTATTGTCCCGCTTCTTGCCCCGAAACCAAGCACACCTTCCGGAGAAACTACGCCTATATACTTTATTGTTTATAAGTTTCGAGGTTTATACATATTTTATACATATGATACCTTCCGCCAAACTATTACTATTATAAAAGAACTATTTGCTATTGAAATAACTGTTTACATAATTGTTAATAATTCCTGAATTAATAACATCTAATAATTTATTTTATACTATAATAATGGGCAGGCGTAAATATCGCTACACATTGTGGTGGAAGGAAATGTGTTAACCATTGGGACCTTTTCAGAAAAAATGCTTCAAAATGTTGCATTTCCTGTTCCGAGATATTCAGATTCGAAATTGGAAAGACCCTGTGTAATTCTGTTTTATGGTGGAATGGCTCAATGCTCCGAAACACCCTGTGCATTCTGTAGATTGTTGCTTGCAAGAGAATCTTTGTTGGTTTTCGCACCATATCAGCACACCATATATATCATTAAACAATAAAACGCATCAAGGTAGGAAAGGAAGGAAAACCATACAACTCCATTTTCTGTTGAGTCATTATTGTAAGTGCTTCTCCAGCCTTTAAATGCCAAAAATAAATTTTAGAGGACGTTACAGCCATTTACAGAATTAAATTTCTTTCCATCCTACTCGTACACTTTATCTTCAGCCTTGGAATCTACTGCTATGAGCGGTCCGAGTCAAAAAGCCCCATGTTTCGCTAAGGTAACAGTCCATTCCCATGTGTTACCCATCATGCATTTCACTGTATCGCTACTTTTATCTTGTGTTATCCTACCGGTTTACTTTTGTGTTTAACCAACTCAAACAGTAATTTGAATTATTACATGTCTGAAGCAGTTCCAGTATTGACACTGAAAACTCGTGTAAATAGAAGAAGAAAATCCGTATATTTAGCTTCTTACTCCAGTTGTTAGCTAACAGAAAAGACAATTACGTAAATTACAACTCATAGCATTTATGATAAAATTTAAAACACGACTACGTGAGACATAACAGCTCAAGTTGCAGATAAAGGTGCAAAGGTGCTGAAGGTTGAAGCGATAATTCACAACTTGAATATAATATTGTTATAACTAGGAGTTATTTCCGGGCTGTTATGCCGTGGTCTGCTGGAATTGGGTTCGAGTAGCGTCTCGAACTTCTCCGAGGAGACTACGACCACGACCACGCCATTGAAGATGTCTACCATAGTAGTGGACGAAACGTTTGGAAAACCCAACTCCAGCAGACCACGGCATAACAGCCCGGAAATAACACCTAGTTATATTGACTCAGGCCGTGAAAGCAGAAGTCTTATAATATTGTTAATCATATAAAAACATGAAAAATTGTAACACTTGTAAAAAAAATAGTGAAATAAAAACACTTAAAATGCACCAAGGTTTTGCAAGATTTAGGTACGATTTAAAATTGTAGGGACGCCAAAATGAGTAACCAACGCAGCATTTCTTGTGTGTAAAGAAGGCAGCCAACCTGGGAGACGGAAGACAGACTCAAGTAGAGCAAGGCAGCCGCCAAGAATGCTTCCAAGGGTAAACAGACAGTCGTGAGGATATACACATTGTTCCACCGAACAGAAAAGTCAAGTGAACAGTCGAGTCTAAGATCTGCAAGGAACAGCTTAGCACGGTAAGGTGAAAGATCTCGGGTTCAGTGCTGCACGATGGTAAAGTTTAGGGAAATCAAAATACACAATTAAAAAAAAAATCTTACAGCAACTCGGTTCAATTGGCAGTGTGTGGAAGCGTAAGTGCCAAGCATTATTTCAGTATACCTAAGACGTACCTTCCTACATCATTCACTTTTGAATCGCGCCACAGAACCATTTTAACTAGCAATTAACAATTTCTGGATCGACCCTGAGAGGTGTTACCAAATCCACGACGAACCAAGATCAAGGTCGTCTTCAACGCGGAATAAGCAGTACAACGTCCTTGATCACAACGCAGAGGTAAAAAATATCGCTTCAAGATGAATAAAAGGCCTGTTGACAATTTAGTGTTAGTTAAATGAGTTAGAAAACTGCTTCATGAATGAAACACCGGAGCTTTGTTAAATCTTCTTTCTAATATTTCCAATTCCGGCGATATACATCTATATGGCTTAAAACAAACTGGGATAGTTACTGTGATCTATATTCGGTAATGATCACCTAGCGTATCGCTAAAAATTTCTGAAATATGCTAAAAGAACCTCAAAATTGCTGCTTGTTGATAGGCCATTCAAGTGAAACAAAGGCATTTGATGACATTGGTACTGATGGTAAAACAAAACATGCCAACCAACAAGAAATTCTTACTGACATGTGAGCTCTAAATGCAAACGGATAAGTGGTTTGGATATAAATGGGGTTTCTAATATCATCTAGTATGGAACATGGTCAACGAGCAAAGAACTATGATTTAGGGCCCAGTCCTAGGTGTGCCGTCATTCTTGGTGGCGGGGGGGGGGGGGGAATAAACAGCAAGCGTGCTCGTTATGCTGATCTACTGATCTAGTGTTGAACTCCCTGTCAAATTAGATGAGTCAAAGATGCAGTTGAGGCAGTATCAAATGTATCGGTACTAGTGGCAATTGATGCATTTAACATTATAAAGAAAGATCATGCCAATCAAAAAATGCATGCGGTGTGATAGCAAAGTACGGTAAGACAAATCCTGGTAATACTGGAGTACAAATGTTTTCATCTTAAAATACATCTACGAAGTCTTTTACTCACTGCAGAAATAAATACATTCAACTGAATCTGATTACATACGTCTTTTCAGAGATACTTATTCAAGAAACTTGGTGGGAAAATTTAACTACAGAAGAGTGAATCATAGCCAAATATAGTTATTACTTTCAGCAAGTAGATTGTAAATAATAAAAGCTCCCATTTACCTTGTACAACATCCAGCACTAGAATGTACATTTCCACTACAAAACCTCCACAATGATCATCAAAGTTAAACCAACTTTACAAATTGTAATTCCCGGGATTATTAATGAACAATAACCTATGTTTGTCAACAATATTTGATTTAAATTGAACTGCTGAACTTGTCAGTGACGGAGATGTAACCTTCTTATACAATAATTGCCTGTCAACTTGATTTACAGGTAAACAAAGTAGAAATTGGAATTGTCTGTTCTTTTACAAAACTGAAACAGATTGTAGAACTATGGAATTATTCGCCGTTAGCTGAGAAATGTTTGGAAAATACTGTAAAAATCCGAATGAGTAATTTGAGAAATATCTGCACTTATATTACAGTTTTCCTGTAAAAGCACGTATCGCATATATTACTTCATATCGCAATCCAAGTAATTGGAGTAAACAGAAACTAGAACGTGCTAAGGACCTCAAATATAGAAAATTATATGATAAATACAAGATGTAAGCTCCAAACAAAATTACACATAAAATACGAACACATTGTTGCGATAAGATCATTAATAGGGTCCGGAAGTTGGCCTAAAAATTCTCTAAAATGAGCTATAAAATGCCCTTAATTTATAAAAAAAAAATGCACATAAAATGTAAAAAAAAATTACCTAACAAAAATTAAATATTTCTTTCATAATAATAAATTAATAACTGTCACAGACAAATAATGAATATATGGTTCGAATAACTACATTTTAAAATTAACTTTATTAGTAAATGATGCAATTACTGCTACTAAACAGTAAATAAATTCAAAATTCATCAGGTCATTTTCAATTTTATAAAATATGAAAAAATAGGTTACGGTACCCATTAGCCAAACCATACCTTACTTAGCGTTGCAGTGCACCACCTTGGTCATCTTCAAGTTATCAAAAGTAAAGGAACGGCGGTTGTCAGCTAAACCTGTTTTGTACTTTGAGTAACTTCTCTCCACTTCCACAGATGTTATAGGTACATATTTGAAAAACACTCACCGCCTGTTAAAACCTGTTCAAAAATATCAGTTCTTGAAGTTTTCTCCTGACAAGATATCGGCAATCTGACAAACTGTTTGGTATCCTTTATTTTTGTCCAACACAAATGTTAGTTTCTGTCTAATTTTATCCCCAATCTCACCTTTTACATTTTGTATCCTCTCCTCCGCAATCCTCAGTAACTCATCAACTTAACCAATATCCTTCCACTTTCTTCAAGGCGGGCTATGGTATCCGTCCAAAATGCAAAATTTGATTCAGTGAAAGCTAATTTACCTTGGATTTGAGTATCAGAAAACAGATTTAGCGTACTCTCAATCACCTTGGAATATATCCTATCAAAGCTATCTACCATTTCTCTCACTATTTGAAAATTGTCACAGTGATATATACATGCAGTTAACCATGTACCCCGGTATATTACGGGCTTTTCCCTTGAAATACATAGTTCGGGGTGGCGATTTCAAAAATATTTCCTTTACTGTGGAAATTTTTGTATCCACTTCTGGAAATGATGATCTGACCTGTTCCGCAATTCGATGAAAAGCTTGGGCCAAACTCGTAACATGCACCACGTTACTGTAAAATGATTGGGTCGATTTTGCCGCCTTAACCATTAAGGCACCGCGTCTGTTAGGAAGAGGAGCACGTTGTCATGCTGTACTCCATTAGGCCATAATAAACACATGGATTTATCGAACAGTTTGCGTATCTGACAGTGGTTAACAGCTTCCATAACCTCTGAGGTAAGAAGAAACATATGTCTGGCACTAGTAGCTTCTAGCGTACCTATCACTACATTGGCTTCATAGCGCCACTCTGAATCATCAGTTGTCTCATGAATTGATACATATATTTTTTTTTTCTATTCGCACATTCACGTATTCGGTTTACCCTGTCTTCATAACATTTTTGTAGGTAGCTTTTACGTAAATTTCACTCATCTGGAATTGTATGACCAGTGTGATGTTCCAGAAGAGCTCGTAACACACTGAACTGTGTTAATTACATGTTTACCTCACTTACAAAGTTACTATTTCATAAAATGAATTTTTAATTACGGATTATTTTAAAACCCCGCAAAATGCCCATGGGTTAGGGTCAGGTCGGTCACGGAATTCGAACCTGGGCCTCCCGAATGCGGACTGCAGATGAAAATACCCAATAAATTCGTGAAAAAGAAAAAAATGACCGGAAATGCATCTAAATGTTAAACAATTACTTTAGTGCAAAAATGTGGGAAAAATGCATTTTGATTACCTATAAAACTATATATATATATATATATATTATTTATACTAGAATGTACTCAGTTTCCAATAATCATTGTCTGTAACTACTCAGAAAAAAGAAGACTTTTCATCAAAATCCGGGCCCTAATTATTAATAATATTAGTAACAAAATATCTAAATACAAACAGTGTTTGTAACGTTGGTTAATTTATTGAGTTGGTGGAAGCAGTTTAACCTGGCCACAACGTACATGTATGACAACCTCACGTATAGCAATGAATTTAAAGTTTCCACTGACCCCAGTTTAAAGGGCTATATTGTTTCACAGCTTACAGTGTCTGGGAGAACGGAGTTTATTACTTTAGAGCATCATATAAGTAGATGTCTGCAATTTGTTTAGGTACTTGATTTTGTTTTCTCGCTTTCTGTGCATTTTCATGTTTTAACAAATTGCATCTGTATTGCCATAATTTCTTATATAACACATTTTAATATAAATGTTTAATCCGAACATTAAGAACATTTACAAAGCACAGTGAACTATAACAACATTCACACGCAAAAGTCATAGAGTCAAAGTCACTTTCTTCTTGTTTGGTGGAACTTTCTTTGAACAAGTAGACGGAGTAGCAATGGGCTCCCCTTTGTCACCAGCTATAGCTAATTTCTATATGGAACACGTAGAACATGAAATACTTGCCACAGCTCCATTTAAACCATCTCATTTCTATAGATACGTGGACGACACTTTTGTGATTTGGCCACATGGATCAGACACTTTGCCTACCTTTTTCGCACATCTCAACAGCCTTCGATCTCAAATACAGCTTACCATGGAAGTGGAGAAGGATGGAACTCATCCATTCCTGGACATTCTTGTTTCAAAAAACATCAACGGTACACTGGGGCATGCTATATGTCGCAAGCCTACACACACCGATCTCTATCTGAACGCTCATAGTTTCCATCCTAATTCTCAACGACTGGGAGTTCTCAATACACTGACCCACAGAGCTTTGTCTATCTCTGATCCCAGCCACTTGAGAATTACAGCACCTGAAACTCACTTTCCGTCAAAACGGCTACTGCGAATATGACGTTGAAGTCTCAATCACCAAAGCTAATTAAGGAAAACCTGTAAAACAGCAAGCGTCAGGTAAGCCTTCAGCTACAGCCTGCATCCCGTTTACCAGCAATATATCCGGCAGAATTACTAGAATTCTCGCACAATACAACATCAGAACCATCCACAAGCCACCTCCGAAGATTAAACAGCTGTTCAGACCAGTGAAAGACAAACTGGACTTCCAATTTCCGAGAGTGTACCGCATTCCCTGTGAATGTGGAACACCGTATATAGGACAAAGCCGAAGGTCCATCGCTACGAGAATAAACGAACATGAACGGAACATTCGTTTAATGCAACCTGAGAAGTCTGGGCTGGCAGAGCATTGTTTTGATAATGACCATAGGGCCAATTTTCGGGAGACAACCATCTTGGCAAAATGCAACAGTTACTGGGAGCGGAGAATTAAGGAGGCTTTGGCCATTTCCTCTGAAAGGAGCACGCTTAATCGTGATGCTGGATTTCAGTTCAGCTCCTCTTAGAAACCGGTCTTAAAAATGGAAATCCGTCGATTTAAGAAGCAAAGATCAATACAGCTTTATAATAAAGTTAAGTAGTTACGTTTCTTTGACACAATTTTCTCTACTCACGCCATCTCCGGACCTGGTATTTAACTTGCTGAAAACAGTCTTTTGTTCAGTAATGCGAATTTTGATAGTGTTTTGTCTTTTTTATAGTTGTGTTATATCCAGTATGTCATTTTGTGGTTATAACATTTTATAAATATCCTGATGATGGGAGAGATGCACACTCCCGAGACGTTGATATCTAATCATCTTTTCACTTGGCTGGCTGCCCGAGAAGAAAGTGAACGAAGTCATAGAATTGTGCGTAAAATCACAGCAAAGTAAAGATAGGAAGCTCCAAAAGTAAGCCAAATGTTCATGATTTGATACATAAAGCCTTTATTTTATCTGAATAAATATCGAAGCCCTTGAAAACCTGGAATAATATAACAGGCAGGAAAAAAGAAATACCTATACTGAAGATAGAAATGTTTTTCTTACAAAACCCAGCTGTTTACTTTTGACAGCGCCGAAAATCAGGCGTATACTTCTGCGTTATTCCTGGATTCCGTTTTGGTTCTGTATGCTCATATCGAGAATCTCCTGCGACAGTAAATTTCTCCCTTCTCCCTCCTCCCCCCCCCCCTCTCTCCCCATCTGTCAGTCTACTCTGCTGTCAGGCTAAACCTCCTTGTTGAAGTTGGCCGAGCAGGGAGGATACTTGGTGTGAAGGTCCTGCCATTCCGCTACTGCTGGGACTGTTTAAGGTGACGAAGACAGAAATGGCTATAGCCAAAAGAAATACAAATTTTAGAAATAAGCTGCTACCTCCTACGACTTCCTCTAAATTACTGATTGAAGTGGTTGGATGCAGATTCTCGATTGTGATATTCTAGGAACTCGGTGACAAATTCTTATGGCAACACTCAGATATATTTATATGACTACCTATCTGGAATACGCGTCTTCTGAGTACCATTGTAGACAACTGCAAAATGAAATGCACTGTCAATGTTATATGCGTACAGTGACTGTCATAATTTTTCGGACAAAGTTGTCTATACATGCAACATGATTGTTTTTAAAGGAAAAGTTGGTAAGCAATTGAAAATTGCTAAACTCTTAATTCTATGCACTTCATAGGTACCGCAGTAATGTACATAGCTGGACTTTTAAATTATTTTAAAAATGCACAATACTTGTTACTTGGTTGATATACGAAAATTTGCTCGTCAATATTTTTCGGACAAGGGATGGTTGGCAACCCAAGGCATGCTTTGCACTTGTTATGTGCTGTGCGGAGAGGTCCACGTCAGTGCCTTACTCTCGTACAAAGAAGATGCAAACGTTCAGGAGTAAAATGGGGTGCAGAGGAAAGAATAGTATATTTCAGCAATGATAATTAGTAATATTCTATCATGAAAAGGGAAAAACATGTCGACAATTAGCAGATTTGTTTAACACGAAGAAGAGTACCGTTAACGACATTATCTGCCGATATAAATATCAAAATAGTATTGAAAATTTGACATAGACAGGTCGCCCGAAGGTCTTAATAGGAGAGAAGAGAGGGCAGTAATAAGAAAAGTGGAAACTAATCCACGTCTTACTGTAACTGCTATTGGTGCTGAGAATGCGAGTGCCTTTGGAAAGCGGATCAGCGCAAACACAATCCGGAAGGTGTTCTACAGAGAACCTTATCATGGAAATTAGTTGTTGTTTCACACTAGCCGTGTGTAGGACGTACTATGAAACGGTAGAGCCAGAATGAACAATTCAATGCCATAGCCGGGATTTGAACCACGGATCTTCTGGTTTCCGTCCAGCCGCTCTAACCATTTGAGCTACTATGGCCAACGTGCCAACATGACATTAAATTCTACAACTGACTCGTGTTTTTCCCTGTAAACCACTAGGAGTTCTCATAAACACATGAGACAACTACCTTAATGGCGACTTACTATGCTGTAAGTACTTTAAGACCCGGACTTTATAGTTCGGATCACTATTAGGTACAATTAATGGAAATTAATTGTTGTTTCACACTAGCCGATGGTTAGAGCGGCTGGACGGAAACCAGAAGATCCGTGGTTCAAATCCCGGCTATGGCATTGAATTTTTCATTCTGGCTCCACCCTTTAACATTATCATGGATGAACTAAAAGAGAAAAGCCCTATGTCAACAAAATTAATAGGATCAAGCGGCAAAGATTCGCCAAGGAGCACCTCAGCAAAGATATGGACTGGTGGAAAACAGCGAAGAGTCACAGTTGAACATTTCTGCCTCAGATGGGCGAATTATAGTTTGGAGACAACCCAATAAAGAATTTGAAGAAAGAAATTTGCAGGCGATAGTAAAATATTATGGATTGGGTCTGTATGTCAGCTGAAAGAGCAGGTGAACTAAATTTTATAGATGGACACGTGAATCACCGCCAGTATCTTCAGTTTTTTATAATATAACCTGAAGAAAAGTACAGAAAATATGAGAATAGGAGACTGTTTTAAATTTTATCAGGACAATGACCCAAAACGACGGCACATAATGTACGGCTATGGTTGTTGTACATCCAAGTTGTGAATCTTCCGCCTCAGAGTCCCGACATTAATCGAGACTTATCTATGGAATATGATCAAAAAGAACGTACGAAAACTTCCCATAAATTCTAAATTTGATGTGAGGAGGCGACTGTAAGAGGAACAGAACAAATTGCCCCGTTTTACCACTAGCAAACTGGCGGAGAACATAACTGAAGTGCTACGGAGGAAGGGGACAGTCACCAAGTATTAATATTCCTACATGTCCTCCATTCTTTCTGTTTGTTTGGTACTTATAATTTTTGTCCGAATACTTTTGAATAGGAAATTTTGTATTACTATAATTTTATTCATAAGTTTTATATTTTGTGCTTCATGAAATGAAATGAAACTTTACTTTTGTTATCTGTATGTGCAACTGTACAATCGGAAGTGAGCAAAATGGAATAAAATAGGTTTGCTGTTAATCTTTTATTGTTAAACATATAACAGTTATACTTGTCCGAAAACTGTCTCTATATACGGCTGAAAAGACATTCATAGCGTCTACGTATATCCCCTATGTTGTGCGAATTTGTCCTTTTGTGAACGCCAGATTTACTGTGAAAATATTTATTGTTTCTGAATTTCATTAATTTATTATACTACATGGTTTTGAATATCGGAACTTTTTTAAATCTATGAGCATTTAATAAACATACCTAACATATTTCTTGTTTTCTTATAGCATTGATGCATTAGCCTCATTCACTTTAGAATTTAAATTTATACACAATTTGTATGTATACTTGTATATGTGGCAATGCTCATAGCCCCTCACCTATGACCTTTCTTATACGTTGGCTCTCTGCCTGAAAAACGAAATGCATTAGTAAGGTGCTGTGGGATGACAAATAACAAAGGGCTGCGTAAATACGTAAAACCAGCTAATTGATCTTAATTATTACTAGGGTCAGGATGTAGTGCTACACAAGTGAATCACACGTGTCAAGTTAAATTACTAGCAAACGCTTTTCGGATCGTTAAGTCAATTCGACATTCCTCTAAAAATATAATACGTTCAGGGAGAGAAAGGAATTAGGGGAAACACACAAAAAGGGAGAAATCAGTAAAGATATCCAGTTTACTCGAAGGAGAATTGAAAGTTGATCTCTGACGTAACTGTTTTTGGGAGTATTAAATTATGAAATGGGCTCTGAACAGCTATCGTTATGTTTAACTATGGCTAAGTACCTTACCTCGAACTGCTTAGTTCGCGACTCTGCATTTCACTGCGAGACAGATATTGATATTAACAAGCTTATATGCTCAGAGGAACTTGTCCCAAAGACAAGTGCACTTTCACTTTCACTCCGTTAATTTCAAAACTGTAGTTTTATTTGTATTGGAATTGGAGTATAGGAGTAGCATGTCTCATTACAGATTGCTAATACATAAACAGAGAATTGGAATGGCATGTAGTAGCTACATAGGAATAATTATATAAAATGCTTGCTCTAACCTGTGTGCTGAAATCAAGCATAACGCTAAGGCCAACAATGAAAAGCAAAATTTCAAAAGCTCAATATATACTTAAGAAATGAACTGCTTTAGTAACTGCATCTTCAAAATTTCTAAAATGACGAAGTAAAAAGGGAAAAGGAACAAACGTACAATTTGTCTACTGACTACCAGAACAAATTTGATAAAGGAACACTACAATGGGAAATATTCATTAAAAAGGGAGTGCCAAAATGACTAATAAAAGCTGTTCAGATCTTGCAGAGAGAGCATAACATTAAACACTGTAGGCGGAAGTAGGGCTACAAATGCCAGCGAAGGAATAACAGAAGTCCATGACAAGTGGTCTCAGGCGGTTTCGTCTGTGGTAGGCATTCGGGAGGACCAGGTTCGATTCCCATGGCCGGCCTACCTGACCCACGGGTTTCTTCGGGTTTTTTCCCAGGTCGCTAGGCGAATGTTGGATAGCTTGATTACATCCCACAATTTTCCTGTTCCTCCATTTCATCTGGGGGTCTCATTCAGGGTAGAAGTGTTGGCGGGTATCACGGCGGGATGATATAATCTGAGTGAACCCCTTCCTCCTCCGGTAGGTCGGTTGCCGGTCTCCGAACCGACTGCTGGAATCATCTCCAAACCACAGTACGGGGGAGTGTCCTTTATCCTGACCTGCCGGGAGAGGTTTCCATCTAAGTAAAATGTAGGGACCCTGCCCTGTCCACTGTAGTTCCTCCTTGGGACGGTCGCCCTCTGTTTCCTCTCGCCTCATCCCTCCTTCCGGGGTAGCCCCACTTGGAGGCATAAGGTACAATAGACAGAGTGATTGCATTGCCGAATCCCCTCCGAAGAAAAAAAAACAAGTCAATTGCTTTCATATAGATATATGGGCAAAGACATCTATAAATGAGTGACTGAAACCTTAAATAGTTAATTTATAAGAAATAATGCAAATTATACACCAGTATTATATCCATATGACCCACTGATAAAATATTGTGCAGCAGACGATATTAACAAAGAAGTAAAATATAACCTGAATAATATAGCTAATGAATATAGCACGACAATATTTATAGAGAAAATGAAGGTCATGACTTTTAGAGAGAATGAATAAATATGAAAACACTGCGGCTTGAAAATTATACCAGGTGAGTCAGCTGACCCTATTTATTCTTACCTGTGCAACCCACAGTTTATAGTCTAATGTGAAAACATTGACCCTTTTACCACAAAAGCCGTTATTGCAGCTCTGCCTTTCTATTAATATATATGAACCCGGCATTAATACCTACAGAGCTAAATGAGGACAAAGAAACTACTAAAAGCTTAAATAAACGACATATTTTGATGCATTTAATATACTAGCAGGTGACAAACGAATGCTTTCCCAAAGAGCGACATAAGATAGTGACAATTGGTCGAGTGGGTTTAGCTGCTGGAATATGGTGATGCTAAGGCTAGGTTCGAAACGACGTTACATTGTTGTAGCCCGCCTCAGTAGCGTAGATGATAGCGTGTCTGCCTCACGTTCCAGAGGTCCTGAGTACGAATCTCGATGAGAGTGAGTTACCTGGATAAGGTGTTTTCCAGGGTATTCCCTTATCCTGAAAGACGAATGTCGGGTATTGTCACACTGTTCGAACGGTTACCATGAATTTATCTTTGGTAATAGATACCTCTCATATAACGCACTGATTACTCCACGTGGAGTGAACATCCATCTGTCATTTATGATTTCTGCGATTTCCAATGGCTGAATGATGCGTTCATTGGTGCTTAGCACAGGGCTGGGAAGCGCGGCAGTACCCCTTTCACTGTTACAAGAATAATCAGTGCTTTATCTGAGAGGTTTCTGTTAACAAAGATAAATCCATGGTAACCGTTCCAGCATCGGGACTATAACTCCACGCTCTGTAGATCGTGGGCTCATTTGAGTATCATTTCACCCATTCCATTCATCGTTTTGTTTTTCCTTTCTCCTAGACTCTATTGACTGTATTTTAGTTACTGATTTATTTATTGTTGTTATTGGATCTCTTGTGAGTCAAAGACACAAAATTACAATCTGATAATAATTTGGAATTTACAGGAATTAGCTCACCATTAAGTTTTGCCGAGTTCACCATATTGGCAGGTGGGAGAGGCCCTTGCTCTTCAAAGGAAAACTATGGGCTATGTTTACCTTTAATTAGGAATCATGTTTAACTTTGTGACGCGTCTGGTGTAAACCATGTAACGTAGCCAGCACAATACCAATCATACTAAAATATCTACTATGAACGATAAATTTATATCTGCCCATGGAAAACGTGGCGATTGTTGTATTTTATAAACTATTGTAGTCTTATAAAATGGTATTTGTATCATTATATCAAATTATAAACACCAAGAGATAAAACAAGGGTTAATAAAATATTTTAGTGAACTCGTAAGATATGAACCTAACTTCCAGTGGCATAGTGCTGATGTAACCTGTATAATACCATTTACCCAAAGCTAGCTTGCGTGGGAAGCTTCCTATATAAATAAATAACTGCAGTCCTCAGACCCCACCTGGATTTTTACAAGCGTTACGCTTCATACAGTGTTTTGAGCTCGCTTTAGTAGTTTTAAGGCAAATAAAAGAATACATCCAGTTTTCAGTTACTGTACTAGCTGAAAACTGCCGTAATTTGTGACAGAAGCGAAAACAATCTACTTCTACTTAATTCTTAGCTTTTTTGACATGGCTGTACAACGAAAACTCGTGTTGACTAAAGATTTAAATCCAACTGGTCCCACTGTGTAGGCCTGCCATTTTGTGTTCCAATGTTATTGCCAAATGATGCATGTGATAGGTTGTTCCTTGAGGGGAGTGTTCAAAGGTGTGCGTGAATATACGGTAATGGATAAAAGTGTGTAAATTCATCTAAAATTGCTATTGCAAGCTCTTTATGTCTGCGGATGATGTTTCTGGAATCCACATACATAGTGATTGCTTTTTGTCCCTTTCAACACTTATGCACTGAGTTGTCTACTTCTCCATAAACTGTTCTGCAAATTATCCGTTAGAAGATATTCAAGAAAGGCGTAAGTCGCATATGCCGCTTAGCACGTTGAATAAATTCAAAAATAAATAGGGACAGGTGACTCATGTGATATAATACAGTACGTTAATGCATTTAATTACTTGGCATATAGAATATCTTAGGCAAAAACTAATTATCTGAGAACAGATAATTAAATTATGGAACAGATATAGAAATTTCTACGTACATTAAGAAACAAAGTTAAGAAAGCAAATATAACTGAATTATATATGAAAACAGGCTTTACTCACCTTGCTGCATGGAATACTAACCAAAGATCTACATGAACAGAATCAATAGAAGTGAAATTTCTTGAAACCATAGTGGGATGCCGAGTTCCAGACCATATTAAAGGTGAAGAAGTTAGGAGAAAATTAATGGTTTGAGTATAAAGGAATTTATTAAACAATATCGAGAGAAACACCCATGCATATTTTAAGTATGTCCGAGGGAAGCATAACTAGAATACTTTTCAACTATAAGAACAAATGGGAGAAGCAACCACTAAGAAGATGAAATGAGGAATCTCTAGAAGGCGAAACAGACTGGCAAGTCTAATCCTTGCAGTTTGTTGATGATGACGATTATTATGATTGCTGTAAGTAAAGTTTACAAACTCTTCGTCTTATTTTAATCCAACAGAAAGGATTCGTGTAAATGCTGCTCGACACACCGAACAAGCAATTGGAAAACTGGTCTCCTAGCAACCTCAAAGTTAACCTTTCCCATCTCACTTGGAAGCGTGAGAGTATCAATGGAACACAAACATTGCTTATAAGCTACGTTACTTATCATCGCCACAACTTCTGCCTTAAAGTAATGATATATTGTATAGCTATTTAAAATATGACACTTGAACGATCGCGCGTGTCTACCGTGAGAATTAACACAATTTCAAACATATGAAGCCGGAAGTGAGCTGTATTGTTACTGCCCCCTAAAAAGTTCGAGACCGTTCCAATGACATAATTCCAGAACTTCAATACTAGAACGATCTCCCGCCTTGACGGAATATATAAAAACCGATGCGTAACCTGACTTTGTCAGCTATCGAGTTTGGCAGTCAGTGAGTCGGTCAGTTGAGCTCTGTGATGTGAAGTGCAGTGAAGCAGTTCATCAGCGAATATTGAAGTTGTTGTGTCAGTGGGAAGCAGACAGCGTAAGAGATACATTTGTGTTAATGCCACATTAATTACTAGCACTACAACGTGTAACAGCGAGTTAAAGAAACACCAGAGAAACGTGTTTACTTTGTGCATTTGTTATAAAAAGAAAAGGTTACTGTAACTTAGCACTGGACTAACGGTTTTACTGAGAAATAAACAATTGTAAGGTAAACCCCTTGTGTAGAATTGGTCGCAACATGTTTTAAAACATTGGCCAATGAATAAGAAAACTACAGTACTGAATTTTCGGAGAACAATAAACTTAAAGTACCTGTTTGTGATTATTCTTTTGAAGAATTTACATGAAATCCCATGTATGTCGTGTAATTATGTAAAGTTTCAGTGGAGCTATTTTACTATATCCTTTCCAGATATATTTAAGTTACTTTTTTTTTAACTGTAGAAGCGTTTTTTCTTTAAAACTGGTATTCCATAAAGCTACTAACAAGGGACACCTTTGACCTCGAACGTTCGGAATCGTACGAAAACATGCTTAGAATAGCAATCGATCATAAACAAAACAGTGGTCCCTGTCATTTCCATGCAAAACGCTGACTTCTGCTTCAGTGATGTAAAAAAATATCAATACATAACAGGAAATTTATACGTAGTTCAATGACGTCAGGGTTTAATTACAGTTTCAATCAACAGATAGCGGAAAACGCAAACATGTGCTAAATACCTCGCAGTAATCATATTAGTCCTCAAAGTGCAGATGTACAATTTCGAGGAAGTGATTAAAAAATAGTAAGAAAGTAATGTTCAAAACTCACTAAAGTCACATTATCACATTCCAAATCATTTTGGCATTCACGCAGTCTAATATGAAAGGCCACACTAATTACATTCCCAAATGATGATACTGTGACTTTGTGGGTTCGTACAATTTGCCGAAATTCTAAATGTTCTATATTTCCGTAGAAATACACTGTTCAATTCTCAGGTAACTACATTACATCACACATACACCACAATCTTCCAAGGTTGATGACAATAACAAACAGAGTTCTGATTACATCATCTCTCGTTACAACAACACTCCACAGCTGTTTTCTGCTTACGACTGACTCTTGGCAAGTCGTCGCCTTCTTAAATAGCTCATTGATAACTTCGAGGCTGTTCCAGAACAATAAAGAAACCGAATATTCTATCACCTTCCAGAAGCGTAACTTAATCTATGCCGGCAAGTCATTTATCTCAGCTACCTTTATTTGCCGGCTCTTTGTGTACACTAGCCGCGCTATTGTAGATAACGGATTCGCGACAATACGAATATGTTAATGTCATAACCTGCATTTCACCAAGCATATCGCAACATAACATTATACTTTGGTGCAGCAAATAGAATGTAAATTACAGAGTGAAGTTTGATGTTGCAATAACGATCATAAATCTGTACTTATGATTCAGCACATTGCAGTCTTACAAAATTAGTAGCCCTTCTGATATAGAGCTTTTACTGCTTATAGAGCTTGTAAGGCTGCTAGTACACAATTGCAGATTTTGCATGGAAGTGATAAAGAGACCACTATTAGTATGGTTTCGTACGGTTTCGAGAGTTCGAGGTCAAAGCTGTCCCTTGTAAGTATGCACCAACGTTTATCGCAACACTTAAAAAGAAAAAGTCTTGTTTCAGAGGTCGGTTGTGTACCTAAAATCCTCCATAACTACAGTGAGCTTCTTCATTCCGGACCTCCACGGTTTTTATCATCTCTGTCTAGCTCAGTGGGCAAATATTTCATATTTAGTTTTAGCCTTGGGTATGCATTTTTCATCAATTCCCCGCAAAACTCTTGTAATGAAAACTCCTAAAATAAACCTAATCTTCTCAAGGACAAAGTTTCTTGGCAGCAGCAGTAGCAGCATCTTTCCTGCTACGATAGAAACATGGGTCATCACTTCCAAATATAGGATTTGTATGAGTGAATTTATTTGCGGATATTTGGATACATAGAAATTTACCTTTCTCTATTTGGAGTCATCAAAATTTATTCTATAGTCTTAACACTATTGTTATACAGGTTGTAGCAAAAAAGTATGTCAAAACATTGGGAATACATTTCTTGCATATAGAGTATAAAAAATGTTACATGAACATAGGTCCGGAAATTGTGTATTTGCATGGTAGAGTCTTTTCTACAACTCTGATTACAAAGTAAGATGTAAAACAGTGGTTTAATTTTAGATTCGCTTTTACATCTGGATAAATTGTTGGAGATAATGTATTTCACCCTTGTGTTTGTTGTGCTCCACTAAAGTAGGTAGTCTGCTCGTTAGGCACCAGCACTAGGATTTCTCCCTCATTTCAGGCTTTTTGTCCATCCATTTCTGAATATTAGGTTTCCTGATAGCTGGACAGTAAGAGCAGGTAGACGGACATTTCCTCCTGCCCATTCTTCTAAGATGAAGTAAATTATTGGGTATTATTAATTCAACAATTATTAAACATTATGTAAACAGTTATATCAATAGCAATCTATGATTTATATAACAGTATTTGTAAGAAGATATCCAATATATAAAATATGTATCAAATCGTGTAGACAATAAAATACATAAGATTAGCTTCTCCGGAGTGTCTGTTAGGTTTCAGCGCAACTAACGGGACAACTGCCACTGTTTCTTACCCCGTAGCATGGCCATTCGGGTTATTGGCCTTCCCTTTTGTTTAACCAAAGAAAGGAATTTACCGTTTTTCCGGAGTTGTGAAAAGGGCAGTGTTAGGAGTAGAATCAGAGTAGTCTGGTGAAGTCTAGGGTAGGGAGAAGTGTTATGTCCTAGCAGCATCAAGCGACGGTAAGAAATTTCAATCCAGTGAAGCGCGACGTGCATCCGGCGATATCTAAAGTATTCGCAAATTAAGTTAAATATTTTAAAGCTTCAAGCATATAGTTATGAATACATTCCGTCAGTGCCGCCTAAATTACTAAAACCTGTAGACATCCGAGTAACTCGACTCCGAAACAAAAGAGTAGACGACATTCTAGTTCAAGAACCCTGAGAACAGGCCAAATTCCCAGGTCAACCACATCACCTACTCCATAGTTTAGTAGTGATACTCATACTCGTCCAGGCGAACCCACAGTTAATGGTGCCTCCTCAGCCACGACATGGACGAATACCACGAAGGCAACAGATAGTCGCTTCGAAGCCCAACGGAACGAAGGACTTTCGAAATAACGCGACACAATCACCTTGCTTAAATCAACAATCTTTGTATTTGTGGGGACATTTGAAATCTCTTGTTTTTGCAATTCCAGTTGCAGATGTTGATACTCGTCACGTTCATATTGTGGAAGGCTGCCGGACAGTAGGAAACTCTCCAGGCCTATCACAGCGCATTAGGGAGTCCATGCGACGGCAGGTTGACAGATGAATTGGAGTTAATGGAAGCCAGTTTAAACATGTACTGTGATCTGTTGTCCCACGGTTCTTTCATTGAGTGCTGTATGTGGGTTCAGCTGTAGAAAAAGTGTTCTATAATTAAAATAAACCATTTCTGGACCTTTGTTCGTATAACATTTTTTATCCTCTATCATCAAGAAATATTTTCTCAAATTTGTTACATACTTTTTGTGGCATCATGTATTGTGCATGGCAACCCTTCCCTATCTTCAACTTCTGTTTATTAGGGTTTAATTCCTGTGGTTTCACTAAAGCCATCCTGCCCCACTCTTCCAATAATCATGTTGCAACAATTATTTGAATTGGATATTTCCAAGGCAACCATTTTCTTGCTAGTGCAGGTCCACAGAGTGCATGATGAATGGCTTGATTGCAAACACAATAGCTTCTGCTGGACTCTTTTTATGTTCATAATTCTGCCCATTTCTTTGTGAATATCTATATTTTCACCAAGGTCAGAGCAATGTCCATGTCAGGGTGTATTATCGGTGGAGAAGTAATGGAGCCGTATGCTTATGCCATTTTTTCATATTATTACCAAGGATACTGATACTACTTCTTGCCACAGTACTTCTGCATTTGACCTGTTCGTTTCTTAATCATTCTGTTCTTCCCCCAAGCGACTTTTCATCTGGCTAGAGCACTGCCCCGTGTTAATTTAAGTCTCTCTAATCCTCTCCTGCACGTCCGCTTTTTACCTCCACTACGTGGGCGCGGACCGAGAGTTTGATATCCCATTTTAATGTTATGATTTTGAAATATAACATATTTGCTTCTGAACAGTATAAAATTGCAGGAAATTTGCTACCATAATATATTTAATTTAACCATCACTGGCGAAAATAATTAAGTCTTAATTTACTCATACCAATAAAAGCATGTATTGTAGTTACTTAGTATTAACCTTATTTTTATTTTAGCTAAAACACATATTTGTAGAAAAGTTGTCCAGAAAGTTTATCTTTTCATAAAATATTTTCTCATTGTCAGTTTGAAGCAAATCATTCACGGTGATTGCTGTTGTCATTGCATAGATATGCTGTGGCATATTCCAGGCACACAAATTTCCTACACAGCTTGCAAAAAAACCTTGTTGGTCTGTTTTGCTTCCTGTCACAGAAGTTAAAGCTTCCTCGACTGGTTAGTTGTGGAGCTGTGGGAGTAAATTCAGCTTTCGGTAAACCCAATATTTCCCTGGTGCGGTTTTTGATGCTTGTAGGAGTATTTTGCTGAATGACCATTTACGTTCAACACATTTTCTAAATAAATAAACAAACTTTTCTAAAGGAAATTAATTGTTCTTTCACACTAGCCGTGTGTAGGACGCACTATGAAATGGCTCTACCCTATCTGGCTCTACCCTTTCATAGTGCGTCCTACACAGGGCTAGTGTGAAAGAACAACTAATTTCCATTAATTGTACCTAATAGTGGTCCGAACTATAAAGCCCGGGCCTTAAAGTACTTATATGTTGTAAGTCGTCATTAAGGTATTTGTCTCATGCGTTTATGAGAACTCCTAGTGGTTTACCGGGAGAAACACGAATCAGTTGGAGAATTTAATGTCATGTTGGCACGCTGGCCATGGTAGCTCAAATGGTTAGAGCGGCTGGACGGAAACCAGAAGATCCGTGGTTCAAATCCCGGCTATGGCATTGAATTTTTCATTCTGGCTCTACCCTTTCAAACTTTTATAAACATTATCATTTATATCTTGTAATATTACAAGTGAGAAATCTCTCTTACCTGCCAAAACTGGCAACAGAACTGAAGGAATCGATTACGAATGTCTTTGAACGTGTCGAATGCATCCATACTAGCTCTTTGCTATTTGTTTACTGTCATTCACCATCATCATTACCTAATTATTGCGTGTATCTCACTCCATACTTTAGTAATGAACGATAAAATATTATTTGCAAACCAGCAGAGCAGAATGCAAAACAAGTTGGCCGATTCATGACAGGTTCTGGATGGATCTTATAATTATTTGAGATACCCATAATAAGAATTCACTTATGAAACTTTGAAGAACTAAAGTGTAATATCCAAATTATTAAATATAATAAAATATAAACTTTTTAATTATTTCATAGTTTTGTATTTACATGCCCCCTTAAGAAATGTGTAACGATGTGTAGACCTTCAACTATTCAGTGAGCTTAACGGTATTACTGTCTATCTCTGTGGTGTGTAGGTAGCGTGTTTGCCTCCGAGTTCGAATCTCGGCCAGAGTGAGTTATCTGGATAAGGTATTTTCCAAGTTTACCCCCGATGAATGTCGGTAACTCAACTCTTTGTACTCTAGGCTTATGTCAGCACCACTTCATCCCTTTAATTCACTAATATGACCTAAGTTGTAGGTAATTTAATTAAAGGAAAAGGGAAAGAAAGGAAAAACGAAAAAAGAGCATGAGTATTTGTAACGCCAATGAATACTGGTGGTTTTGCTATAGAATACCACGATAAACCATGCCATAACGTAACGGTTCTTCACATACAATCACTGATACACATTTGAAAAATATGGGACATAGACAAAGAGCTGTTCAAATTTATTGTATCCTTTCGTTGTGTTCCCTTGGCAGGTTATAGATGGGCAGCAATATCTCCTCCAACCTGCATATCCTTTCCATTGCGAAAGTTTCATAAAAAGCATTGGCTGAAGCTTGATGTGCGTTCTATGCTTATAACAATTAACGATTTTGGTCAAACATTTTTATTACTTTATACGATCGAATATTTACTTGAATAGAGCATTAATAGCAGTAATAACAGCAGCAACGATTTAAAGCGTAACTTGATCCAACATTAAGGCAGTGCTTAATTTAGAACAGTGCCAGCCATCTTGTAATATATCACAAACAGTTAGAACTCAACCACGATTTGGTGAGCTACATTCACAAAGCCCTCTGCATTCATTATCGTTTATTTGGTACAGCTTCTTCAAGCTTTTCCCATAAGTTATTTTTCTACTTCATGACAGATATAAAGCTTTACAGACATATTATAATCTTCGCAAAAGTTAAAGGCAATCGCAGGTGGGCTGTACTGCAGACTCCAGCAAATCCCAAGCTGGCCCTCCTACCAGCGCTGCCGAATGTGATACACGCATCTCGTGCGCTTGAACTGAGAATATTATACTAATTAATTACGCTGGGATAAATGTTAGAAAATTGACAGATGCCAATCTTTTAATAAGAAAGAATTTAATTTTCTGAACATGACTATACAAAAGTCTGTCACTACGATACTTAGAACACGAGCGATGCTGCCTGATATTAAAACAGAAGTCAGGCAGTTTGAAACAGAGTTAATTTTCATTTCGTTTTCAGAGTGGAGTGTTGTTTTGCTAAAGCAAATGGCATCGTAAAGTCGTGTGTTGAACTCGAGCTGAAATAATGTTAATATTACACTAAATTATTATTATACACATAGGTTTTTCACAGTGTTTGTGATCCGACTGCGTGAACATGCCCCTCGAAGCTGGGACAAGTGAATTTTCGATCTATAAACGTGAAGAGATTCATTCTCAGAGCAGAAAAGTTACATTTAATATGAACAAGTTTTTAAGAAAGCTCTTCAGTCCAGAATATAGGTTAACTGTAGGTATTTCAAAATCTCAGAAATTAACTCTGTAACCTTGTGGTGTGGGTATGGTACACACAGTGTTACGAATTTGTAGTGAAGCAGCTTCATCCTTAGATAAAGGGAGCGTGCCTGTGTCTCAATCTCTGGGAAAGATCCATGTAGTCGGAAAGTGAGTTACTGGATTGGAAATCGTGGTTTCTGTTCCACACGTGTGAGGTGTGTCGGGTAAGATCTTAATGTTTTAGAAATATTTAATGTGTTGCTTAGTTACGGAAAGAATAGCCGAAACCTTTGCTGGCGTGTAAGACCATTCTTATGTACAGAACCTTTGCCGGTATACCCACTACGCTTGGCAACAGCGCTCCACTTGGGCATTGGCCAGATTTCATATGCCCTTATCTTTTGCGAGCGGTATAACAACGCACATATCGTTTTAGGATTAAGGAGTAAGACCTTCGAGCGGATGATAAACGCTCGGTTAAATTGGTGGCTAGAAAAACATAACCATCTGTCCAACTTGCAATGCGGTTTTCGTCGCCATCGCTCAAGTGTCGATAATCTAACACGTCTTGAGGGTTATATTTCCGATGCGTTTCTACTGAAACAGCACGCCGTGGGCGTGTTCCTCGACCTGGAGAAGGCTTATGACACCACCTGGCGGTACGGCATACTCCGTAACCTACATGGTTACGGTATGCGTGGTCATCTACCCGAATTCCTATGCAACTTTTTAAAACTTCGCCGTTTTCGGGTTCGCATAGGAAACACGATATCACGGGAGAGGATACAGGAGAACGGCGTACCTCAAGGGTCAATTTTGAGCGTCACCCTTTTTGCAGTAGCGATTAACGGAATCACTAGTGCCGTTCGAAGTGGAATTCCATCATCCCTCTATGTTGACGACTTCGCAGTTTATTATAGGTCTGCCAACATAGATCACATAGAGCGCCAACTGCAGCTGACCATTACCCAGCTAGCAGCTTGGGCGCTTCAAACCGGCTTCCGTTTTTCAGCTGCGAAGACGCAGTGTATCCACTTTCACCGCCTACGAGGTATTCACCCGCCTCCTGATCTTTATTTGAACGGCACACCCCTGCCATTTGTCTCGCACCTGAAGTTCTTGGGCCTCTACTTGGACCGACAACTCAATTGGGAGCACCACATTCGTCACCTTCGAGCCTCTTGCGATCGTTCTCTTCGGGTGCTGAAGGTATTATCTGGAGCATCTTGGGGGGGCGATCGCACGGTAATGTTGAGGCTGTACCGCTCTCTGGTTCGGTCCAAGCTGGACTATGGCAGTTTTATTTATGGCGCAGCGACCGCCTCTAAACTTCGCCTTTTAGACACCGTGCATCACACTGGCATCCGCCTTGCCACAGGAGCTTTCCGCACCAGCCGAGTCGACTGCCTGTATGCAGACTCAGGCGAACCTCCACTCCATATTCGTCGCTCGCTGTTACTGTGCTCATACGTGTCGAAGTTGGCAAGTTATCACAATCATCCTTGTTTCAAACCAGTTCTGTGCCCAGATTTAGTCCACCGTTATATGCGCCCTGGTTCTCGGACACGCCCCGTGGGAATAAGATTTCGGGATCTCCTACATTCCCATGGCCTCCGAATGCCTCGCGTGCAGAGGTCGTTCATCTGCCCTTATCCTGCATGGCAGCTCGATCGTGCGCGGTTCGATCTAACCCTTTCAAACAACCCTAGACTCGCTACTCCACATTCGGTGTTCCAACAACTTTTTGCCGAATTACTGGGCCGTTACCCTAACTATGTTCCGGTCTTTACAGACGGTTCTCAGTTAGGCAACGCTACGAGTTGCGCGTTCTTCGTTAACGGTGAGGCTCACAAATTTCGCCTTATGGACTCCACTTCAGTTTTTTCCGCAGAACTGTATGCCATCTTTTATTTGCTCCTTTTTATTTGCAAGTTAGCTCCTGGCTCTTTTATCGTCTGCACTGACTGTCTAAGTGCGCTTCAGGCCTTGCAACAACACACTGCCACTCACACACTGGTTTTAAAAATACAGACACAGATCTCGAAAATGCTCGGTCGGGGATACAATTTTGTTTTTACTTGGACCCCAGGCCATGTTGGGATTCCCGGGAACGAGGAGGCGGACGCGGCTGCTAAGTCTGCTTGCCGTTTGCCCCGGAGTTTAACAACTACGGTGCCGTACCAGGATGTGCAACGTTTTTTCCGTCGCCACCTACTATCTGCTTGGCAGCAATCCTGGTCAGCTTTACAAGGCACACAACTCCGGGCAATAAAGGAGAGCGTACGACCCTGGCTAACTTCCTGCAGGGATAACCGGCGAGCCGAGGTGATACTCACCCGGCTGAGAATTGGGCACACACGAGCGACACATGGCCATCTACTAAGAGGGGAACCGGCTCCTGTGTGTGCCCCGTGTGCAGTACGCCTCACGGTGCAGCACGTACTGCTTGATTGCCCGCAGTACGCCCGCGTTCGCCAGTCAATAGGCTTGGGAGCTAACTTGCCCAGTATTTTAGGGGATGACCCAGTGGCCGTGATTAAGGCACTGCGGTTCGTTACGGAAATTGGTTTTAGTAGACAAGTCTGACTTGGATTTTATATGTGTTAATTTTAGCGATTTTAAATTATTAGACTTGCAACAGGGTTTTTTATGTACTTTTAATAGTTCAGTGTTATTTTAATTTGTTAATTTTAAAGATTTTAAATTGTTAGTTTTGGTATGGGCTTCTTTTATGTGCTTTTAGTAGTTGAGTGATTTTATTTTATTTTACCTTTTAGCTTAATTTGTGTATCTTTTAGATTTTAGTGTTGACTTAGGGCCCAAATGACCTTGTTGTCGACGGGCCCTTAAACAGCACACACTCACTTTTAGGATTAAGGACAATATAAAAAACCAGACCTATATACGCGCCGTACTCTGGCCTTAGGTTTCTGAACTAATACATGGTGAGGAACAAATGAATAGTGAGAGCACTTTAAAACAATGACAACTGTATCAAACTATTAATAAGCGATATGTCGAAAACTGTGTCAGAAAACGTTATTTGAAATAAATGCTATGCTTAAAAAGTTGTGCACATTCTGTATGTCTTAGCATTTGCCAGATATACCGGATGTTCCAAAACGACACCGAACGGACGTACAGAAGTAGTTGCTCAGCTTCTATGTGACACATATAGATGGTTATTACCACCAATAGAGCCTTACAAAAACACCCCGGGATGAGTGTGGATTACGCAGTGACAGGAACAACGACACGTGCCTCACGCTCTCGGAGTTTGCAGGTATAGGCCATCAGCCGTGCCGCGTGCTATTTGTTCAGTGATATCCTTTATTTACCGGATTATCATTAAATTCAAGTTGATTAAAAAGTCAATTCTTCGCTTATTTTAGGAGCTAATTTGACTTTTCCCCACAACTATTTGTAAACATACCGGCATACTCCGCAGTAGCTTGCTACTATTAAGAAATTCTTTGGCTTATGAAACCGCAATAAAGAAGCTATTGCTTATGAGTGTTTAACGTGTTCCAAAATTCCGTTATAGCAGTCGATGACGGCAAATGAGCTGGTGGACATATGCAACTTATACCTCTTAGAGGGAAGTTAATGTTAGTGAGGTTGAGGATGGAAACATTAAATGATAAAAGGAACAGAGAACAATATCAAGGAATTGTGCCTAAAGTTAACCAAAACTAAATGTCTTATGCAATGAGACAAGCATTTTATTTCACTGCATTTAATTATACTAAATAAAGCATTTGTAACTGAAAAGGAAGCTGTTGATATTTACAGTAAGTGATTGAAAGTATTGTACAATTAAGATCATAACAAAATGAGCATTCTTGCAACTTTCCGAGTCATTATTCAACATTTCCATAAATAACTGTTCTTTGTTCATTACCCGAAAGGTAGGCTAGGGTCACTGATAAAGAGCAAGGAGTAATGTTTTTGTTTTCCTGGCTGATACGTCCCAATAGCTTTTGAGGTTCGCACACCAGTGGTTCTTGCACTGCCTAATTACAAAATCAACGGCTCTAATCGTTCGGTGTCGTTTTGGAACATTCTGTATAAAATTTCCGTTACCGGAAGGGTACTTCAAAGATTATCAAAACTCCATCTATGCAGTTTATTTGTCCTACAAACATCTTAAATACTTGAATAGTGTGCATTTTCAAAACAGAAATCCTTAGACTTTTTGAATCAGTCAAAAATTACAAAAAATGTTAAATGTAAGTGGTAGCTTAGAGTGAGGATTCATACTTGCATCCCTATAATGCAATTAACTTGAAAGAGTGTACTGATGAAAAATTTAAAATCCTAAGCTGTACGTCTTAAACTATACAAATTTTGGTTGACTTTTTTCCATATTTATAGCACTCTTTCTGAAAAACGTGAAGCTTCTATTTCAATCGGTTTCTGTTTCACTAATTGTTTTATAAAGAAAATTATAGTACGTGATATAAAATAATCCTTGAGGAGCAGTGTTCACGTACATTATTGGCAAATATGCTCTCAAACAGAAGCAAATTAAAGTAGTCATGAATATCCATTATAATCAAAGCAACATGTACAGAAATTTTCTTCTATTTGTAATTTTTATCCCTGTAAAACATTAATATTATTTCACTATTTCAAACCCGTTGCATGTTCAACAATGTATATCTCTCGGCTGGCTCCGTAGCTCAGTCGGTAGAGCATCTGCCTGCCGTGCTAGGTGTCCCGGGTTCGATTCCCGGCCGAAGGGAGTCTGGAGGTATGAATGAGAGAGCGATCGTGTACGTGATCTAATGATTAAGACCCAACCAATAGGAGTTAACACCTTCGATATGTTCCAAAGGTGAACGGTTGCCGATATGATCATTGGAGTTCAGGGCGCGGTATAAATGGAACAATTAGAAACATGTATATCTCAACAAAACCCTACCAAATACTAAAATATACTATGGGGCTTATAATTTTAATTCCACGTCAATCTGACAAAAATTTTATTGCAACAGGCTTTCAGTGCCAAAAAAAAAAAAAAAAACAACAAATAACAATGGTTTTAAGAAACGAAGAAAATACAATGTAATGATTATTTAATGTCGTGTAATCTTATGTTAAAATGACCGTTGAGACAGCTAAAAATAGCTCTGAGTAAAGAAGGAAAGACATTTTAACAATGAAAACAAAAAGTCACATTTGATCAAAAAAATATTAAAAAATATTAAACTTTTAAAATTGAATTGCAATAAACCATAATTAGAGGATCCTAATAACATGTTTAACCGTAAATAAAAACTACATTATTATGAAATGTTGCCATTGTATTAAACGTTTTTGACTTGGTGTTATTACTCAGGGTTTCATTTGACTGTTGCCGTAATACTCATGTACCTACAGTTTCACATTTCTACTCTGAAGCTCTTTCGTTTGAAATTATTGTACTGACAGAGATAATTCCTCGTCCACAGGTAGCTAAATAGTCGTCATTTAGGTATAAGGTATGGTTTGAAAGGAGAAACACACTGCATATATCGGCCAGTTGTAACTTAAAAACAACAATTTATTCACTATTTAAGATAGTTGGTGGAAATTAATCATATCTTCTCACTAGCCATATATAGGCTAAGGTTTTAGATAGAGTCAACCTGAAATATTGAAAGCCATGGCCGGGGTTTGAACCACGGATATTCTAGTTTCCGTCCAGTCGCTCTTACCCATTGAGTTACCATGGCCAACGTACCGTCCTGACACAAAATTCTCCAATTGACTCATATATATTTTCCTTGCGGTCATTACCAGTAACCACATGATCCCCATTCCAGCCTAAACTTAATTACAGCTATCCAAAATTTATTCTGGAAAACTCAAAATTATACTTATCTTCTTCCAAGTTTATTAACTAATCCACCAGCGGTGCACGCTGTCCGTAGCACCCGGTTCATCATTCCCTGAGGAGCAACAAGCTACCTCCCTTCTCTACACCCACTTCATTTACACCCGTCATCCTGCAACTTCCACATCCCGTCACTACGTGGTGAAGCTCTTCCCAGAGCAGGTACACGATTTGACCACCCTTCGGGCTGTTCCAAACAACCTGCCAGCCTGGAATTAAATTGAATATATATTTTCCCGGTAAACCACTAGGGGCTCTCGTATTAGAGTTGAATTTTTCATGTTGACTCTATCTATCCAAAACCTTAGCCTATACACGGCTAGTGAGAAGAGATGATTAATTTCCATCAAATTAATTTAAATATTAAGAGTTTAATGGTGAAGCTTGGGATTTTAGCACTTACAATAGTAAGTCGGTACAAACGGTGTATCTCGAATACCAGAGCCCCTTGTGGTTTACCGGGAAAATATATATGAGTCAATTGGGGAATTTAATGTCAGGACGGCATGTTGGCCATGGTAGCTCAATGGGTAAGAGCGACAGGAGAGCCGTGGTTCAAATCCCGGCCATGGCATTGAATTTTTCAGGTTGACTCTATCTAAAATGTATTCACTAGTGAAGAACGAATACAACGATATTTAAAAGCATAGATGAATAAGTGCTGCAAGTAACCCTGGATAGTGAATAATGAATTTAAAAACAAAACAAAATATTTAACTGACCTTAAATTTCACTGTCCTGCACTTTTACTGACAAAGCATTGTATCATGGTTTTACTATATCTATTTCTGAACACCATTGTTACATAGAATCCCTCGTGTCCGTTACCAGGTTTTATCTTTCAGAGGTAAACCATCCTTTGTTTTGCTATCCTTAAATATTCTTAAGGAGCCATATTCATATAAACACATCCATTAGTGCTCCAATACTTCACTCTAATCGTGTATCCATGGATCCAATGTATGTGTGGTAATTACATCGGTTAACACAATTTAACTAAAAGCTTCTTATTTATGTCCCATATTTTCCAGCAATATTTATGCCCCTAAGCAAGCTTTGACATAGCTCAAATCTAGTCACAATGACACATAGCACGACATTAACATCTCCAATTCACTGACACTTTTTATCTTAAACTACAAGATCTCGTGTGTGATTTAGCGGGAAGAATGCGAGCTAGTGCTAGCATGTGGTCATGGTAGTTCAGTGGTTGAGTAACCGGGTAGAAACGCGAAATCTGTGGATCAAGTCCCGGCTATGACACTGAGGTTTTCAGTCTGGTTGTACTTCACGATACCATGTCCTATACAAGGCTGAGTGGAAGAATAGTTTATTTCCGCTAAGGTAAGAGCTCACAGTAAACTGGGTTATGGTTGTTGATGATGAATGACCAGTGTGTTCATATTTATTTGTTCTTCCCTCTTTAGCGGACCTATGGGCTAAGGACACTGATAACATGCTTCCTTAGAACGCATAACTTACTGGTAGATTATGGTTCTGGTTACACTTCGTTCTAAGCTGGAAAATTATTTTATGACGTCACTTAAAGCATTGTATGTTCTGTAGTCTCTGTTAACGGAATTGCTTCTTTGGCTTCTCTGGCTGCTTCTTCGATGCCTTTGATGTCACACTGAGGCGGAATACACACAAATATAATGCCTTTATCTTATGTCTAAGACTTTGGAAAGTGCTCAGTGAATCAGAAAGTAGGGTAAAGTTACTGTGACTGGATTTGAGTTAAGTACAATAGAACAAATGATATTTTATGTTATTTAAAGATAAAACCTAGAGGAACTCTAACACTGGTGTGTACAATTCGATATAGTTAACTCGTGGTAGAATACTTTGTCAGTAAATGTGCAAAACAGTGAAATTTAAAGTCAATTAAAAAGTTTTAAATGCATTATTCAATAATCAAAGTTATTTGCAATACCTATTCACATATTTTAATAACTTTACATTCATTCTTCACGCTTTACTATTAAAGAGACAGTATACTACAAAACGTGAGCTGCATGGCACCCCTGGAGATATATCCAAAACATGAATACCCCATCAAAGCGCAAGCAAGTGCAACTATGCATATTTAAATCTTTAATCTGAGTATACGTGTTAAAATCGTGTGTTTAATTTTGTGTGTTTAATTTTGTGCTTGATATATAATGTATTGAATTGTTTTAAGCAATCCATAGTTATGTTATGACAGAGTAGTTAATGCGGTTCAAAATACAGAACCAAGCATTCCTCATGGACTATGAAACTTGACTTTGTTGGTGTTGTATATAATTAATTACGCAATCCAATTAATTTCCTAATCACTTGTCATAATAGCTAAGCAATTGTTGCTCTACAAAGCATTAAAACATTTCTTCATTACTCATATAGTTTGAAAAAATAATTTCGACAAAAGTCAGGAATAGGCATTTGCTTTTCTAGGTAAGTTTAGTTTTATGTATACTCGTACTTCTTTATGAATCTAACATACTAACAGATAATTGTTAAGAGAACTATACTGGTGTTTCTGCAGAGCCAAATGAATGGAAACAAGCTGAGGTATACTGTGCATGTTCGTTGTCTGGATGGGCTCCGTTGTAAATGGGTCAATCGTTCCATATAGCTGACTCTCGGTGATACCACTTGATGACTCGATCCAAACTTTAGGGCGGTTATATGCATTGCCCGGGGTGTGGGGGCGAGTCTGGCCAACTGCCAACTCATCTAAAGTACTTACTTGAATCACTTACTGGTCAACCTTAGATTGCTCCCTAACATCACCACGTTTAGGGTGCTATGTGCAGTGCTTATATGTTAAGGGCCATAGCAATAACGCGTTAATTGAGCTACTAGTTTATACCTATGGCGTTTCCTCGTAACTACCAAAAGTATGGAAGGTCTCCTGAAGTATTTCCGACCCAAATTTCCTTTTCCAATTATCATTTCATTTGAGGGACCACCATTGTGCTCTGCTCTGACGCTATCTCCTGAACAAATGAGCGCTAAAGACTACAAAATAAACAGGTAGGTTTAGATATTGTTTTATTCTCGCATACCCCTTCTGAAACAATTTATCATTGTAGCTAAAACGGGAAGTTCAGTGCTGAGACAAGTAAATTAGAGCTTTTAAAAGTAAGTTCTGGTTCCCGTGCTGAATACAAAGAAGGCACTGAGTGTTCCAGGATCCTGTCTCTCTTCTGAAAGTGCATTCTAATGAAGGAACTGTGGAGAGTAGGTAGAAAACGTGTTGAGAAACAAGCAATGCTCATGCAGTTCTGGTGTCCATTAAAACTTGGACATGACTCACTAAACAAGCTCGCATAAAGACAATTCTTTCATACCAAGCCAAATTATGCTCCATGGATTTAATTACGAGGTGCGTTCAAGCTATGATACCTATTTTAGGACTGAGACCAGATAGGAACTTCTGTTTAGAAAAACAAAATACACGTGAAAACTTTGTAAATGCGTGAGAGAGATGGCAGCACTGTACAGTACATAGAACTCTAGTAGCAGCGACGAGACTTAGGACTGTTTTGATACTTAGAATGGCGACGTTTCCATTGCAAGAACAGCGTGTAATCATTCGTTTTCTCCGTTTTCGTGGTGTGACACCTATTGAAATTCATCATTGCGCATTCTCCATTGAGTGAGGCATGTGGTGATGGTACAATGGATGTGTCTAATGTAGTTCCTGGATACGCCAGTTCAATGAAGGCAGAACATCGTGTGACAACAAACCAAGACAGTTGAGTGAGGCATGTAGTGATGGTACCATGGATGTGTCTAATGTAGTTCCTGGATACGCCAGTTCAATGAAGGCAGAACATCGCGTGACAACAAACCAAGACAGTTGAGTGAGGCATGTGGTGATGGTACCATGGATGTGTCTAATGTACGTTCCTTGGTGCGACAGTTCAATGAAGGCAGAACATCGTGTGACAACAAAACAAGACAGTTGAGTGAGGCATGTGGTGATGGTACCATGGATGTGTCTAATGTAGTTCCTGGATACGCCAGTTCAATGAAGGCAGAACATCGTGTGACAAACCAAGACAGTTGAGTGAGGCATGTGGTGATGGTACCATGGATGTGTCTAATGTACGTTCCTTGGTGCGACAGTTCAATGAAGGCAGAACATCGCGTGACAACAAACCAAGACAGTTGAGGGAGGCATGTGGTGATGGTACCATGGATGTGTCTAATGTAGTTCCTGGATACGCCAGTTCAATGAAGGCAGAACATCGTGTGACAACAAACCAAGACAGTTGAGGGAGGCATGTGGCGATGGTACCATGGATGTGTTTAATGTGCGTTCCTGGGTGCGACAGTTCAATGAAAGCAGAACATCGTGTGACAACAAATCGAGACAGTTGAGTGAGGCATGTGGTGATGGTACCATGGATGTGTCTAATGTACGTTCCTGAGTGCGGCAGTTCAATGAAGGCAGAACATCGTGTGACAACAAACCAAGACAGTTGCGTGAGTCATGTGGTGATGGTACCATGGATGTGTCTAATGTACGTTCCTGGGTGCGACAGTTCAGTGAAGGCAGAACATCATGTGACAACAAACCAAGACAGCCACGGTCTCACACCAGCCGGTCTGATGACATGATCCAGTGAGTAGAGTATGTTGTTTTGGAAGATCGCCAATTGAGCATTTTCAGATCTCCATGCAGCATTGTGGCCGCCTCGGTAGCGTGGTGGCAGCATGTCTGTGTTACGCTCAAGAGGTCCCGCGTTCGAATCTCGGTCACGGTGAGTTACCTGGATAAGGTTTTTGCTGGAGTTTCCGCTTATCCTGAAAGACGAATGTCGGGTAACTAAGGTCTATGGACCCTGGGCTCATTCAGGCATTATTTCACCCGTTCCATTCGTCGTCCGATATAATTTAACGTCGGAGAACGTAAATTACAAAACAAAAGATGCACCATTGTGTTTACAGATCCCGCGGAAATGCCAATTTTGGAGGCGATGTCTGCAACTGTCCTCGGTTGTTGTCACACAATGTTCTGCCTTCAGTGAACTGTTGCACCCAGGAACGCACATTAGACACATTCATGGTACCATCAGCACATGCCTCACTCAACTGTCTTGGTTTATTGTCACACGATGTTCTGCCCTCCTTGAACTGTCTCACCCAGGGACATACATTAGACACATCCATGGTACCATCACCACATGCCTCACTCACTGGCGGTGAATTTCAATAGGTGTCACACCACGAAAATGGAGGAAACGAATGATTAGACGCTGTTCTTGCGATGAAAACGTCGTAATTTTAAGTATCAAAAACAGTCCTAACTCTCGTAGCTGCCACTAGAGTTCCCTGCTCTGTACAGTACTGCTATCTATCGCACATTCACAAACAGTCCACGTGTATTAAAAAAATCAGAAGTTACTATCTGGTCCCAGTCCAGAAAACAATTAAGAGGTGTTATAACTTGAACGCACCTCATAAACCAAGTTTCACGCAAAAACAAGTACATTTAATGGATTAACAGTACCCGGCCCAGTACATACACATAAAGTAAGGTTTCACAATTCCATACCTTTATTCATCGGCATTACCTTGTTTTACAGAATTTTCAGCTTTCATGGTAAACGGAAGGCATTACAAAATTTCTAAACTCTGTTTCGAAATAAAAGTTTATTTATTTGTAAGCTATGCGGAATTAACATACGCGGATGAACAATCGACAAACCTAATCTGACGCATGTTTTACCTATAATATTCGTTTCGAAGTGCCAAGTCGCTAATTCTCCAAACTTCTACCACATTTAATAAATATCTTGTATCTTCTTTTCTTGAAGTTGCCAAGTAAATATATGTAATTATATTAATAAATTGAAAAATTTTAAGTACTAACATAACGCGAGCTGATATGCAGTTGTTAGGTATAGTCACTCTTGGTGTACCGTGCTATATTATATGTACTGGATTAAGGGTCAACATATAAGCCTGGAAATTAATAAGCAGAAGGAAAGCACATTATGAGGCAAGACAGAGATGCAGACAGAGAGAGAGAGAGAGAGAGAGAGAGAGAGAGAGAGAGAGAGAGAGAGAGAGAGAGAGAGAGAAAGAGAGAGATAACTTACAGAAGAAATGTGGTTCAGATTCCAAATCCTTACAGAGTTGATACCAAAAATAGTATAGAAAATACTATCTCAATATATTGATTACTACTGACTTTAGTCGTCAATACTATAATTTTGATCTGATAAGTAACAACTGTATTGTTATAGCAGTGCCGATGTAGCTCAGTAGTTTCGTTCAAGACTACAGTGACAATGGCCCATAGTTAGGGCTCGACGTTGGTGATTTTAAGCCGGCCCTATCCAAGCCTTCCTTTCTTGTCACTTCAGACGAAGTAACCGGATGGCCCAATGTGGTACGAAGTCATGCTAAAGTCTGTTTAGTTAACACGTGTGCATTTTGCCGCCTCCTTTGACGAACCCTTATAATCCTTTTATAACACAGGCCCTCCTGCCAGTCCTTTCTACAAGGTTGCAACCTTTCTCGATACGTCATGGTGCAAGCACACGAACTGTGCCCGCCTCGTTAGCGTAGATGGTAGCATGTCTGCCTCACGTTCAAGAGGTCCCGAGTTCGAATCTCGGTCAAGGTGAGTTACCTGGATAAGGTTTTTCCGGGTTTTCCCTTATCCTTACAGACGAATGTCGGGTATCACTAAGCTCCATGGACCCTGGACACATTTGGGCATTATTTCACCCGTTTCATTCACCGCACGATATGACTTAACGTTGAAGGACGTAAATTAAAAAAAATACTGTGGTCCCATCCTTTTCTCGATATGTCATGGGTATCGCACCAGGTTTCGTATAAATAAATTATCTTATGTCCATTACTGCGAAGCTTCCTTAGTTTTGACAAATATATATTTCGCCGAGCTACATTCTACTAAATTCCATAACAGCACTTCTCTTATTCAAAGTGCGGTATTTGAAACCCAGCTCCTTTAGGAGGCTGCGCAAAGTGCAGCGCCCATATGAAAAATCACAAATTTCTTGCCAATGTGCAACCAGTTCATCTAAAGTGGGCGCTCTCCCTTTGCATAGAATTTATAAATTTCTCGGCGAATTAAATCGCATATGAAATTATCTACTTTAGAGAAACGTTTCCATTTGTTTTCACACTTGATCGGCGTCTTTGGTATTCCTTTCGTCACAATTTTTCTAACTGTATTTCTGTGAATACCAAGAATTTTTGCACTTTCACTACATGACCGCTTACTAACATAATTATTTTTCATCACATATTTATAAATGTGTTCAAAACATGCTCTTGAATTTGCTTAGAAAGAGTTCCCGTTATAACTTTGGTTTTTGACGCTTCTCCACTAGCATAAACTCGGTCCAGCAACACCTTCCAATTCATTTACACTATTCTCTTCGCTTTGATTATTTTCACTTGACTGAAAGTTATCTACTATTTCATTTGCATTTAACACTGCATTTGCGTCCCATGGTCTCCACATCGTGACACACAACGAAATTCTGCACGTAATGAAACAGATCAACTGGAAATTGGAACTTTGGCAACTGGGACTCCACGTGGAGTCAACATGCGACTGTCATTTCCAGAAAATCAGGGTGGCTATTGGGCCTCAACGACATTTTTCCATTTATGGAGTGTGGGGGATGGATTTATGACGGTCATTAGTTGGTGGTAGAGTGGGTTTCCTTTGTGAAGCAACTGCACTCGCGTTTTACTTTAAAAGCTGTAGGTCCCCTCATTCCGCCGCCATTCTCATCATCATCCTAGAACTGCAGAGAACAGCCTCTGCCCCACATCTCAGTCAACGTTTGCAGAATGAGGTTACCCCTGAAAGTAATAGAATTTTTGCTCCTCCATGAAACAGACTACCGATTCAATCACTGCAAAGCGACACAATTGCTTTGGGCTTAAGGTTGCACTTTTGCCTGTCGCATGTCTAATATCAGTCAAATATCCATTACTAAAGGACTCAACCGAAATTTTCCATTGCATTTATAACCTATGTGAAGTAAATATTAATTTTTGGTTGACAGTATTTGTGTTCTGCCTTTCCTTGCCTGCAAGTGCGCTATTATCTCAATCGCCAGAGCTAAATAGCAATTTGTGCAACTGTTAATTATATTTGGTTGTCCATTTGTTTCAGTTATTTTTTCTCACAAACATTATTAAAATATAACTTCAATTTGAAAACTTGATAAACTGCCAGCTATAAAAATTTACTTTACAAATGTCTGAAGAGCGGGAGATGAGGCCATGACTTCTAGTGAAAGGTGGGATTTCTGATTTTGTCAATTTATGGCTACTGCTACGAGAAGTCTGCATCCTATCTTGTTTAATGTGCTTTACTATTAATATTTAAAGCTTTGTTTTACGTTTGATTTAATTGTTTTCATGATTTGAGTAAGAATTCATCAATATTTGATTTATATTTGGTTTCCGAGTCACCTAAACTCACCACAACATGGATTTCACCATCCAACGAGCTCAACCAACTACCAGTATATCTAGTTACTAGCAAGCCTCTCACAGTACGTTATTCCTTAAAAAGGAAAACGCTATTATAATTGAATCACTTATTTATGCTCCCATCATTGAATTTTTGCAACAGTTAAATACTAAAGTTAATTCCTTTCATATTATATTTGCATCTAAAATATCAAACAAAAGACTGTGTTTATCTTAGTAATAAGGAAATAGCAGATTAGCTCATAAACATAAATTACAGTGGCAGGAGAGAATTTTCCAATTAGACCATTAAATCCCGCAACAAGAGGATAATTTTATCTAATGTGAGCCCCAACATTCCACATTATGTACTAGAGAAAATAACTGCTAGAAACTGTTGCACCAATGTCATTTCTACGAGCAGGTTTTTCTCACCCAAGACTGTCTCATATCTTCGGTTTTCGTGGGCAAACTTTCATTGCACCGGAAGATGAAGATAAACTTCCCGAGTCTTTCCAAGTAATAGTAGAAAACCTACCGCACTGGATATACGTATCGTCAGACATTCCCATCTGTTTCCATTGCAAAGATCAAGGTCATATTGCAAACAGTTGCAACTCTGTGGATAATAAGGACTCGAGCCCATCCACTGCAAACATAGAGCATGTTGCTAACAATACACCAATACAAAATGGCTCCCTTCAGTCATCCAAATCTGACTCAGCTGGCACTGTTCTTAATGCTACAGTGCTAAATAATGATTCTCTTTAGCCATCCACGTGTAATCCTGTTGGTACTAGTGATAATGCAACAATACAAAATAAAGTTCCCCTTCAGATGCTCACAGTTAACACAGAGATTACTAGCAGTGCTGCATCAACGAAAAACAAAGCCCCGTTACAATCAAATAAGTCGAATACAGAAGCCAACGTTTCCAATCTGGCTTCATCTCCTTGTTCACTTGACCCTATAAGCTTCCCAGTTCTCCAGCCACCGACTTGCACATCGCTGGTTTCCAAGGGTGATGTTAAAATGAAGTCTGATTTGTATTGCAACCTCAGTGTGAAATTGAAGCGACCATTGTCTTTCACTAACTCAAATATGGCCTCTTCTATTTCCATATCTGAAAGTGAGAAAGAGGTCACGTTACAGATTGTGATTCTGAAAATGTTCCTCATGAATTGCGAAAATTGAAGATAAGATCAATCAAACAAAGAAAGAAAAGATAATCTACGATGATGATGATGATGATGATGCATGATACCAAGGCAATCATTTAATCTCACTCTGCTGAGTTTACCCTCTCTCTAAATCAACCTTTTAATCTTTTTGGCAGAACTAGGTGTGTCTGAAATGTTATTGATGTGGCTAAGGAATTTCCGCATAATTTGCCACCCTTAGCTAAGTTAAGACAAAGGTTTTAAAAGCCGATGTTCTCGACTAATTAAAAAGTTAGAAACTTACATTCATAGTAATTATGATCTAATTCAGTAGAATTGCAATAGTTTCTATACAAGAAAACCGTACACTAAATTGCTTATCCTTGAGTACAGACCAAAGGATACTATGTCTCCGAGAAACCAACTTTAAAGAAACGTATCGCGCACAACTTCGTGGTTACACATCTTGTGTTAATAATAGGTAGTGGCGGTGTGGAAATTTTTGTTGAATCAGAACTTTTTATGCATAACATCCCTGTGCAAACTACAATGGAGGTCACTGCAGCTAGAATCAAATTAAATGTAGATGTGACAATTTGCTCTGTTTACCTTCCTAAGAGTCAGGACATAAATATTAGTAAAATGGACCGTCTTCTTGCCCAAGAATATATCAAAAAGACAGGAGGAGCACACTTTACCTGGGTGGCTAGAAGTCATGTTTCGTAAACGCTATCAGTTCTGGGTGAGCCTATCTCTTGTTGGTTTAAATTCAAATGTACTTACAGACATTAGCCTAAGAACAACTCTCAGCCTTAGGTGTATGGTGAGACAGGAGGAGCACACTTTACCTGAGTGGCTAGAAGTCATGTTTCGTAAACGCTATCAGTTCTGGGTGAGCCTATCTCTTGTTGGTTTAAATTCAAGTGTACTTACAGACATTAGCCTAAGAACAACTCTCAGCCTTAGGTGTATGGTGAGACAGGAGGAGCACACTTTACCTGAGTGGCTAGAAGTCATGTTTCGTAAACGCTATCAGTTCTGGGTGAGCCTATCTCTTATTGGTGTAAATTCAAGTGTACTTACAGACATTAGCCTAAGAAAAACTCTCAGCCTTAGGTGTATGGTGAGACAGGAGGAGCACACTTTACCTGAGTGGCTAGAAGTCATGTTTCGTAAACGCTATCAGTTCTGGGTGAGCCTATCTCTTATTGGTGTAAATTCAAGTGTACTTACAGACATTAGTCTAAGAACAACTCTCAGCCTTAGGTGTGTGGTGAAGCGGAACTTTACATCAACACTTCATCTGAGTGGTTGTAAGTCATGATTCGTAATAGCCGACTACACCAACTGATGAATAACTCCTTCTCTTACTTGATGCTATAATGTTAGCACTCCAACATTAACACAGGTTTGTTTCTGAGCGAAGGATCAAGGAAGACATTAGAGTGATACAGGTGGCTTGATTTTACTTATGTATGTTATACCACTCACTCAAGTGTGTTGTAATAACGAAAATCAACGCAGAAAATGTCACTCGTTGCTAAATTCTTCATCTATACTTATAGAATGCATTTTATAAAAGAAGTTTCCTCCTAGATCCTCGACAGCTTGTACGTTTTTTCTCTCTTTTTTCTGTTAAGGATCTGTAAAATGTGTTGGGTTGGCTGCTGAGCAATGGTGTCATACTAAAGCTGCGGTTTACCACTCTAATAGGTACCAAGTTCCTGTAAGACAATTATGGCATTGTCTAATTAGCCTGAGACAGCAACGATGATTTCCGTGCGGAAGCTTGCTGCCGGCAGTCGAAGTGCAATAGGCTTACTAACACACAGATTAATCCCATCAAAACGTTACTTCAATTTCCTCAAGTTTGCATAGAAACGTTCGAGCACAAATATCCGATTATAGTTTATCCTCAATGCGCATTTATCTAATACGAACCACCTGGCCCTGAAACGTAATAATGAAAAAGAGAAAAGTAGTGTCCGGCATCATCAGTATCCCTCCTCCCACACACGCGCGCGCGTATTCAGAGTGAAACAACCGAGCGGGATGGCTCAGGCGGTTTTGTGTGTAGCCCGTATTCGGGACCCCCGGGTTCGATTCCCGTGGCCGACCTACCTGACTCGTAGGTTTTTCAGGGGGTTTTCCGGGTCGCTAGGCGAATGCTGGGTAGGTTAATTACATCCCCCGAATTTCCTGTCCCTTCATTTCATCTCCATTAACATTTCACACCATCTCTCATCTGGTGGTCTCTTTCAGGGTAGAAGTGTCGGCGGGTGTCTAGGCGGTGCATGGCGGGATGATATGCTCTTATGTAAACTACTTCCTCCTACGGTAGGTCAGTTGCCGGTTTCCGCTTCTCTGCTGGGACCATTTCGGGACCGCCAGCCAGGGATCTTTAGGGCTCGGCTACTGGGCTCATTGCCGTCCCGCTGTGGGGTAGCGATTTCGTTGTCCTGGCCTGTCGGGGGAAGTCTTCATCCATGTAAACTGTAGGGACCCTGCCCTCTGTACCGTCGTGGCTCCCTGGGTTGGCCGCCCTCTGTCTCCTTCCTCTCATCCTTCCTTCCGGGGGTGCCCCCATTTGGGGGCATAGGCAAAATGGGCCCAGCATGGTGGCCTACGAACCGAATCCCCTCCGTAATGAATGCCAATCCGAATCCCCAGAGTGAATCACCTAAAATTGTCCCAATGAAATATACTACTGATGTGCGGTTTTCTCAGTACTGATTGATAGTCAGGGGCTCATACTTTTTGCCTACAACAGATTTTAATAATATTGAAAAAGTGTATTTTTTGAGAAAACATAAAATATTTCAAATAGAACAGTCCCAGTTACACCTACAAAATAAAAGTTGGTTAAATTAGAATGTCAATGGTACTTGCTACCGATTCTTGTGCTAATTGTTTGCGAGAAACCTTATTTTGAATAGTTCGCACACGGACACTTGTTTGTTCCATTAAAACTCTTTACTTGCTAGATGCGATGTTGTTATGTCTGTTTGAATTGTGCTTTCTGTTCATTGATTCCATTGCGAATTTCTAGTCAGTTTGTTATAGTTGAAGCCGTGACCGAGTGGGAAATGTGATTTACCAATGCAGAAACAGCTGACATACTTACGGAGTACGGAGAGCATGAATAATGCAGTTCGTTCTTGTACAGGTTATGCCGAAACATATCCCAACAGATGACTACGCTCATGGCAATCATTTATCAATTTCCTCAAACAGTTATGTGAAAACTGATGGAAATAGTAACAAAAACAAATAAATGACTGAAGAAAGGGGAAAAATGTATGTTATGGCTACTGTTCTTGGAAGAGATCCGCGTTATCCTGTGTGAAGCCAAAAAATGTGCGTTACATTCTCCATCGACATAGGTTCATCGCTATCACATCTGTCTCCATCAAGAGCCGCATGGAAACGATTTTGAGAATCGTGTTAACTTTTATACACGGACATTAAGAAATGATATTCAAGATTCATCATGCATATTGTGACCTTTTGGGTTCGTACAATTAAAAGGCCGAGTTGCAGATATTCCAAATGTTGTTTATTTCCGTACAAATACACTTATAGGTTACAGCAGCATTACGAAATCAGTCTACCAAGGTCTAACAACGTTCAGTTTACAACACTCAGCTGTTCGCGACTCACTCTTGTTACATGTCTTACAACAACAATCCTCTGTTTACAACTTGCAACTCAACTTCTGGCCAGTCGTCGCCTTTTTAAATACCTGCATCGTTAATTCTAGATTGTTCTAAAATAAACCAGAAACCGAATAACCACTATTAGTCCAGAAATTACCAGAAATTTCCATTTTTCTCAGCTTGTTTGTTTCGGCAGACCTTTATCTGCATGTTATCTTCGCCTGCCGGCGCTTGGTTTTCACACTGCCCGCCTATCAGTTCCTTTTGTGTAAACAAGCTGCGCGATCGTAGATACGGGTTCGCGACAGTATTGTTTAGTTAGGAAACAACATTTACTAATCATGGCCAGGTAAACCATAGAAACATTCCCTATTGGTCTGTTGAAAATTGCCGTTGGCTTCATCAGGTGGAAAGTCAGCGTCCATGAAATTTAAACATGTGATAGTGGTATAGAGGGGACCATAGATGGAACACTGAGCTCATACAAGTACGGTAGTCTCCAGACCACAGGTGCTAGAAGACATTCCTCTGCAGAATAACAGAAACCTGTGGTATCATGATGACGATGTCCAGCCCATAGTGCACAGAATGCTGCAGCTTTTCTGAACGGATTCTTTCAAAATCTTGTATTGGAAGAAGAGGACTTCTACCTTGGCCGGCTCGTTCACCGAATTTTACTACTGTAGATTTCTTGTTTGGGAAAATCTTTAGAAAATAGTCTACAATGACTACATCTACACCAGATGATATGAACGGAGTATTATTCCTACGTGTTCTGAAATGCAAGACTTCCGCTGTAGACTGGAAGCTGTCGTTGATCATTTTTTGAACGCATCCTTTCAAAGATTAGCGTTCTGTTTACTTATAAGAATCCACAGACGTAGTGCAATGCCCTTTTGCTTTTATTTGGTTTGTGCTACCACGGGTTCTGCAAGTGTTGGGGTGTGAAAGATTCAAATAAAATTTCTGGTAAACTACTCCCACTAGAATCCTGCTACAAAGTGACATTCTAATTTACTCTATTTTATTGATGTAGCTACACATTGTTCCTTCTAAAAATGCTGTTTGCTCAACAAATATACTTCCTCAGTATTGTTAAAAACTGTTAATAGGCTAAACAGTATGAGACCCTGACTATCTATCAATGCTCATGAAACCGCACAAGAGTATTCTTCATTTCCGAAATATTTGCGATGGAAGTCTTAAGTACTCTCCACCAACGGAAACTAAGTCCCTGAAAGGATTGTGCCACTCGGTGCACCTTTACACAGTGCGATAATGACAGCGCAGATGCTACACAAAGAGTAGAACCGTTAAAAAAAGTGCGCCTTATTCACTCTGTACACTAAAATGGAGAAGGTTTGTTTACTAAAGTAGAAGTCGTCTCAATGTTTTGAATGGTCTGTAACTGAAATGACATACCGAGGGAGAGTGTAGGAACCTTCTTCAACCCCGTGCGTCTCAGGCCCCGGAGACTTTCTTTGCTGTGGTATACTGTAATTCATTGTAAAATAAGACCTGAAGCTTTCCTGGCCACGAATATATTCCAGATATTCTCGGGAAACAAGCTAGGTACACAAGAAATGCTATAACTATAAAGATATTGTTGACATTTGTGTTATATCTAGTTATACATTTTGTGGTTATAGCATTTCTTAAAATATCCCCATGATGGGAGCGAATCGTCTTTTCACCTGACTTGCTTCTCGAGAAGATCTGGAATATGTAGTTCATTCTTGTATACGTATGTGTCGTTTTTTCTCAGTGTTAAAACTTACATCACTTTTTGTAATATTTCATTTGGAAACTAAAAATTAATTTGGGTTTCTTGCGTTAATCTTTAGCTCGTTTAAAAATGTGCCAGCCTCCAACAAACTTTGAGATAATTACTGCTGCACCAAATTATAAACTCAGTGGTTTCTTAAAGAAGTTGCACAAACTGTTTAAAGAATATACATAAATGTCTTGTCACAGCCACTTCACAAATAAGACAAAAATTACGATCCCTGTTGCATTGTAAGTCTGAAGTCTTGTAAGCAGGAAGCTGTGCTCCTTGTAATTTGATTCTGTGAGCATTGTCGTTGTAATCTAGTTAGCTTCTCTCCTGGTAGAGGTCACTAGTGAGGCGGGGTCGATGCAAAGTATGTACCATCTTTAATGTAATTTACGGAGACATTTAGTTGAGTACGGTTTCAGAAGTTGGCAGACACAGCTCTGCAACCTTTGCCTTTCTAATTTGGTTATCATTCAACGATGATATAAATTACGTTCCTTTTGTGGGAAGTAAGATAATTGTATTGACTTTACTTACGGAACTCGGTTTTAAAACTTTTCCAACGCCCCTAATTCTGCTAAAAGGTTTTATCTGAACTTCTACTGCACTCTCGGAGTGATTCTTCAGTGTGCTGAATGTGGTTCTCATGTTAAACAAATTAATGCCCGATTTCACCAACAGATGTTAAAACCGACGTTAACAATGTAACGTAACAATTGTCACAGCGCTAACATTACTGCTATATTTCTTGCATTTCACCAACCTATTTTCTGAATCTGTTAAACACGTGCTAACGCCAAGAGACTTATAAATATTACAGCTATAGAAGGTAATGGATGAGTTGTTATTTTCTGAACGTATTGCGATACGCTTTTATGTTCATTTTTGTCTGCACACAGCTGAAAAAATGGCGGATGAACAAAATCGTAAACAAAAGCCGTGAAACAAATTTGTCATCGATGGTGAAAGAATTGTTAATTGAATTGGTGACGAAGTATAAGGATATCGTGGAAAATAAGAGGACGGATGCGGTGAATGTAAAAGAGAAAGATGTCACGTAGGAAAATATTAGAAACGAATTTAATTCAAATGCATGTGACACTACTACCAGCATGAAAAAACTTCGTCAGAATTACGTAAATTTAAAACGAGGTGCGAAGAAGGACAAATTACTTGAACGTTTAAAGATGGGAGGTGGACAATGGATTATCCACATAATTCAGTAAATTATAAAATCGCAAAGTTATTAATACTTGAAGCAATGGGAGATCGGCATAATTCTTTCCACACATATTCTAACTCATTACCTAAATTTAAAACGAGGAGCGAAGGGCAAGTGAGTAGTGATTGAACGTTTCAAGACGGGAGGTGGGCAGTGTATTATCCACATTAGATAGATAGATAGTTTTATTCACCTTAGGAATATACAATATTCATGGCTTCGTCAAATTTTTACCCATAAGAATAATACATTTCTTATGAGTAATACAATTATGAATAATACAATAGTAATTAAATAATACAATAGTGGTTAAATAATACAATAGTGATTAAAGTAATGCAGTAGTAATTAACAGAATAATAATACAAATAGTAATTAAGAATAATGCAACTTAGGTCACATAATAGTTTAATGTATTACATTTTTAAGATCTAGGCTGTAAGAGACATAATTTTTACCAAAATAATCAATATTTACTTTATTATTTAATTTTACTTCTTAGAAAGTCATCTGTTGTCTGTGACATTACTTTTAGTAGGATATTTTTTACAGCTTTTCTGAATATTACAAGTATCACCTCCGAAGTTGCACAGGTATTTATTCACAGACATCATTTTAGGAAGCATTGATATGTTGATCATGTTTTAAGAATTCTTCCACTGAATAATAGCAACCTTCTCTTAAAAATGATTTTACAGTCAGTTTAAACCTTTTTTCCGATTTTATACTTTTAATGCCATCGGGTATATTGTTATATAATAATACTGCTTTATGTTCGAAGCTATGTGTGAATAAAGTTGTATTGTGGCTTATAATGCGTAGATCTGATTTACTTCTTGTACATTATTCAGTGAATTATAAAATAGCAAAATTATTAATACTTGAAGCAAAGGCGAGATCGCCATATTCTTTCGATACATGTTGTAATTCAGTATTACCTAAATTTAAAACGAGCGAAGGACGAGTGACTTGAACGTTCCAAGACGGCAGGTAGACAGTGTATTATCCACATAATTTAGTGAATTAAAAAATCGCAAAGTTATTGATACTTGAAGCAAAGGCGAGATAGGCATATACCTTTCGATGCATGTTCTAACCTCTCTTGTACTTCCGCAGTAACCTTCATAGCAACATGTTTCGACAGTCTATACCTCCGTAAAATTTTTTTCTTCTGATAGCTTCTCAAAATAATTTCTTCTCATTGGCCGTATTCTATTACGAATGCCATTTAAACTGTCCTAAGTATAGCAAATCAACATCAACAGCTGCGTTCACGCCCGCCATCTTGTCTATTTACAATTATTAAGGACTTACAGAAATTTAGCTTGTTAGTTTAACATGTGTTAAGCTAACACTTGTTGGTGAAATCGGGCATAAGAATGACGTATATATTGCGGTTGATATCTGCGCAGCTAAGTTTTATTGCAGACGAAATTGTGATGTCTGAAGCTCGCATGTGAAAGTTTCAACTCACTTATACTATGTTTATGTGACAGTACTGGCTTATTACTGAGAAGGAAGCACCTCAGATAAAACAATAGGTAATTGAAAGTTTTCACAAACATACTTCACAAGTTCATGGGTTGAAGTTGCCAGTGTAACTGATGCTACGTATTTCAATTGGAAAGGAGAGTATGCAATTAACTAGTGGGACACCAATCAATGGATATGTTTTTTAGAAAAGTAGATAAGAGGTAAGACAAGCTACCAGTTTGTGCTACAACCTGAATGATTCTTGCTTACTGACCTCAAGTACAGAAAGTAAGGTATTCCATTTGGAAATTCCATAACATTTCCCCGAAGGGAAATTTTAAGAAATTCCATGAAGTAAAACAAAAAAGTATTTTCAGATAAAGGTTCATGTATGTGTGTGTGCTTGACTAAGAACGATAATATGTTTTTAGTATTTAACTTCGGCCTCTTCCGAGGATTCAACAATCTTCCCACCTTTTACATGAAAAAGCTTTTGGTCGTTCTCAGTTTTATCATAAGTTGTTCTAACGAATTTAATTAAAACAGTAATCTTTAAGATAGTTGCACAATATAAAATATCCACTAAATACGAATTATCTAGTAACCAGGATGTAGTAAAATTAAAGGTAGAAACTAAAGTGTTCACTCTGTCCTTGTCAGTTTGGGTTTTCTAGACTGGACTGGACTACGCTACTGAGGGGATTCGGCACGGAGGTCCAAACTTGGTCTGTTGTATATATGCCTCCAAGTGAGGCACCCTGAGAGGAAGCACGAGGTGAGAGGAGACAGAGGGCGGCCCCCCAAGGAGCCACGACATTGCAGAGGGCAAAGTACCCTCAGTTTACCAGTAGGAAACTGCCCGCCAGGTCAGTACAACCGGCATCCGGAAACGGTCCCACCAGACCGGGTTCGGAGACCGAAGGTCATCTTACCGGAGGAGGAGGCTTTGTTTTTACCAAGAGCATATCATCCTGCCATACAACGCCGAGACTCCCGCCGACACTGCTACCCTGAAAGAGACCACCAGATGAGAGATGATATGAAATGATATTGGAGGTACAGGAAATTAGGGTGATGTAATTACCCTATCTAGCATTCGCCTGGCGACCCAAGAAATCCCCAAAATACCCATGGGACTGGTGGGTTGGCCACGGGAATCTAACCCATACCTCACCAAGGCGGCCCGGGTTCGATCCCAGGCGACCGCAAAGTGAGATTTGTGGTGGACAACACGGCGCTGGGGCGGGTTTTCTCCGGGACCTCCGGTTTTCCCCGCCATGTCATTCCACCGGTGCTCCATCTTCATCTCATGTATCATCAGTGTCACCGCCTGCGGTGCCGTATGTAGTAAAAGTGGGCGTTAAACACTACACATAACCCATAGCTCCCAAATGCGGAACACAGACGATATCCATCCCGCTTGGTCTGGGTGTTTTATTTGGTTAGACGCTGGCTGTCTGTCTCGAGATCAGGGGTTCAAATTTGTTCCATACCGAAGGTGTTTTTAGTGGGCTTAAAGACGACCGCCCATGGCATGTGAAACAACTCTTGCAGGACGAAGAGTACTTATATTATCGTGGCAGTTAAGAGTTTTGGAAAATAAAACTAACTAGAGGTACCTATGTATCACTTTGTATTGAACAGTGTGACTCAACTCAAGGAAGAGAAGTATGTCGGTTTCAATGGCATTGTTGCCGCACGTACCTTATGCACAGCCTAAGTTTGTGTGATGTCAGACTATGCAATTGAAAACATTCTTAAAATTAAATGAATGACGTTATTATAACGGAAGTGTGTTTAGAGGAGTTTCAGGATTGTCGTAGAAAAAATGGCGTAATAATAGTAATGATGATAATGATGATAAACAAACTAATAGTAAATAAACTAGGTTTTATTATTTAAATACACAACTATAAAACATGTGCTATTCATTTCGGTATTCTTTGGCTTTGCTTGCTGAATTAACAGATTTATTTCGTTTCTTCTCGCCTGGTCAAATCGTTCAACAGCCATGTTACTGTTTGAATCCCGCACCTGCCTTCACTGTTCATGTGATCGTTATACCCAACAGTAAAGGAACATTTCTCACGATAATTGTGCCTGTTGTATAATTATCGATTTTGAGATCACCGGTCGGTGTTTGACAAATCCTAGGTTTGATCGGTCTCTAGGAGGATAGTGACGTATGTGTGAAATAGTCATCGTAAGAGCGTGTTATCACGAGTAAACATTGCAACAGTATCTCCACACGTAATCATATACTTCGTCTTTAATTAATTTCTACACAGAATATTTTGACTTTGCAGGTTCGTAGAATTAAAAGTCCAAGTTGCAGAAGTTCAAAACGTTCTTTATTTCCGTAGATATACACTATGTTCAATCCTTACGTAACAGAATTATGTCACATACACACAGTCTACCAAGGTGGATGATTACAACAAACGTTCTGATTACCTCTGTTTACAACACTCTAGTTACACAACATCTGTTCGCGACGACTGACTGTTGGCGAGTCGTCGTCTTCTTAAATACCTCATTGATAAATTCGAAACTGCTCCAGAACAATAAAGAAACCGAAAATTCTGTCACCGTCCAGAAGCGTAACTTAATCTATGCGGGCAAGTCCTTTATCTCAGCTATCTTTATTTGCCGGCTCTTTGTGTACACAAACCGCGCTATCGTAGATAACGGCTTCGCGACAGTATATTTTGAGTAGCTTAGCATGGTTTAAATAAAAATTCCTCCATTTTTCTTTTAATTTACCTCCTCCAACGTCAAGTCATATGGGACGGTGAACCAAATGAGTGAAATGGTACTGAAATGAGCCCAGGGTCCATAGAGCTTAGAGGATAAGGGAAAATTCCTGTAAAAGCTTTATCAAGGTAGCTCATCCTGACCAAAATTCCTACTCGGAACCTCTTGAACGTGAGGTAGCCATGGTATTATCTACGGTACCGAGGCGGGAAACTGCTACATTACTACAATTATAACCTGTATGTATGAGTCTCTCATTGTTAAAGGAATACATGGCAATATACATGATAATATTGTCACCGAGGGCATTGTTGTGCTGCTGCCGCACACCGCAATCGGGCGCGTGGGCAGGAGAGCTGGACGCTTGCCAATAGAATGAAAGAGACATAGAGAGGCTCTGGAATTTTCTGTCTTTCCCCTGCCGCCGCGAATGTTATCGAAGTATCTGCCGCTTTCTAGAAACAAGGCTGGGGGTATAAAAATTACGCAAGGTGTTAGGGTGGCAGTTGTGTAATGTTTACTGCGACAGTGGACGTTTGGATTGTACCGCAATGATTTCTTTCATTTGTTTACGCTCGGCGGAGCACCGAGTCGATCTTGAAGACAGCCGATTGGCAATTTCACGTCTTTTTACTGTAATAAAGAGCGTTCTAAATTTCTACAAACCAGACTTTTCGTTCTAAGTAACCCTCGCGGTCACAATATTTTAAGCTTCTCTACCATTTATGTACTTAACTACTACTTTTCACACACACACACACACACACACACACACACACACACACACACACACACACACACACACACACACACACACACACACACACACACACACAGGGGCGTAACGTTAGGGCCTGCAGGGCCTGCAATGCGGGCCGGTCCGATATTTTAGGGGCCCGCAGAAAAGGAAAAAAAAACATATTATTATTAATGAATATAACGGTTTGAATATATACAGATATAAATTCTGAAATAGTTATAAGATAAATAGTAAAGTTTAATGTCAGTCTGCATAGAAAGTTAAAGGCCAGATTATTCCAAACGGTTTCCTAGAATTTGTCAACGTTTAGTTGAGTTTTGCACAGCTGCGTGTGTTAACAAATGCTTGTCCTTCACTATGAATTTTCCGGTAACACTGGTTTGCATCATGTTTTTCTGTCGTCATAAACGAGTGGCGTATAGTTACAACAATGAAAATGAATACCAAAATATCACATTAGGCAGAAAGTTATTCTTTATTGAAGTGTAGAGTTCCTGATATTGTAATATGCATATTTTTTTTTTCTAAACATTTAACTTTTGTCACACTTCTCGTTTGACAACAATGTCAATTATACATTAAGATGTGAATAAGTGGCAGGTCAGTCAACAGCCAACTCAGATTCAGCCGAGCTTCCTTCGCGGGAACTAGGTGCATCGTAAAAAGTGGTGTGGTATTTTCAGAACTTGACTGGTTAAAGGTTAACTTTTTTATTTAATCGTGTACTTTTTCAGTAAAATGAAACCTTTTAAAGTTAAGTACGAACATCTAAGTGGTTCACAAAAAGAAAGAAGCGTGGATTAGAAAAGGAAACAAACAAATTAGTGAAAATGACTTTTTTTCTGCTCCTAGTAGTAGTACTAACTCAACACTTACAGAAGTTTGCAGTGTCACAAGAGAGTGCACTTCTTAAGTGAACACCAATAAGAACTGTGATAGTGAAAACGACGATAGCAAACTCGCCATAAATATAATTAAGTCTATCACAGACTATTCAAATGATCGTGCAGATAATGAAACTAAGAAGTTCCTTGTTAGACCAAATCCTTGTCAGCCAGCGGTCCATTCCCCAAAGACGCTAAGCAGGAAAACAGGTCCTTCTCCACTGAATATTACGAAAAGTTCACATTGGCAGAACAAAGAATTTGGAGAGAATGGTTCTGTTGTTCATCTAAAAATGACTCAGGCCCAAATGACATTGTTGTCGACGGGCCCTAAAACACCACACACTCACTCACTCACTCACTCTAAAAATGACTGTGTACTGGAAACGGTGTCGGCTGTTTGGAGGGAAGGAGTTCGGGATTGGAGGTGCCTAACCAAAAGTATCTTGCGACACGAAACTATCTATGCAAATTTGAACGCATGCGTCGTTTTCAATTTGTGGCGTAAGGAAAACAGTTGACGCGGGTATGAATTCAGAACTAAATAAAAGTGAGAACATATTTGGAACAGGTCCTTGAGCGTATTGTGAATATGATTTTAACTCTGGCATCCAATAATATAGCTTTTCGGGGGGCATATGGAGGAAATTGGAAAATCAAACAGTGGAAACCTTTTCGCAATTATTGAACTTCTCGCAACGTACGATCCGGTATTACGCGATTTAATAAATAAACCAAAATACACACAAAAATACCTTAGCCCTGCAATTGAAAATGAGTTAATAAACGTCTTATCCCGTGCAGTTGAAAAATAAATTATTAATGACATTAAAGCTGCCCCATTCTTTTCTATTATCACAGATACAACACAAGACATTACAAAAAGAGATCAATTAACTCAGAGATTTAGATACGTTACAGTTTCGCATGATGTCACTGGAAAGCCTCATGACGTGAAGATAAATGAAAACGTTCTAGGTTTACGTGAAATAAAAGAACAAAGTACATTAGGAATAGAAAAAAATACTAAGTGCAATAGACGAAAAAGAACTCGTTAACTAAATGCCGTGGTCAGAGTTATGACGGGTGTGCCAATATGTCAGGCATATACAAAAGTGTTAGAACAAGAATTCAACAAACACAAAGAACCGCAAAGTATGTACATTGTGAAGCGTATAATTTAAATCTAGTCTTAACGATGCTGCATGTGGAATTCAAGAAGTCAGGTCCTTTTATGACACAGTAGGAACGTTGTATCTTTTCTTCAATAACAGTATTAAAAGATTGGAACTTAAGGTATTTTCTTGTACCTAAAAGGGGTTTGCTCAACTCGTTGGTCTTCGAGAAACCCGTCTGATAAAACCATTCGGTATGCATATGTACACAGCTGATATTTTATCTTGCCATCGAAAATATTTTCATGTCATCAGCCATATCTTTTGCAAAGAAATGGGGCATTTCACTACAATCTGGAAATAAAAGAATTTGAAAAAGCATTTTGATGAATTGTGTCAGGACGAGCGGCTAGTGGATCAAAGTATGTAATTCAGAACCACTGTTTTTAATGACTGTTTAGACATTAGTGTAGCGCAGTTAAAAGACAAATTTGAGAGTTTGCACAATGTTCACCATTTCTTCAAAATTATTTTCCCAAAATTCCTAAATGCTGCCTCCGATGAAGAGATTATCAATGCAGCAGCAATTCTTCAAAATTAATATGGGGAGGATTTATCAAGTCAATTTCCAGACCAAGTAATAGGTTTCAAAAACGCTCTGAAAAAAAGAAATATCCGTATTAACCTCTGTACTTGACTTAACAAAACTATTACTAATAGGGAATTTAATCGTAGCTGCTAGTTTTCCAGATTTATGCACAGCATTTTACATAAGACCTGAAGCTCTCCTGGCGACGAATACGCTCACTTTCTTCTCGGGCAGCCAGCCAGGTCAAAAGATGATTAGATATCAACGTTTCCGGAGTATGCATTTCTCCCATCATCAGGATGTTTATAAAATGTTATAATCACAAATGAAATACTGGCTATAACACAACTATAAACAAAGACAAAACACTATAAAAATTCGCATTACTGAACAAAAGACAGTTTTCAGTAAATTAAATGCCAGGTCAGAAGATGGCCTGAGTATAGAAAATTGTGTCAGAGAAACGTAACTACTTAACTTGATTATCAAGCTGTAATGATCTTTGCTTCTTAAATTGACGAATTTCCATTTTTAAGGCCGGTTTCCAAGAGGAGCTGAACTGAAATCCAGCATCACGGTTAAGTGTGCTCCTTTCAGAGGAAATGGCCAAAGCCTCCTTAATTCTCCGCTCCCAGTAACTGTTGCATATTGCCAAGATGCTCGTCTCTCGAAAATTGGCTCTATGGTCGTTATCAAAACAATGCTCTGCCAGCCCAGACTTCTCAGGTTGCATTAAACGAATGATCCGTTGATGTTCGATTATATTAGTAGCGATGGTCCTTCCGGTTTGTCCTATATACGGTGTGCCACATTCACAGGGAATGCAGTACACTCCCGGAACTTGGAAGTCCAGATTGACTTTCACTGGTCTCAACAGATGTTTAATCTTCGGAGGTGGCTTGTGGATGTTCCTGATGTATTTGGCGAGAATTCTGCTGATTCTGCCGGATATGTTGATTAATTTACTGAAAAAGCCGCATTCGTTTAATGCAATTTTTTTGGGTCATATCTCTAGAAGCTTTCGAATTTAAATTTAATTTGCTCTTATTACACACACACACACACACACACACACACACACACACACACACATAATGGCTTTTGTTGGGAGTATTGAAAGACTTAAACATCTTTAATTTCCTCGTATTGAACCTGTGGGTTCTTGTATATAGTTGAGAAAGTAAAAATCTATTAGTGTTATTAAAATAACATTTTCTATCAAATTGGATTAGTTGTGCCATTTACCTTTCTGAGATATCCGTTCATATTGCTGTTAGTTTCCAAATATGCCATGTCTTCTCCGACGTCGTTTTATTTCTTCTTTTGTGTGGAACAGAAATGTCGTTCAGTTGAAGGTTAAATGCATTTGGCTTCCTCTGCTTTGTTATGCCATTCTGAGGTGTGAATAACAGGTTTGTTTTGTTCTATTTTTTTCTTCTTCCTTCCTTTTAATGCCCCTCCTTCCAATATAACGGAGTAAATATCGAAATAAATTGCCTTTCCACAACTAGCATTGTTTTTTAATGTTTACATTCAGTTTTCAAATAAACAAGTGTTTACTTGTTATAAATTTCCTTCCCTTTGACTTTTATTAATGAGTATCGAATTTGTTTCTCTGTAATTTCACTTTATTATTCTCGTCTGAAATGAACGAGACCTTCATATTAATTTCGCTTATTATTTCAGCAGTTTCATTCTTTTGCAAACATGAGAAATTTTAGAGGTACATTGCTTCTGAAATTAAATTTGTCTATTAAAGCAACCACCTAGTAAAACACAAAATTCATAATTAGGTAACAACAATAACAGTATCAACAATGACAACCATAACAATAATAATTCAATGCCATAGCCGGGATTTGATCTCGCGCTCTCCATGCGGTTGCTCTAAACCACTGAGCTACTATGGCCAACGTGCGGACATGACATTTAATTCTCCAACTGACTCATGTTTCTCCCGGTAAACCACTTGGTGAATTGGAAAATTGAGTCAGTTGGAGAACTTAATGTCATGTCGGCACGCTGGCCATAGTACCTCAGTGGTTTAGAGCAACCGGGGGATCCGTGGTTCAAATTCCAGTTATGGCATTGAATTTTTCAGTCGGGCTGTACTCATCCAAACCTTAGCCTACACTGGCTAGTGTGGAAGAAATAATTATTTCCAAATAATAATAGTTACCACGTTGTAATTTGAACCTTCTTGCTCGTCCACCTTGTGAAGACGCCTGGAATTTCTGCAGTTTTATTACTCGGCTGTCTAGAACGTTACTCTGTAAGTTAGGATTATCTTCAAAAAACAGCAATTTAGGACAATTTTATTTGCTTTATTTATTTTAAATAATAATGACCTCAAAGACGCTAAGTGTTCTGTATCAGCTAAGCGTCTTTTATAGTCCCTGAATTTTTGTAGGCTAAATTTTTTAGCATTGTGTATAGTTAGTACAAACATATGCTATAATGCGATATAAAATATCATTCTATCATTACTTTTTCGGTTAGGCCTTTTACTAAAAATAATCCCAAATAAAGCCATGTGGATTTTGCTACATACACGATATGGAAAACAAGATTCACTACTCAAATATCGCAATACAACTTACATTGGCGAAGAGCAAACACAAGTGGGTGACCAGTTACATATTTTCAAACGTGTGTATGGATGCTGCATCACAAATTAACACGTGAAAACTCAAATACAATTTGTAATATAACTGTTGCAGTAAAAAGGTTTGACATATTTGGTATTTAAAACATTTCTAAACACCCCCTGAGGTAGCTTTCCGTGTATTTCTTACTGCAGGGAAAGACCGGTAGAGGCGGTGTGACGTCAGCTCCGGCAGCTCTCGCCGCCAAAAATGCTCTCGAACGAAAGGCAGGTTAGCGTGTGACGTCACCGCGCTGATTATTGCTGTCGAAGGGAAAGGAATACTTTGATGTGTGCGGGTAGGAAAGACAGGAAACGTATTGGGTATTAGTAATATGTACAACTAAAATTTTGGGTGTTGTAATATTTATATTGACTGCTTTAATTACACAATTGGTCACAGTATAATTACATTCTGGCTCTGTGTTACGAGCAAATATATAAAACTTCAAATCTTAGTTTATCTGAAGGACAGACGTTGCAAAGTAAATAAAACAAAACATAAAGTAATTTTCTCTGCAAATTAGAAAAAAATTCAGAACAAAATTAGGTGGACATTTTCCGACACTTTCTGTTTCGTTTTTCTTTAACTAATTTTTCAATGTCAGGACGTAATGTCTGGGAAATCTGTAATCGAAGGCTGCATGTTAGATTGTGATCCGACAAGGTACTTCGGGGTTTGGACTTAGCTAATTTCATAACAGAAAAAAATTGTTCGCACACATATGTCAAGCCAAACATACACAATGTCCGTGCGGCAGTTGAATACAACTTCGGAAATCTGGTTTGGTGGACATTCTTGTAAAAATCAGCCAAGTCTTTCTTGTGTGTATATTTGCCCTTCAATAAATCGTGACATTGTCAATTTAACAGTTGCATTTGGTACGTGGCACCTACATTGTCATGGAGTGCGCTACAGCTGACTGAGCCCTCAGATTCTGTACTTCAGAGCACCATTTATATAGGCAACTTGGTACTACACGGCTCTTGCCTGACGTCACACGCACTGCAGGCCTCGCTCCCGGCTGAAATACGTCACAACTCTCGAAGCTGTCTTCCTCTGACTTACAATGTACTAATTATGCAAAATCTATTCAGAAATAACGGTATTTTAGGTGCACAGAATTCCATATGTGCTTTTTACAACTGAATTGGAATCTTTAACGTTAATGATAGTTAAATAACTTCTTGGGTGCCCAATGGAAGCTGGAGAAAAACAGGGAAACATTTCATTACAATATTCCAGTTTTCTCCTTGAAAGATATTTATTACAATTCAATTTTTGAGTTATATTCAATACATGTTAGCGCGCGGCTGTTTCTGAAAACTATCTTAGTGTAGTTCAACGGAACTCATTTCGATTGTTTCCGTAAAAATATCAATATGCAATATTATTTGTTCTGAAAACAAAATGGTAAATAAAGGTATATTTACATAATGTAAATGATAGTTTGTGTTAAAACCTCAAAATTAGACCGCCTGCGGCGCCGTATGTAGTAAAAGCGGGCGTTAAACACTACACATTTACTCAAAATTAGAGAAACGACTGTTCGGGGAACCACGGTTCAAAGCTCGACAGGATTATCCTCATATTCTTGCTGCCTTTTTTATCTTTTATTAAGCTTCCCCTAGTCCTTATAAGTGCCAAATGCTGTGGAGGTTATCTAAGCTTAGGCCTGGAACGTAATGCTCCCCAAAATGTTTTCATTACGTATGGCATCAGTTTCACCGCCTCTGGTTCCGTGTACAGCAATAAAAGTCGTTAAAGTCTGCCAAAAGATGATCCAGCTCTACATAAAGTATAATAGATGGCCGATAAACTTCCTGGCAGAAGACACGACATAAAGCTTTACTGAACCGCTCTAACAAAAAGCTCGATCATTTTAAGATAACAGTCCTCAAGGAAACCCCTTATTTTATATATATTTTCGTCAACTAATATTTGATGGCTTTCTCTTATACCTTGCTTTAAGGGCAATTTACCCAAGTACTCACCGCTATACACCTAGACTTGATTTTGAAACTTGGTGCAGGAATGGTGGGTGCGGTTCTGGTTCAGATTATTTTTCGGACAATCTGGTTATTCTCCTCGTCGGTAAAGGTCAGTAGGAAGGTTCTCTTTCTCAGGGTCCAGCGTTTGACTGAAGTAACAATGCTGCTTCCTCCTCGGTTTCTCTCGCAAGTTTACTGATTCAAGATTTAAGTTCTACATTTGCTCTCTCCCTCACTCGCTCGCCACAACTATAGTATCACACCTTCCTTTACGTTACCCTGCTTCGCGTTCCTACAGCTACTCTTAAGTTTGACTCTACACAGTCACATAACAGTACAAATTCCCACGCGAAGTATCGCGACTCTCGCGGTTCAGTCCTTCCTAGCCGCGGAAGTCTCTCGGGTGGACTTGCCTCGATTTCTCTCGCTCTCGCCGGCTGATCTATCAACGCCTCTTTTCTAGTTCATGTCTATTTCACGCCTATCACGAGATATATACTAAATTTTATTGGAAGTTCTGTTTTCCTTACTTTAGCCTGATTGGTCTTTCTTCCCTTCTTTATCTATGCAGCAGTTTTACCCCACCTCCCCGGAGTGTATGACCCTTGGCGTCCTAACAGTAAACTTTCTGTTCCCTTCATGTAGGACATTCCTAGTGGTGTCGGTCTGGCTGGAGGGTTTTAACTTATTTTGTTTCTATATTTCAACATCCTGTCTCAAAGAACCCTTTCTACCTGAAGTTATGTCTGTGTTGCATTGCTTGTGTTAAACATTCTACTTTGTGATTAAATATTTGTTCTTATATTACTTCCATTATACTTGTTAATAATTTCTATAGTTTTACCGTCCCTCTCTTATATTCTAATATCGGAAACCTGTGGTTTCTGCTTCAAACTCATAAGGCAAGTTTTGATGACATTAATCATTATTATTGTCATTACTATTACTATTATTAATATTATTATTAGTAGTAGTAAGCAGCGCTATAGTTACGGATACAAATTAACAATTAGAGACTTCATTTGATCCTTAATATTTAAATTACCTTGGTCTACACAATTGAAGTGATTAGTTATCTGCTAACATTATTATAGATTATTACGTATTAGTTTATGTATGTACACATATTGACCGATTGCAGCTGTTATTTCTTTACCATGAAAACATGTCAATATTGAGAGTAAAGTCATTGACTAGTTGTTTTTCTTAGAAATGTAAATGTGAATCTTTTGTTAGCTAATTTGATGCAGAGATTTCACTACAGCCGGAGTACCCAACCGTGAATTCAGTCCAATACTATTCATATTATTACATTACATAAGTTTATGCATAAGGCCATTATTTATAAGTATTTCTTAAGGATGACGGTTTGTACATAAAGTCTATGAAGACCAGAGCCATTCCATTTGCACAGAGTAAACAATTTGGCGCACTGCAAATGATTCGGGATTCATTGGAAATACGTGGCAAGAGATTTTTCCAGCGGCGGTAATGTACTTGAACGTAAGAGATTAAGGGAAGTGGGGATTTAAGGATCGCGTCTCTTCAACTGTCAAAGGGATAGGGAAGATAGGATTCCTCTTCTTTTATTTTTATTGAGGGTTTCGTTTCATGAGCATCTCTTTGGAGTATCAGGGGAAGTAATTTGTCTTTCGTATGTTTATAAAGAGCACTAAAGTGATGTCTCTAAGTAAAGGTGTGTGCTTCTCTTACAGAGGACAGCCCTTAAACACATTTTAGGTATTTCAAAATCCCTCAGAGCAGCGTCGAGGACCCTTACATCAGCAATCTCATTACTTTCATCTTACGTAAAATTTCCTTTGGTCCCCATGCGACTATGAAAAATAATGAAAGAATATTAAAGCCAACCCCTAAGCTATATATCTGATTCATCCAAAATTTAGTCTTCGTGTAGAGAAATTTGCCATCGTATATCGCATAATCAAATGAAGAGAGAGAGGGGATAAATTCAGTTTCTCATTATCTCAAGGCTTTCTTTGACATTTACGATCACTCCCCACTATGGCAGGTAGGAAGAAGAAAGTGTTGCACTCCAACCAAAATTTGGACGTCGAGATTTTAGAGGAAAGGCATATCTTCGAGGAACCTGAGTTCATTTAAAATGTATATTTACAAAAACGTCAGTGTTTGTGTGAAAGGTAAAATCCGAAAGCTAAATGTCTAGTAAGCACTGAACTCGATATTTACGTTCAAAGTGTTTCGAATAATCGGCAGAAGAATTATCAGTAAAACAACTCATGTCCCCTTGTGGTGTGGGAATGGCGTATCTGTGTCACATTCAAAAGTGCAGCAGATCCAGAGTCTTGGTTGGCGTTGTTTTCCGGGATAAGGTTTCTTCTGCTGTTTGAACTCTATGATATTTGATATTTATAATATTTATATATCAAATATCAAATAACTATGAACCCCGGCCTCACTCCATTCTTATCGTCTGATACGACCTGTCAAATTAAAGGATTATATACCTAAAAACTCTCTCCAAAGTGAAAGCCTTTCGGAAATGTCCAATTTTCCGGAACATAGCACTATCTGAATTAAAATATTATATGTTTAAAGAATCCCTGAAACCTTTATATGCCAAAGAAGCTTTGGAGGGTAACATTCTACAAGGGAGACGTAACGCGGAATGGGTATATTTAAATCTTTAAAGGCGGATTGCTAGATAACTCTTAATTGGTTTCGGCGATATATAATAATACTAATAATAATAATAATAATCATAATAGTAATAAAAAATAAGCTGTAATTTTTAATATTATTATTAAATGCTTAAAATTAAATGAAAAAACCCCATAAAGCACGAAAATATAAAATAAAATATTAACATTACGCTTTAATAGTATAAAATAAAACATTGGTCACCTTGCTCGCTTAATTAATAGGTTTCGTTAGGTTAAATGGGAGGATTACTTGATCTAAAGGATTTTAATGCAATTAAGGAATTACTTAATGGAAATTGAAATGCTGCACCTTAAGCGGTTTAAGTGAATTTGAATGAAAAGGAACGACTTTTAATGCGTGCCGACTGTTAAGGAATGACTGAAGTGATGTCCTTAATGCATATATGAAAGTAACAAATCTCATTAATTGGATTATAACAGCGTGTAACAATACATGCATAGCCATAAGAACCATCTTAGCTCTCACATAATCACTCATTTGAACAATTGCGCCGAGTGTCCTTCGGCGTTGTCCTAGGCCTACCCAGTTTGCCACCGGGCAGTTAACTCTTTGGCCTGGCTCGTTCAGGTTTCTGAGCTCTCCCTCTTCCGGAACACGCTGGCGCCCCTAGATTGGCTGACCAGTCGAGCCTGGCTGGAAAGGTTCGACACTTATTTCCACGGGTCAATGGTCAAAGTAAGCGAAGATGCTAAATACATCTCTTCATATTTCGCTCACTGTTCGTATAGTTGGACGTTTCTCATGCACATCGAAACTTATTCTTGTCAGTACCTTTTCCGGTACGAGCCACTTTTGTAATTTTGTTGCTATTCTTCTCCTTGGTAATACAAAATCCTTTATTTACCACAATTCATGTTCCACTAGTACGCGTGGATGCTTACTAACTCCCCTATTTATTAGACTAGGTACTCGTGAACTTCCATCAGCGCCTCGTTGGCAGAAAGGGTGCAAATGTGCATATATTATTCTCCTCCTTCTCAAGAATACAAAATCCTTTATTTACCACAATTCATGTTCCACTGGTATGCGTGGATGCTTACTAACTCCCCTATTTATTAGACTAGGTACTCGTGAACTTCCATCAGCCCCTCGTTGGCAGAAAGGGTGCAAATGTGCATATATTATTCTCCTCCTTCTCAAGAATACAAAATCCTTTATTTACCACAATTCATATTCCACTGGTATGCGTGGATGCTTACTAACTCCCCTATTTATTAGACTAGGTACTCGTGAACTTCCATCAGCCCCTCGTTGGCAGAAAGGGTGAAAATGTGCATATATTATTCTCCTTCTCAAGAACCAATGCAAGGTAAACTTTCCTAATTAAGGTTGCATGGTCTTGTAATGTAACTCTCTAAGAATAGTTCATATAACAATGGTATACTTAATCTCGCGACATAGGATGCAATAAGCTATCTTAAACGATTCGTTCAATTAAATCATTTCCAACATAAGTACTTGAGCATCCTGTCAGGATGATGCTCCTACCAGTGGAGATATATTCACAAGAGCAAAAATTACGTACTTTTATATGACATCCACTGTTTCTTTACACTCAACTGAGCTTGCTGCCAAGTGACCAAGGTCGTCTTCCGCCTTGTGTCCTGCTTTCTTGACATTTTATGTACAACTTCCCTATCAGTACATAATAGCTCTCAAGATTTGCTCACACAGACCAGGGTTCAGGCCACGCCAGGGCTGACTGGTGAGACCGCTCTACTCTCACCAAGGCTTCTATCCCAGACGATCGTAAAGTGAGATTTGTGGTGGACATGGTGCTGGGCGGGTATTCTCTGGGTACTCCGGTTTCCCCCGCCAGCGTTCCACCGATTGCTCCATCATCTTTCCCATCACTTCATCTCTCTCGTACTTTCACTTCCGTCGTTGGGCTGATCATTCATCAGAGAATCTCTCTCTGACCAGGAAACCCGTTGCCTATGGGCCTCGGCGTTGCGCAGTTCAGAAGGCCCTATGTTCCACTGAGGGAAATACAGCAATTGATCATCACCGCCTGCGGTGTAGCATGTAGAAAAAAGGGCCGTTGAGCACTACACATCACACAGACCAAGGTTACCACTAAACGACTTATTTCCTACATGAATACGTCTGATAAAAATATTACTTCAAGCATAGTGTGTAGTTGCTACTTTCGTGCCTCCTCGAAGTAAGTTAAGAAATTACTTACCTGTGTCTCTTCATACTTGCCCTTCTGTTGAGATATTCCTTTTTGAATATTTGATATATCATTGACTAATGTAGTTACTGGACTTGAAATATTTTTGGAAAACGTAACTTATTGAAAGAGCTCTCATATAGGGAGAGAAGATCCTCAAGTCATATACTTTTTTTACTCAATTTTGAAATGAATTGAAATTAGTCACAAAAACCACTTATGGGGAACTTTATATACTGTAAATTTGTGGGTTCGTAGAATTAAAAGGCCGAGTTGCAGAAATTAAAAATTTCCCTTATTTTCGTCGAAATACACTATTCAATTCTCACGTAAGAACATTAAATCACATATACACAGTCTTACAAGGTCGATCACAATAACAGACAGTGACAGCAGATTACATCTTTAGCTCTCGTTACAACAACACAGCTGGCTGTCTCTCATTTCACAACTAACTGACTCATCACTAGCCATGGCTTCTTTTTATACATTTTTTACATGGCTTCTTTTTTATCGATCATTCTAGATTTTTCTCGACGTTACTCTAAAATGTCATCAGATAAAACACGAATGTTCTAGAATGTAACTATATAGGTGCCGGCAAGTCTTTCACCTCTGTGGTAAACTATCCATCTCTTGTGGAAACGTTGAGTCAGACTGAAAAATTCAATGCCATAGCCGGGATTTGAACCACGGATCTTCTGGTTTCCGTCCAGCCGCACTACCATTGTGCCACTATGGCCAACGTGCCGATATGACATTAAATTCTCCAACTGACTCGTATTTTCCCGGTAAACCACTTAGGAGTTCTCATAAACACATGAGACAACTACCTTAATGGCGACTTACTACATGTAAGTACTTTAAGGCCCGGGCGTTATAGTTAACCACTATTAGGTTAATTAATAATGGCCAACGTGCATATCGGCACGTTGGCCATAGTGGCACAATGGTAGTGCGGCTGGACGGAAACCAGAAGATCCGTGGTTCAAATCCCGGCTATGGCATTGAATTTTTCAGTCTGACTCAACGTTTCCACAATTTAGCCTACACACGGCCAGTGTGAAAGAATAATTAATTTCTATCCATCTCTTGTTTATCGGCGCTATCGTTAATTGTTTATGCAAGCTCCTTATTACCACACTGCTCGCCTATCAGTTCCCTTTGTGTGCGCAAGCCGCCTTTCGCGAACGGGTTCGCGACAGTACATATATAATAATATGACGTTTAGTTGTCCTCTCAGGTGTAGAATAACTAAAATGTTCTATTAATTGCCTTCTGTGAAGCAGATGGTACAGCGTTTCAATGTGAATGTTCATTACATTCTATCAAAATTTGCTCCTTTTTTCCGTTCTGTTTATATTCTTGTCGTTTATGTTCGGCTTTTAATTCAGTTGTGAGTTTCTTCAGTTCTTCGAATTTAAGTCAGTTTGAGCTCGGTTTAGACTGGGCGATCATTTTTCGATTCTATTTAGGTTCTTCTGAGATGTCTCTTGCTTTTGTTTGAGCTACATTGAGATTTTCTTCATGTTTTCCTTTTCGTCAGCTTGATTTGGATAATTTTTATTTCCGTTTAGGGTTATTGAAATTTATATTCGTTTACTGCGCCATTTCTTGTTTCTTTGCAATTTATTTGGATTGTGCCTGAGTCCCGTTTTGGCTAATTTTATTTTGTTGTTTATTCTTTCTCGTGCGTTTATACGTTTATACTTAGTTTGAGCTGTACTTCGTTCTGAATCTGTTTTGCACTATTTGAGTAGTTCTAAATTCTGCTGAGTACTTTACATTTCTGCTTATGTTCCATTCCCTTTTTTTTTCTTTGCTCTTTTCTACACTTTCAAGTATTTTCGTTATTTTTTAGTTCTGATCGGATTCTTTGGCATTTTCTTTGCGATATTCGAGTCCTGTTTCAGTTCTTATTTGTACTATGATTTATTTGAATTATATTTTAGAATTTTAACTTTCGTATTTTTTATATTTGTTTAAGAATCTTCTCCTTTGGTGGAACTTAGTGAGCTTGTTCGAACTGTGTTTGTTTACTGGAGTTCTGATACAACGGAATGGATTTCAATGGAATTTAGTTACACTTCATAAAGCAGAAGTTGCCACATTTTAAAACACAAATGAGTCGGTATCCATATAATTTGTAGGTTATCATATTGGGAAAAATTCTTATTATATTCTTAAAATACAATACATTGATGAAATAAATGGCTATGAGAACTTGTCTTATGCAGAAAAAGCAGCAAATCAGACAGAATCTGGGAGCACGTCTTGATGCATACTGAGGAAAGCATTAACCGGGAAATTTAATATAATATACTAAACTGTAAACATTCCTAACATTGCGAGTTGACAATCTACTTCCAAAGATTCGGTTTACTAACAGAATGTCAATAAATGGGAATAACTAAACACATAGGAAATCAAATGCAACTATGTGTGTCTTAAAGTGTACTGTACAATCTGTCCCAAAGAGAGAATGAAGGATAGGTCAAGGAACTCCGAAGCAGAACTTCTTATTTAAGAAGGGGTTTGCCCTAAATTAGAACATTGAAGTTTACTAGCTCCCCAATAAAAAGAAAAGATAAGAAACAACATTAAAGATGGACACAATTTATCAAGAAGTCGGACATATTTAGGTGACGAAGTGTAGCATCGACAAAGGAACGGATACAGTGTAGTTATGCTAATGATTGCGTATGATTTATTACCTGAAAAATCCACAATAGTGAACCATTAATAATGAGTGTATTTTTATTATGGCTATAACTGCAATGCTGCTATTCATACACGTTTTGTTGGACAGAAGTTTCACGGTCCGGGGAGGGATGAGGGAGAGTACTAACTCTTTTCTCTTTTTTCTGTGTTGTCAACTAAAGAAACCAAACTTCAGTGCAATCATGCATAAGATATGCGAATATCAAGAGCACCAGAGTAAGGCACGTGGACAATTAATAAATTCAAGTACTAGTAGATATGGCATACGCTTTGTAATGGAAGTGGAAAACAATGACTCTTTCAGATTGTTCAAATTTCGAGTCACCGATTAAGTCACTTCCGCTGCATGTGTACGCTCCACGGTTTCAACGATGATCTCATCAAAATACAGTTTCACAACTCTTGTAATATGTTTCGTAGTCCGTTACGGTAAAGGACGTGCACATTTCTGTAGATTTGTGGCTGTTATAATCTCATATATTGCGTTCTCTAGAAACAATATTTATCTTAGCTCACGTCAGTTCAACTACAGTCAATCACAGTTATACAGAAGGAGACGTATGGCCTCTATCATCCAGAACATACACTTGTTCTTGGGTTTCTTGACCTCTGTTAAACTATAGTCTTCAGTTTTCTTCATCCCATAGTTACAGGCAGTACTTTTTCTAACAAATGAATCACTGTCATTTTTTAAGTTGTATCTTGGCTGAGATATGTTCAACCGTCTAGAGCAATACGATGCATTATTAATGACTAAAACTAAAGGCATGGTTATTCAAAACTTGTGAACTAAACCTATTTTTCTTAGTCATAGCAATTCATCTGGTCGATACCCTCCTTTCAGCACCTGGGGCCGTATATTAACTGCGACTTTCGTCCTTTGGAAGCAATTCCTCAAATGATAATACCAAAAGTGTACTACTTTGTGAACATTACAGAACAGTTAAACAGTTATCGATCTATGATTAATCTAAATAAAGCACTTCCCTGTTATTTACTCTTGCCTTCTTCATTTGTACAAGAAAACGAGCGTCAACAATAACGCATGCAGGTATTTTAAAACTTTGTGCTTAGTGTTTGCGGTCTATCTCCTGCAAGAGGAGAATTAACTTTTTTATAGAAAGAATCATATAGAACTCTTTGATTATGTCTCGAACAACACTTGTTAAATTCGTCCATTTTCAGGTTTCCCCCAACCTTGGTCCTCTGGATGCTGCCCCGTGGCTGAGTGGTTAGACCGCTGGGCTCTCACCAAGATGGACTTAGTTCGATCCCAGGCAATACGGACAACACGGTGGACAACACGGTGCTGGGTGGGTTATCTCCGGGATCCCCAGTTTCCCCCGCCATCACATTCCACCGGTGCCGCATCTTCTGATGTATCATCAGTGTCACCGCCTGTGGTGCCGTATGTAGCTGAAGCGGGCGCTAAACACTACTCACTTATTGGTCCTATGGAAAACGAAGAAATATGTAGAGGAAGTGAACAGAAAAAGGGATGAAAATGAAGAGAGGAAGAGGAAAGACGAAAGGAAAATTAAATAGAAAGAATATGAAACAAGGACGAAAAACGAGAATGGAGGAGAGGAGGAAGGAAAGAAAGTTGAAGGAAATAATACTACTTTTAATTATGTCTTCATACTTAGATCATCTTTTACTCTTGTTCATGTTGAACATACATTCGGATAAGTTGTAGAAAACGATTTAATTCACCTGACAGTATAAACACCTTCCTTAGTACAGACAACAGCTCGTTCTATATATAACGTTTTGGCCCGTTTTGTCACAGTATTCTGCCATAGAATTTCGGAACCAGGAAGCCAAACACTCACGAAAAGCTGTAACACTTAGAATCCTAAACAACCTATATCTATAGCGTGGAGTTAAAAAATCATGATCTAATTAAGACTCTCCTAGATGAAAAATAACACAGATATTCATTTTATTAAAGCAAGACAAGTAAACGTTTTCCAAAACTACAAAACAAAAAGGTAAAGTTAAAATATGCAAAGAAAATTATTTCGAAATAGATCATTTGTTAATAATCAATTGTATCCTGTCCCTTATTATTTGGTTGCAGTTTGTGGGTTAATCTGAATATATATTTTTTTCGGAACCCATCCAGGATTAGGTAACAGATCGAAACTGACCTGAGTTTGCCGCTGTCACTGTCGATCACGCGCCTCACGCGAAGTGTTTAGTGTTTAACTACACGTATACGACTTACGGCACAGCAGGCAGCACACTGATGATACATAAGATCAAAATGAAGCACCGGTGGAATGAGATGGCGGGGAAAATCGGAGATCCCGGAGAAAACCCGCCCCAGCGCCATGTTGTCCACCACAATCTGACTTTGCTGGCGCCCGGGAGAGAACCCGGGCCACCTAGGTGAGAGTCAAGCGGCACCACCATTCCGCCACGGCGTGGTCCTTCCACGTCAATCGGCGTACATACCTGCGGGAATCGAAATCAGGAATCTTCCTTAGGTCTCCGCTGTAGCTGGTCTGCCATCTGCCTTCTCATTGCATCTGACTGTTCTGATCTGCGTTCTTCTTCATGGATTCAGAGGGTCCGGTCAAAACGACGTGGAACCGGGCACCTTCAAGATGTTATGATTGTTCTCCTCCGTGGCCGCGTTCAACAGAGGTGACGACCTATAGAATTTGTTATGTCGCGGTACATGGTGAAGAAATAACAAGTAAACAGCAACAAAGTGAACCAACAAAAATGAAAATGAACAATGGGCCTATTATGCACCAGAGGCACTTCTATAGTATAGCAATGCAAAGAAAATCCCTGTAAGGAATGTGCTGTGGGACAAGGACAGCGAATGTGTGTGGCAGAGAACGCTTGCTATACAAGGAGCAGACCGTTAAAAAAACATGCGCCTTATTCACTCTGTACATTAAAGCAGAGAAGATTCATTCACAAAAGTAGAAGCCGTCAGAATGTTTTTGAATGGTCTGTAACTGTACTGACATGGGGTGTCATAAACCTGTCCAAGGAGGGTGTGGGCACCTTCGGCCAACCCCGTGCGTCTCGCCCCTCGGAGACTTTCTCTCCTGTGGAGGAGGATTTTCCCGGTTCAGGTGTCATTTTCCGCAGTACCTAGCCGCTTTGCGAGATGAATAAGTGGGACTTTTATTCTACTGGAGTAGATTGTGGGTTACGTTTCTGTGTGGTTTGTGTAGGGATGTGTTATGGATGGCCCTTCTGGGCCTTGGAACTCTTCTACCCTAGTATACAGGTTGTTTCGAAACGACACCGAACGAACATAGCCTTTTCTTAGTTTCTATCTTAACCACTCCAGAATTTGGTGTCGCAGCTTCGAAATTCTCTTAGGTATAATTTTATGTAGCATTAAATATTACATTTTGCGATTAGATAGCGCAGGGACCACTGGTATGCGAACCTCAGAAGTTAATGGGACGCACCGGCCAAGAAAAAAAAAGCATTGCTCCTTGCTCGTTAACAGTGACCCTAATCTCGCTTTCAGGTAATGGGGCAAAGGGCAGTTACTTGTGAAAATCTCGATAGTGACTTACTGTTCCAAGGTTGCTCATTTTGCTATGATCTTAATTGTACAGTGCTTTCAACCAGTTACTGTAAAATCAACAGTAATGCTTTATTTAGTAATATTACACACAGTGAAATAAAATGCTTGTCTCATTGCATAAGCCATTTAGTTCTGATTAACTCTATCTACAATTCTTGGACATTGTTCTGTTCTGTTCTTTTTATCATTTAATGCTTCCATCCTCAATATCACTAACATTAACTTCCCTCTAAAAGCTTTAAGTTGCATATGTCCACCAGCTTATTTGCCGTCATCGACTGTTATAGCGAAATGTTGGAACACGTTGAACACCCATAAACAAATAACTAAGGTTTTATAAGCCTAAGAAATGTTTAATAGTGACAAGTTACTGTGGAGTATGTCGGTATGTTTGCAAACTGTTACAGCACGCGACACGGTGTGTCACCTAACTGCGATTCCTTCTCTAACGCGAGGAACGTAGTGTTGCAGCGCTGTACCTCTCACTGCCTAATCCACTCATTCTTGAATGTTTTTATGCGGCTATGTTGGCAAAAAAACTATATATATGTATATATGTATCACATAGAAACTGAGCAACTACTTCTATATATTCGTTCGGTGTCGTTTTCAAACACCCTGTATATATAAACTAATCCTTTTGTCGGTTGTTTGCTCGCCTCGGTAGAGTAGATAGTAGCATTTTTTAAAGAAGACATAGTCAAGTTATTAAAAGTGAGATATTTCTTGTATAGAAAATGAGTAGTTGTCAAACATTTTTATGATTACTCACTCAGATGAGATGTTCTTCATATCCCCAAAAGCGCTTTTCGATCAGGTTTTGATCATCTTCAGTGTGTGTTGAGTAGCTGGTCAACACACACTGAAGATGATCAAAACCTGATCGAAAAGCGCTTTTGGGGATATGAAGAACATCTCATCTGAGTGAGTAATCATAAAAATGTTTGACAACTACTCATTTTCTATACAAGATAGTAGCATGTCTGCCTGACGTTCAAGAGGTCCTGAGTTCAAATCTCTGTCACGGTGAGTTACCTGGATAAGGTTTTTACGTGGGGTTTTCTTATCCTGATAGACGAATGTCGGGTAACTCTAAGCTCCATGAACCCTGGACACACTTGAGCATCATTTCACCCATTTCATTCACCGTCCGATATGACTTAACGTTGGAGGACGTAAAATTACAACAACAACAAAATGGTTGGTTGGACCGTCCCGGTAAATGTTGAAATTGCCGGACATTTACAGATATGAATAATCTCTTTGGTCGCAAAAGATACTGAAGCCACGTGTCGAATAAGTAAAAATTAAGAGTTCCCTAGTTCGATGGCGCTGCATGACGGTACTTTGAAATTAGCTGAAAATACCAGAGCTAGTCTAGGAAACTCCACTATGCAAGGTCTTTGTAAATTGAAATCTGCCCAGGTCCACGATGTACAATGTAGCACTGAACATTACATTATAGAATTCACAAAAATCACAATGTACCTGAAATATTCTCAAATAAATACAAGTTAAAAATTATTGTCACCCAAACATCGGAATTCCCGATAGAACCAGCTGGCAGGTAGGGCCAGACGGGAAGCATTCAGGCCACGCCTACCCATTTATCTCGTGCCACTAACTGAGGGGCTGGTTAAAAGAGCGGCACGAGCCCTGTACCGTCTCTTTCCCCTCCCCCTGACGTCTGGAACCTTCGGGATGAATTTCCGAACCGCCAAACTTCCAGAAACAGCGACCTTCCTATATAAGGCTGCAGTGGACGAGTCAGTTCAGTTCTTGGCGAGCAGCCGGAGGAGCGCCGTGCTAGCGAACGGACGGGAAGACTGTGTACGTGCATCAGAGAAGTTGTACGTAATTGTGAGTGTGGAGTGGACCTGTTACAGACGAACTGGTGGATTGTAATTGTGTGCGCTACGCAATTCTATGTAATCGGCAAGTGTTCCAACTGTAATTCGGTGGAAATAAAGAACATTTTGAGTTTGTGTAATTGGACTTTTAATTTCACGAACCCACAAAGTCACATTATTGTATATAATTATCGGTAATGAACTTAGTATAAACATTTAAATCAGGAATTCAAGTGTTATGATAAAAGTTGCTGATTTAAATTGACGTGATAGAGTTCACCAATATTACTAAGCATACATGTTAATTTATGTTATAGACTCCTAAGTTTTCGAAACTTCTCCAAATACTGATAAAATGCTAGAGTATGCCAACAGTGTGTGATTGGTGGTATGTACAGATTTTTCCACCTAAAATAGCCCATTTGGTTAGTGCGTAGTGCTGTAGAAGTGCTCGACTCAACTCTGAATCCCAATAAAACTTTCATCTTTTCCATTACTGTTACTTCGTCCTTACAGACGCAATGGATGGCCAATCTGAACAACTGGCCTAGAGAAAATTCATTTTTAGTGTACACTTACCTACAAGTAAATTTTGATGGTAACATGTTAGGTGCTGAGTTATGTTGCATTGTTTTTATTTATTTCATACGTTTTGAAAGTTAAATTATTGTTAAAAGTCCAGGTCCACTTAACTTTTTTCCAAAATAATTACAAAGTTAGAGACCTAAAACCAGAACTCGTGAAATGATTTGTTCGTTCTTTGTTCGTATTTCGCCACTACAACTTTTGGAATCAGAGACGAATACTCCAAAATGGCTACTTGTCCCTTGATGGATGAAAAGAACAAGTATACACGTTCATGCACGTGCTGGAATTGGAATCGCGGACACGCTCCCAGTGGACAAAGAACGCCAATTTAACCAACTAGGCTCCAAGCACTGTGTTCGCTGTCCCCTTGGAACGTGTTCACACTACATTCTCTGTATCTCTTGCGTCATCTTTATGGCCGTTGTACAAATTCAGTTTAGGTTGTTCAAAATCTTAGTTAATTATAATGTATGTTATGAAAGTATGATAATCGCATGCATTTAAATAGCATTTTTGTTGTAAAATTTATAAATGATTCAAACGATATGCGCTTTGACAGAAGTGCTAAAAGTTGTACATAGGTTTTTGTTGCGCATATGGATTTATAACGGTTATTTTGACAGCACATTCCAATCTAAATGACAAACATACGTTGGCCTCCAACAAAGAAGCGGTATGAAACGTGGATTGTTGAAAGTTTCCGTTTCTAGCCTCTTATAAAGGAATAGTATATCGTTTATTTTCTCAATCTTGGGCGAAGTATGGAGCAAATATAGCTCTTGTTGCTAAAGTCTATTTTCCTTTAAAGAGTAGGCTGGAATTACGTGGCTAGCATACAGCCACAAACATGGCATTACTGCATACCTTCAGGAATAAGGGACAGATGAACTGCGCGGTATAAAGATTCATAAATTACTATAAAATATTACCTATTCATAAAAGCTTAAGAACTGAAATACATATTCCGCTATTCTGGGACGTACTGTTTATAGCACTTAGAAAGCTCGAAAATTATCATTTAAAAGAACATCTAAATAATCCGAACACAAACATTAAATTAAGGTGTATACAAAACTAAAAATGATTTACAATTCACTATTTAGTTTTAACGTGACTAAATGAAGGGCGTATTCGAAAATATTCCCTCTCTTCAGATATGGCAAAGATACCAAATGTTCTACTTTGAAAAATCCAAATATGACTCTAACAATCACTCTATTGCATGTGCAATGATATTTATTAATAGTTTATTCTAATTCATTGCCTAGGACTGATCCTTAATGAGCAACATTTTACAATATCTAATACATGTATATCCTTTAAATATTATGACATGGCTTTGTGCTTTTCTGCAGTTCAATATTGCGCCAAATTGCGTAAAATCGTTCGCATAATTTATTTCTATTCTTTAATCGTATTTAAATACTACCTAAATTAGTGTATAGAAACAAAAAGTTTAAATTAGTCTTGAGGTCAAAATTAATGATATCCATTTATTCCTTCTATGTGGTTTGTGTCAAAGACAAGACTTGAAACCCGTCACTTCAATTTATGATCGAATTTGTTATCGTTACAGAATGTAGAGCGTATTTGGTATGCAATATTTCTAGAATGGTTAAACTGATAATGGCATAGCTCCAATACTTCGCAAAGAAGGACGTGCCAGACTCTAAAGATGCTGGAAGTTGACTGGTTGTTCGTTTTAACGAAGGCAGCTAGGTGTACAATGTTGACAGACTTTGGTGGAGCTTTATGTTGAGACTGCTTAAAGACCCAGATGCTGACGGTTGATATCACACGCTTCAGAGCGCTTCGGATTGCCTGGAATAGTGAAAAATAAAAATATCCGGTGAAAAATACATGACTTACCTCATTGTTCTATAATCTGTTGCTACAAGACTTATCCTACTATTTGCATCTATTAACAGATCTATACAGCTACTCCAAAAAGTATTCGTCTAATGCCTACGTTTATGTTTAAGAATCTATGGATAGCGGAAAATCATCAGAATAAAGTACAGTAGGGAGATTGTCTTATTTATTGATTAGTGAAAAAGAGAATACAATAAACACATAGTATCTTTCACATAAATATAGTTAAACATTCAAAATTAAAGATATACAATATAGGATGCAAAAGAAGTATTCGTCTGCATACTGAAAATGGTATAGAGTGTTGGGGTTAGGCCTACTATTCCTCTTTATAACCTCTTGCAAACTCCTTGGCATGGATTTCACCAAAGATTGTGTTGTTTCCATTATAATTTTACGCCATTCCTCTAATAGAGCGTTCTTTAGATCCTTTATATTAGATATCTAATGATTCCTAATATTTTTGTCCAGTATACTCCACATATTCTCTTTTGAATTCATGTCCGGAGATTGTGGTGGGGTCGGCATCCTTCGTGGAGTATTATGCAACAACTATAGCCTTGCATCTAGAGCTGTGTGCTTTGGTTCATTACTGTGTGTGAAAATATAATTCTCAGAAACACCCATATTATTCAAACTCCTGGACAGATGTGTTTTAGGAACTTTATATAAACCTTATGGTTCATAATTCCATCAATAAAATACAAATCGTCCACACCATTTGCACTCATGCAGCCCCAGACAAGTACTGAACCGCCTCCATGTTTAACTGAAGCTGTTAGATTTTTTTCCTCAAGCTCACAATTCCTTTTACTCTGCACTATTTCTCGCCCCGTTGACTTAAAGAGCTCAAATTGACTATTATCAGTAAATACAACATTTTTCCAGAAATCAAATCCATCGTATTTATGTTCTTTTGAGAAAGCAACTCGCTTATTTCTGATGATTTTACTGAAGTATGGTATTCTGCGGGCTGTTCGGCCTCCATACTCAGTTTCATAAAGCACGTTTCTTATAGTTTGTACTGAAACAGACTATCCTGTTTGTGTTTGAACTGCAATAGCAAGTTTTGGAGCACCTAGTTTAGGACTTTTCTTGACTTCTCAAAGTAACTGTCGTTTCTCCATCTCGGATCTACTGCAGGACGACCGCTTCTTGATTGATTTTAGTAACTTTTGTTCTGATCAAACCTGTATATAATAATCTTCACTGTACTGGTAGCTCTCTCAATTTCTTGACAATATTTTCCTTTTTTAAATAACCTGATGCAAATTTCTCACTCTACTTTTGTAGTTTCACGACGTTTTCGTCCCATATTGGTTAAATAGCAGTCAGCGGCTTTGAAAACAGATGGAACTGTCAAGGACAGTTTTTGAAACACAACTGCATAAGAAAAGGGAAGGGCTTTATGTCAACGAGGCACCATACCTGGGATCTTGTTTATTAGACAAATACTTGTTTGACATTAAATGGGACATGATTTTATATAACGTACAGCTGTTCACTAAATAAGCAATATATGAACCCAAATTGTGTTTTGGTTTTAAATCTAGATATCAACCGATGTAAGGAAATAGTTACTGTTGGTTTCATATCTATCTTTTTCTGGTTGTGCTTGTTATATTCTATGTGCTACGATGTTTTTTTGTAATTTTACGTCCTCCAACGTTGTCATATCGGACGATGAATGGAATGGGTGAAATGATGCTCAAATGAGCCCGGGGTCCATGGAGCTTAGAATTAACCGACATTCGTCTTTTAGGATAAGGGAAAACCCCGGAAAAAACCTTATCCAAGTAACTCACCCTGACCGAGATTCGAACTCGGGACCTCTTGAACGTGAGGCAGACATTCTACGACCACGCTACCGAGGCGGGCTGTGCTACGATTAGATGAATACTTTTTGGAGTACCTGTATGTATACACGTGCACCGAGTTTTTACAGGAAGAAGAAGAATTTAGCAGACTAAAGCAACAATCAATTTTTTTAAATATGCTTTCAAATCCTATGCCGTTAGAATGACCACGAAAAAAATGAAAAACGGCGTGCTACGTAAAAGTCTATAAATATAAGTCAGATACCGTTAACACATGAAAACTGCATTTCAAATAAATTGTGCACTTTACTAGGATCCACACAACGTCGCACTTTTCTCACTGGCTATTCAGCGGTAGAACAACCACGGTTAGTCTCACCTGATGTTCATTCCTATTTTGCAGTTACCTTAGTTGGCTTCTGCTTCTCTATTTCCGTTATAAAATGGCAGAAGATAGGGCTGCTTAGCCCATTTTCGTTATTTGAAGAGTATTACAACAAATGATTACGTTGGTATATATTTAATGCATTTTGGCTAACCTCGCGTATCAGACACGCAACTCTGAAGTACTACATTTGTGTTTCGTCCCTTACTGTACGCCAATTACTAATATTTCACACTTCTTATCAGCAAATAAGATTTACGTTGGCAGCGCTGGTCTCTGAAGGTCAATACACCTTAACGGTTTTTTGAGTAGTATACAGATAACTCTCAAATCCAATCTTTTAATTCCGGATCCTGCTTCCATTTCTAAATATTTTTGGTTTTCGGCAAACAAACGTGCCCACTCACTTCGAATCACACTTTGAACGGCATATATGTTCAGGGGCACTGATTCAAAAGGATGCTTAAAATTGCTTTACCACATTCGTTACACTATAATGTATTCTGTGTGTAAGCAACGCCAGTAATTGTTGTCTATGGAGATACCATAGCCATGTTTACAACAGACATTAGAGCCCGACCTGTTTTCACACTGTTTATGTTTGCTGAGCTGCTGGTTATCTGACGGTTAGTGTTAGCTGCAAAATAACAGTGTACGTTACGTAACACCAATAAATCCAAGAGAGTGCTTTTCATTACAGGTTTTGCTTATCCAGTTTTATATGCCACAATTATGTTTAATGTGGAAGTTTTAATAGAAATACACCAACCTAGCTTCTTTTCGCAGATATTTTTTCCCGAAATAGCACAGTCCTTGATTACGTATAAGCAGTGCTCTCTTTCTAACAAAATGTTTGGGAATTACTCCCAACTCAATAAAATAAAGCGACAATTACTAACGTTTTCAGGACAACTTATAATATATATTAGTACTTGGAATTAATAAGTATCAAATTACTTAATAATTAGGATTACCTAGTATTAAAACAGTTTCCAAACCGACATCAATTGATGGCTGCTGTAGCCTTCACGTCTGCTTACTTTACTCTTGGTATCAGTTGCAAGATGTCTGCCTTTCGTAAACCAAGAGCGTATCTAGTCCCTAAGTTGGAACAACTTCAATGGAGAACCAATTTGATGAACATCAGATTGATGACGGTATAAACATGAAACGAAGCTCTTGTATGTGTAATAATGAGGTTCATTTGTGAAAACCCATGTTCACATTCACTAGTGGATATGAGAACACATTTCACTGCATTGAGATGAGGACGGAAGGATGCTGGTATTTTCTTCTGCATCAAATAATCCCGAAATACTCTAAGTATCCCTCCCTCTGAAAGTCCAAAACGATGACATAGGGTCTTTATTCTGGTTTACCATATGTTATTCCAGGACTGTCAGGCAAGTCGATGTGTCCAAAACTTCCGCACATTCAGAGATAGGAATATCCTCCAACTGCAACAGACGATTATCCATCCGCTGAGTCATAAAATCTGCTGGGCTCAACATATCTTGTCTCATTTTCCAATGTAATTCCTCTGAAGTTTAGCTCTTGTACTGCTTCTGAGAGCTTCAAGAAAGAGGACCATTGCTCAGTTTCCTTTCTTCGAAGACCAACAGCTGATTTCTGATTCTCCGATGGGCCTAATAAAGTGTGATGTCTCGTGACTGCAGCTTAAGATCTGGTTTTGATAACTCTTGAAAGGCATCGGACATTACAACTAAGTCGAGAATGAAACCAGTTTTAATGATGCGCTATAGTAAAACATACATGTCTCCCTTTTATCATCGTCTTTAGCAGCTGGGAAGTGTGCAATCAAAGCTTTAAAGTTTTTCCAGACTGCTGACACCCTTCTGAAGCTCGACGCTACCCGTGTGGTGTCCAAGATTGTGCCCATTTTCAAAATTTCAATTCGAGGGGCTCTGCACGCTGTTTTAACTTCCGAGCATTCTTCGCTGACTGTCTAGGAAAGATCTGAAGTGATTTACATGTGACTTGAAGTTTCTTTTAATTATATCAACTAACAATTCAAGTCTATGGTTAGCACAATGTCAAACCAAAACTCGTGAGAAATTCATTCTCAATAGTGTCATAACTCCTTTTTTCCTTCCCATCATCACTGCTGCTCCACCTGTTGCAACTGAAATAAGATTTTCTTTAATGAACTCATTAGAAAATCTTATGGATTCTAAAGAATTCAACAGCGTGTTACAAATACGTTCAGCAGTTACATTGTTTAGCTCAACTATATCAGGAAAATGTTTTTGGGCTTTTCACAATTCCCGCGGATTGCCCCACAATCTCCAACCGAGGCCGAAGAACTAAATGGGGAAACTCAATCACCTACCTGGGAGTGAGGCTGGACAGAGTTTAACTTTTCGTGAGCATGTTACCGGCCTCTCGGCTCGGGTGCTGGGAGCTATTGCTTCCTTGTACCCCATGGCGAGTTCCGGGATGCCAGTTCACTTAAAGTTGCACCTTTTCCGATTACTCCTAATTCCTCTAGTGATGTATCCCTGTGAGGTCTGGGTATCCCTGAGGCCACAGATAATTGGATACGGCACCTTCAAACGGCACAGAACGGACTCAGGTCCATCTATTCTGTTGGCTGTTACTTTCGGGTAAGGCTACTTCATGAAGTCCCATCTCTTCCATATGTGGAGCATGAAATTAGGAGCTGGGCTCTAAAGCTCTACGCAAGGTTATCATTAAACAAAGCGCCCTCGTCAGTTCTCTGGGACATTATGACCCCGCTAGGCGCCGCTTCAGGCGTCACAGGGTACCCCATATAGTATGCGAGCTCTGAGATAACCGAGATAACCTAGGAGCAACTCCTAACAGCAGCTTACGCTGAGCTCCATTAATTCCCAATCAGAGAGTGCTGTCCTTTAAAATTATTCCACGAGGACACAAAACTACTTACACCACTGTGTAAGGGGTATTGTGTACTACAAAATCAGGTTAAAGGGGCAAAATTGCACCCTCTTTCTCAAATCCTATCTAAACCTTAACAAAATCACCCTACAGATACCGTAAAAAAATCCTACCTGCTGCTAAACCCTTTTAGAGGTGGGCAAGCAGAATAATTATTCAGGCTTACCAAAGTCTGCCAGCAGCGACGGACGAACGGAATTCATCATGTGACGAATCTTGGTTCGTAAATAAATTATTAAAAACGGTAATTGGCTAACTGTTTCGCTCTCATCGATTATTAGTGACACTTTTGTTCTCACTTCAATACTTGTTTTAATCAATGTAATTTTCATTCCTTGCGCAATTTGATTAATGTTAGCACATGCATTTCCAGAATGTAAAATGCGGTTCATGTCAACACCGTTAATTTCTTGCAAATCAACTTCGGTTTCAAACTCGTTGAACGACTGATTTTTTTCTTTTTGCGACTTTTTTCGCAGTGTGAAATATATTTGCTGTTACTTCCTGTTCCTTCTCAAGCGCCTTAGTGTACAAACGTTTACTTAAACATCGATAAACCGAACACCGTAAAAGGGTACCGGGCACAGAAAAGTTTAGGGGTACGCGTCCTCGCGTTCCCCCAGAAAAACAGCACTGCTTATAGGAAAGCCAGACGTTCAAATATGGGGTAGCTTTATTAAACGGATACAAGAGATCAAAATTAAAGATTACATCATTGTATCTTTTAAATCACACTGTGTCATTTAAAATCTACAGATTTCCCAAGTACCATTAACAGAAAATTTCGCAGTGGCAAAGATCAAAGATCTCCCGATTTAGGGAAAACCGCTATTGTTGGCCACCGTGAGTGGGTTCAGTAGTAATACAAGCCACATTACATGCTTAGGCTTTCACGGCCGGCATTGATCCAATAGAATGTACTCCTAGTTACCGACCGTGGTCCAGTCGATGAATTATCATCTGACGTTTCGCCTGTCGGGTATCCTCAGAGAAAGTGACTCGTGGCTGGTTTACTAGAACTTATATCTCGATTGTGCATTCCAAACTAGAGCTCCAGCTAATGTAAAAAGGTGTGTGCTTCTGCTTATCATGAGCAAACACTCTTAGGTCAATAGTCCCTTAATAAATGCATTGTATCATGAATTATTGGGATAGGAATGGTACAGGAGTGTTCCCTCAATAAGTGCATTATATCATGAATTATTTGGATAGGAATGGTACAGGAGTGTAGATTTTATTGCAATTATCATAAGAACTCATTGATAAAAGTAATGAGTACAAACTAACTGTGGAGATATTGCAACATACAGTTCTGTTAATGCCATCTGCTATGTGTGCTAACGCTGAGTCTCTTGCTCGCGAATCAACAGTATGCCTAACTGTCGTCTTGCATAAGAGAAATACAGCGGTGAATTCCTCGAGGGGCTTATCTGAATCCCAAACAATTTGCGTAACACAGGAAACACAAGCGAACAATTATTCATAATATCCAAGGATATGTATGATAAGCGTAGGACAAATCTTGGGATAGTTGAGTTGGTCTTTGAGTTCTAATTATAGAGGAAAGTTCGCATCAGCTGTTCAAAGACAAAAGTGCTGGAATAGGAATAACATGTAATGTGTTCGAATCACTATTAGAAAAATATCCATTGTGCATATTACGAAAGTAACATCCGAGTTTCCATGGATTTCAGTGAACAATGTAATGAAAATGAAACAATGTTCAGCTCTAGACGATGTGTAGCAAACACATGATGCAAAAAGAACATTCAGTTATTAGAGCGGGGTGCGCTAACTAGTTGATAGATGATACTAACACTTTGATTACAGTGATAGGCCTCAAGTTTGTAATGGACATTAAATGATATCGTCAGAACTCACAAGGTCAGATGACTGTACAAGCCGCGAAACTACGGAAATCCCATATCCCCAAGTAAAACGAATTTTTAGGGTTGGTGGCAGAATTTGCGGGTGTTCATCTATAGAATAGATCCTTGTGTAATAAACTTCAGCTATTCCTAATTATAACACTGTTGTGTACTCAAATTCTTTGGTATATATCCTTTACTTATTCTTCGTACATCAGCTACTATCTGCATTGCTCGAAAATCTACATTCTAGTGCTTTGTTTATTTTCGTAGTTTTAAGTACACGGATCGGGTGAATTTACGAACAGGTTTCGTTTTGGATACTCTTTCAGAAAGTAGTGGTTTGTATTAAAAGTCAGCTAGCGTGAATCACAACTATAATGAAGATATTAAAAAAAATCAATGTTTACATCCATCGTCACGAAAAAATGAACGTTTTAAAATGGATACGGTTGCTTGTGTAATTATATAAAAATACCTTACTGCTCCCATTATTAAAATTTGTGTTTGGAGGATGTTAATTAAGATTTTCTTCATAAAGTCTTCTTACTTTCTAAAATTTTTCTTGATAAATTTTCTTAAAATAAGTCTTCATGTTTTACTGAAGTTAAGAATTCAAGAGAATTTTGGAATATTATGGCATTAGTAACACAAAAGGGTACTTTGTTTTGTTATGTTCAGAGTGAACCTAAAAATATTATGCAATGCACTCAGATGACTTTCACTACCCACTCTAATGCACACTAATTATACCATAGCTTAATATGTGCTTCTGGTTCATTTTTAAGCCACAATAGAAACCGCAGAAAAGATATTGTTACAGATTTTATCAGTGGTATACAGTAAATTTTTGTCAAACAGATATTCATAGTCATAGTCAGGTGATGACTTTGAAATTCGTTCTCCTTGATATGTTGTAAATGGATAAATTGCTCTACTCATCATTCTTGCAAAAGCTTATTCGTCTTGTTAATGCAGATCAGCTTTCATCTCTTATTTACCTTTCATTGTAAAATGCAGTAAATAAAACATTTATAGTTTCAAACAGTCGCTAAGTGTTAGCTCTGAAGCCACCCTTTGCATGACCACGACGGGGAGGGGGAGTGGAGAAGAAAAAGAAAAAAAATTGAGAAAAGTTGTAATACTTCAAAACTGAAAAAATACCAAGCAATACCTCGGAAATGGCTACCTCCAAAAAATAATTTATTTTACACACGTAGTGCGCCGTAGCGAACTTCATAATTTTATCTTATAGTCTACCGCAGCGGTGACCACAACGAGGCTCGCGAACCGCAAGCTGCTCTTGAGAAAAAGCAGTAAGATTAATTATACTGGTCGCCAAAATAGAATGTGATTGACAGTTAGTAAGCACATGGAAAAACGCTGTAAATAAACGGGAGGGGATGAGTGCGTCATAACGGTTGTTATAGTAACCATTAAAAGGGCCAATTAGAGTCGAGCCGTTTCCATGACAATGTTAGACGCTAACCTCCGTTGCCAATACACGTGCTTAGCATGACCTGTGGGCGAGCTAGTTACGCAAATGCTGCAGTAAACACAATATCTGGGTTTTTGTTTCTCTTCTGATAACGCTGCATAAGCAGAATGCCTTCACGTATATGTTGCTATTATTTTATATAAGGTTACAACAGTTAGAGATCCTGTACTGGAAGTTCCTTTGCATTTTGTGATAATTTCCCTTGGTTTACGTGTGCGTGTGAGTTTATGCATCTGTGCGTGTGTTGTGATCATTTGCAATTGTGTGTTAATGAATGTTTAATTATGTCTAAAAATAGTGACAAGCAAAAACCTGAACGTGCTCGGGAGCCAAATAAAGCTATATTTGGGAAAGTTATTCCAATTAAAGGACAGGCACGGGAAATACGAGTACTATGCTCCGTGAGAAAATACTTCGAAGAGGGGAAATTGAAAGTGGAATTTATTATTCCATTCTTTAAGGTGCTTGATAGGACCTCACGTGCTGTAGGTATCAGTAAGAACACTGTGGTTAAGATTGGGAAAGAAAAGTATTTTAAAGAAGAAAGGCATTGGGGTCTAAACTAGAAACTCCTGGGAATAAGACATGTAAGCGGCATTTCTCCACTTCAATAAGCATCAAAATGTCACAGGTATGTCTCTTATGTTACGATGATCTTTATATTGATGTGTTCTTGCATGTTCTAGCGTTTGCATGTAGATCCACGACTTTTCTTTTGTCTTTGTGTACAGTATTACAAATAATGATGATGGAGATGATGATGGAGATGGAGATGATGATGGAGATGATGATGGAGATGATGGAGATGATGATGGAGATGATGATGACGATGATAATAATAATAATAATCCTCATCTTCATCCTCATCATCATCATTATCATCATAATACCCATTGCAGTCCCAACTGAATCACCTTCTCCACGTGGCAGCAATATGCGGCAACGTCGCCTCTCTCTCCGTACGAAATGTCAATCACTTTCTAGATTGGCGACCAGTATAGTATAAGTAATGGAAACTAACATCTTGAGGGCGGCGGAAAAAAAAAACGCTTTCCCTGAAATTAGTAACCCCCAGTGTTTGTTAGATTTCTTTTCCCCAGATGTGGACCAGCATTTATCATCGTTAAACATGCCTTTACAAGGAAGAGAGAAACCTACTTCTTATTTGGCCCAGATTGCATTTTACTTTCATAGCAAGTTAGAGCATCAGACCTAAACATTTTCTCACTTCAAATATTAGAAGAAAATTATTGCAAGCCTTCCTGACGTTCGGGTGAAAACTATAGATTACTTGGATAACACATCGGGCCTTGCTGAAGATGTCAGTGGCAGATTCAATGATTTAAGGTCACTTAAACCTTCATTTTCAGTCCTGGGATATCCTTTAGGTGTTGATGTTGGGGGTAATGGCTGTCCTTAGCTAGAAAACTGCTAGAGGACGAAGAACTAAAAGATTCAAACGAAGTGGCGTTCTGCCATAGAATTTTGGAAGGCTGATCCAAAAGTAAACTACTCAGTAACACAAGAGTGTGCTAAGAGACTTATTTCAATCATTGGGACTACTTATATATTTAAATCACTGTACTCGAGGCTTAAATTCATTAAATCTAAATATCGGTCTGAACTAACTGATGAAGATTTAAGTGGACTTGTGCGAACTGCGCTTACTGATTATCAGCCAGATTTCTAAAAACTAACAACAACAAAATGAACACTAGAAAAACCATTTGGCAAAAGTGAGATCTCATTCCTTCGTGTATACCTGAACAATAATCTACTGTGTGGAGCAAAATATAAATGTTCCTTCATTTGCTACAAAATAAAAAATTGTCTTCATTTTATAGACGGTTTTCTAGATCTCAAATAATGTGACTTGCTTAGAATTAGCTTCATGAATGTTTGGCTCTCAAAATTAAGGTTAGTGGCCACCGCTGCTCTGCGGTTCTACTCACACACAAAGTATTTTCACTAAACTGTACTTCACAGGCTGTTCGCAGAAAATTAAGGATCATCGTCATCATAATCTTCATTATCTGAGCCTCGTAAGGCTTTCTGTGGTTCCATTTTTATCATGTCTTATCTTGGTAGATTTACAGATGATTATTAATTCTGATATGTCGTTCTTTGTTTGTATCTGTTTCACCCAACCATTTCTACCTTCTTTTATTATGTCTGTTGATTTAACATTTTTAAGTTTCTTCGTATACCTTCATGTCTTTCTTTATCTCAATAGAGAACTCAAAAGTTGTATTTCTATTTTGAGACTCTCCTTTCCTCTTTTTTGATGATTACTGAAAACTCAGATCTACAAGACAGAAATGGTAATGTCATTCTTCGGTAATATTTTAAGTTGCTTTCATTTCCAATATTGTTAGGGATCTAGTGGTATAAGAAAGTGAACTTTGTTATTTTATTCTAGACGTAATTTCTAATATAGGAAATGGTGCAGTCGATATAAGTTATACAATTATTCTGCTTCACGTTTTATTTGTTTATTTTTTATACTTCAAGGCAATTTTAGCTGCAACTGTGTCTGTTACAATAACTCTAAAACTTCGTTTCTAATTGAAACATTTCAATTACAATTCCTTCTTATTTTATTCAATTGGAGTAACTTTCTCTGGGCTATTTTCAGAACTAGATATTAATACTTGGTCCTCCACAAAGAACTATTACATTAAAATGCGTTATTTGTTAAGAAAATCGGGTATTTCGGGATAGATCCTATGTAAGATGCAGTTAGTGGTGGGGGAATTCCCTGAAGAACTTAGTCTCGTATTAGTAAAATGAATAGATTAGTTTGGGGCCAGTAAATTGCCGTCCGTAATCTGGGAATATCCCCTTTGATGTGGTCGTCGAGAGAGCAGCGACTGAAGGTGTGTGAGTAGTTCTTAGGGTGACAATTTAGCGGCCGTTGCAGACGTATAGCAGTATATGCCTTATTACATCTGCGTTGTAGGGCACCAGATGCCTTACCCAAGAGTATTCTATGACGTATATATCGAAGCCTAACCTAAACTACAGAGAGCGCTAACCTAACCTAATAAAATGATGCGATGTTTAAATGCAATCTTTAGTGACGAGTTATATATATTTACAACTATTCTATTATTCCTATTCTCATCTGCTGTTGTTTTATATTCATTACTCTCAGTTTATATTGTTTGTAGTCATCACTTTGACCTTTTCTGCAACAATTTTGGGTACTAGTAGAGGTATACAGACCACTTTATAGATATGTTGGGCCACTTTGTTGAGAATTTTGAGTACTGGTAGCAGTATTTTGGGTGCTTCAAAGGCTTTTTTTCTTTTTTAATTAAATTTCGGCTACTGTAAAGGGCTTCTTAGGGTATTTATAGCACTGGAACAGCTATTTTGGAGCATTTGGAAGATTTCATGGGTACTATTAGGAATATTGCATAATGTTAATGTTGTTTTCATGCTTACTTTGTTAACCAGTAAGGCATTTTAGAGACTTAATGATATTTTGAGATACTTTGGAGGTAATTTTAGCTCTTTAGTACTTATTTCAGTCGGTTTTCTGCACATTTTAGGCATTGACAGAAGTATATCACGGTAAATTTTGGGTAATTTAGTATAAATGTTACGCAGATGTATGTTGGAGATTGTATAAATCTGTCAGTACTAATAATAATTTTATTGCTTATACATCGATGAGTGCAAATAGTAAAGTAATTAATTATTTTTAAAAAATTTAGCCGTGATATAACAAAACCATAAACCCGTGGTTAAATCTGATCATATGGCTGTTCGTTCACACAAATGCTTTATTCTATTATTAGTCATTATTCACAGTATTATTATTTTTGTGCACATGCTCTTTATTAATTTTAATTTACACAGTTCACTCTGCTGCCGGGTAATGTCCATCTGCAGTGAATAAATACATACATAATTATATACATTATCACAAATGTCACGCATCGCACACAAAACATAGCCTTGCGATGTGCTAAATTATTTTCATTTCAATTTTATAATCTTGCAGGTTCACTGTATTAGAAAACCAGTACCTACACAACTATTGAAAAATATAAAGGAAGAAAATCACTTAGTCTTTTATATACTAACTTCCATTAGTTTTCTCTTTTTATTGGTAAATGCTCAATTTCAGACTTTATTACATTGTATTTCTTTAAAAAAAATTGAGCAAAACCCTTTATTTTTGTGGTCATAAGGAAAACTATTTCATATACACCTTCAAAACAAGTGACAATATAGAAATAAATTTGGAAATATTTAACACCCATAATACAAGGGTCGTCCAGAATGTAAGTTCTGTTTCCATTTATCTCCACTGCAGCGCTGCGATCGCAGTTCCGCACATGCACGGTAGACGTTCTGTATCAAGGAGAAGAAACGTGCGCCTTTGTGAGATCGCTGTCAGCCACGTACGCTTTGTTGTGCTTGTCTACAATGTCGGCGTTGATTGAAAATCCCGCCACTTGTGATATCACGTCTGTGATTCGTTTTCTGAATGCTAGGAAAGTGAAACCAATTGAAATTTATTGGCAAATTTGCAATGTTAAAATTTGTTGTGTTTCTTCACGACAACGCACGAGCACTCACTGCAAATGCGACGAAAAACATCCTACAGGAATTGGGCTGGGACGTGTTTGACCACCCCCCGTACAGCTCTGGCCTCGCTCCCAGCGACTTTAATCTATTTTTGCATCTGAAATCTTTCCTTGGCGGTCAACACTTCAACAATGACGAAGAGCTGAAAAAATATGTTTCCAATTGGTTGAAGACACAGGCGGCAAACTTCTATGAAAAAGGTGTACACAAACTTGTGCCTCGCTATGACAAATGCCTGCAACATTTCGGCAGATATGTGGAAAAGTAGTTTAAGAGTTGTAGAATTTTTTGCAATAAGTATTTTTTCTGTATCTGTACACAATTAATTTAATTTTATTACCAAACGGAACTTACTTTCTGGACGTACCTCGTATTTCTGGGAGGAGGTACTTTAAAACCTGAAGATTCCTATTTTGTAAGAACAAATATCTTAATTGTGTCATCAAGCTATTTCTTATGGTATAATTAACTTACTGAACAGATATCAGTATATATAATATTAGCTACGTTTTATCTAAAACTCAGGATTTTGGTATAGATAAGAAGACAGCGTTTCGGTCGAGAAAATCCAAAAATGTAGCTGAACATTTACCTCTAGCTGAAAATTTCACTATGTAGTATCCTACTAAGTAATAGAAGAAACTATAGGCAAATTCATTTGACTGTAAATACATTATCACAAAACGTACGACCGAAGGATGACGATGACGACGATGATAAACAGGAATAGCATGTGAGCCACAATAATTTACCATTTAACGACAAAAAAAAAAAAAAAAATCTATGAGAAAACATGCATTTGTCATGCCAAAAATATGGCGTTTATAATCTGTAACCTTTTCGACTGAAGACAACATTTTTCGGTTCCCTATTTTCCTGGAGTAGCATATGTTTAGAGGCTATGTAGTGATTTAGGATGAAATAGGAAATACTGATACTTCATGATACTTCCTGAAAAGCGGTCCAGCCCACTATCTCTTAGCCAGTTAATTAACTAACAAAACGGTAAATGGGAGGTGAGAGCTTATAACACATTACCTCCCTCTCGCTGTAAGTCAGGCGTGGCTGTTAACTGCACTAACATTGGCTAAATCAATATTGATAAAATATTATGTATATTCTTAGATATGATTAATGGAAATACAGAATTTTGCAGTGTTTCAACCTCAACGTGAACTACAGCTGCACAAAGTACCATCACTTTATTTATTTAAAAACGTTAACATATTTCAAATTTACGCGATTATGAATAACGAAAATTAATTTTCAAGAGCTAAGTTTTGTTTTCAACGGTCTTTACTCATCTAGGGTTGCAAATAGATCAGATAGTTACAGCAAATAGTTGCTAATAGTTAGAACAGGTATCATACAGATATTATAGAAAATATAATCATGTAGCTAGCAGCACACAGTACTACATGACAACGCTTGGACGCGTATCAGAAAATATGTGACACAACGAAGTTGTCTAAGCGAACCCTATCGCACTTACAAGGCCAGTCAGTGAATGTACATATAATCATGCGTTCTGGACAGCAACGAGAAATCGTTAATAACGCGATTGAATATTATGACAAGCAGAAAGAAGGGGGAATCAAAATGAAGTTACATTTGTATGTATAATAATTGATTGACTAACCTTTCACATCACACATACACTGCTCCCAAGAGCTCTGTTTGTGCTTCGTGACTTACCGTACCTATCCTTACTAATATGTCACTCTTGTAGTAAACATGATAACAAACGAATGTAGCGCTCCTTAGTGAACTTCAATACGCCTCAATACTTGGCCACGTAGTCCATGTTTGATGCACCAAGCAGCGGCTTTTGATTCTGCTACGAGGTGCGTTCAAGTTAAACCACTTCCTATTTTTGCAGGGCTGGAACCAGAGATAGCAACTTATGGTTCTTTTTAATACACGTGGACTCCTTGTGAATGCGTGAGAAAGATGGCAGCACTGTACAGTGGCAGCGACAAGAGTTAGGACTGCTTTGGATACTTAAAATGGCGACGTTTTCATTGCAAGAACAGCGTGCAATCATTCATTTTCTCCATTTTCGTGGTGTGACACCTATTTATATTCATCGCCAGTTGAGTGAGGCATGTAACTGTGTAATAGCACAATATTACAAATTTTGAATAAATCTCTAAGAGAAACAATAATACACATATTATTAAATCATTAAATGAAAAACATTTACTTTACACTAAAGCGGATACACGATTGTAATTTTAGATAAATCTGATTATATTAATAGAGTAGAACTTTTACTTCAATCTGAATATTTAATAAAAATTAATAAAGACCCTTTAAAACCCTGTATTTCAAATTTTCATAAAACGATTAATGAAGTGAAAACTATATCAAACAAGGAAATGCATTTTATGATAGTTAGTAATCCTGTTTTACCTAGAATTTATGCGCCTCCTAAAATTCATAAACCTGGAAATAGAATGAGACCTATTTTTAATTGTATAAATTCACCAACTTAAAATTTAGCTAAATGGTTACATAAAAAAGTTAGTAATTTTGATAAATTTGAGAGTTTAAGCATTAAAAATTCTTTTGAATTAGTTAAAAAGATTGGCAATGTTATATTATCTAAACTGATAAACTTGTTTCTTTTGATGTAACTGCCTTATTTCTAGTATTCCTAGAGAAAACCTTAATTTATTTAAAAATGTATTTGGATTCAATAAATTTGCATTAGGACTTACTAGTTGATTTCGTTAAACTTACTAATTTTTGTTTAGATCAATTTTTTTGACTTTTAATGGTGAATTTTTTCAACAAATTTCTGACTCAGCAATGGGTAATCCTCTTTCACTTTTTCTTGCTGATCTTTTAATGAGCTTTTTTTTCGCAATGCAAGTCACTGAAGCATTCCCTTTAATTTCTAAAGCCTGGTATAGATGTGTTGATGGTATTTTTGCTATTGTTCCTGATAAGCATATATGATGCTTTAAAATTTCTAAATTTGCAAGAGAAAGATATAAAATTCACATTTGAGATTGAAATTAATGGATTTCTTCCTTTTCTAAACCTAAAGATAACCAGAAATAATAATAAATTAAACTTTGCTATTTATAGTAAGTCTACTCATATCGATTATTACATAAAAATAAAAGTTTTAATCCTTTTTCACACAAATTTGCTCTTTTCAATAGTTTGAAATTATAGATCAATAAATATACCAATGAATAAAGATGAATTTAATACAGAATATAAACACATTATTAATACTGCTTTAATTAATAGTTTTAATAAAGACTTTATACATATAACAATTGAAAAATTTAAATTCCAAAACCTGTTTATGATATTTCCACCCTTAGGAAATAAAGGACAATTATAATTTTGAAAAATTTTGGGTTAATAAACATTTTAAAAAATTGTTAAACATTTTGGCGTAACTTTCGTTCCTCAAAATAAATATATCATTAAAAATTTACTGTATTTCTCTAAAAAAGATAAAGTTCCTAATAGTAAAAAATATGGTATTTATCAATTTAATTGTTTCGATTGTAATAAAGTTTATATTGGAAAGACAAAACGCTATTTGGAAACCAGAACGTAAGAACATTTTCGTAACATTAAGTATAAAAAAAACAGATAAATCGGCCGTAGCAGATAATTTTTGGTCATTTAACCATGAGATAAATCCAGAAGTTAAATTATTAAAACAAATAAATGGTCCGATAGATTTAATGGTTTGGGAAAAGATATTCATTTTAAAAATAAACATCGCGTAATGAATTTTGAAATATCGGCAGTCGATTTTGTTTTATTTTTTTTTTTTCTTTCCAGATTTTGTTAGTACTGGAGAAAACATGGTAATCTTTGGTGAATGTGACCTTGACAACAGTTGTTAGCTGACGATGTGAGGGAATTTTTCACGAAATCGTGATCCTATTCAATTATTAAGATAACTTCCATCATTTCTTATAAGATAAGTTTTACATTACAAATTATTATATCTGTATATCTTGTCGCACACCGTATAATGATTTTGACTGTTCGTACGAGCTCCAAAAGCACCAGGTTGAAAACCCTTATTTTCAACTCAATTTTCTCATGTTAATTCTATCCATTATGTACCTTCCTATTTATAATTACGAACATCACTCCTTGTATCACTTTCTAAAAGGTCGCGGGGAAATAACACCGACTGCAAATATTTATATTGAAATAAATTGTTTCTGTGTTTAAAGATTAACCCAGAACTTGCAGTTGCCATCTTCCAATGTTGAGGTTCAGATACAACTCTATGAATGAATGGTACGATAGTAGATATGACTTGATACTGAATATAACACAAGTTACATTAACAACGAGTAAATATTTTATCATGTTTTAAAACGTATTCTATAACATTTCTGCGATAGAAGAAACAAAGTAACACATCCATTGAATAGTTGAAGCCACATGTCTAAACAAACTTCATTCGGAACGCCTAATATTTATGTATAGCTAGAGTAAGTACTTGTTATGTCCCGCTATTTATTTACCCTACGTGAGCGTACTCTCCACAACAGAGGTAAAACATTGTGTCAGTGCAAATGTTTATCATATTCTTCTTTCTTTACAATATTCCGCTGCTCTGTTTCATTATTACCACAAAAACGAGATAACGGGTTGTTCTGATGTAAAAGTAAATCCTTTAGGTTCCTAAAACATTTGCTGATATACAAATGCCTAAAAGCGAATGCACTAAACAAAATGGTTTGTAAATGAAATGGTGTGTAACAAGCTTGTCGTGCTCTTGCGCCTAGAGTCACGTTTTTGCCCACCAGCTAAAAATGAACGTCATATGAACTCGTTTCGTGACAGTGTAGTGAAACTTGACTCTTGTTGATCTTTCAGAAGTTTGAAGAGAACAGAAATTTGCATACAGCGAACTGGTATGGCGGTTTGACGAGATACTTTACGCAGTAAACATAACCTGGCTATCTCGTGTAATGCTTGTGTAAACTTGAGCAACTTTGCAACTTTCTTCTTGACATGAACTCCCAACTAACTTCGGTGTAATGTTGTAGGACATTGAGGAACAATGCACTCTGTTTCATCATAATCATTCTGAGCATTGACAGAAGAGCTTATGTAGTGTTTGAAGCATCGGTTGTTTGCTACGGGCAAGTCAATTTGTGGGCCGTGGTGCCATTCTTACTTCCACCATTGTGTGTTACGGGCAATCGCACTGAATGGCAACAGAGTACAACTTTACGTCGCCTCCGTTAATCTCTCTACCCACCACAAGATGGCAAGCGGAGCATGAAGAGGGAGAGGTTTGAACCGTTTATCTCTTCTCGTAGTGGATTTGTTTAGTACGAAATGAGTGTATGAGAGTGCATGTGAGTCACCTGAGCTGCCAGATCTAATGCTTGTTTCACTAACTGTAGTGACAGGTATTATGCATGGGTGAGTTATGTGACAACACTGTGCATGTTACATAAGCCTAACATCCTCATGATATCCGAAAGATGAGCATAAACATCATGAGGAAAGCAAAAGTGATTACATTACATAGTCCTCTGCCATGCCTTCTTGTGTTTGATGGACACTGCGTATGTTTCTGGTAAGTAGTGGACAAACCCACCTCTTTGTACTGTCAGTCTATCAGTTTGACTTCATTTCAAAATGTCATTTCTGTTTCAATTTTTAATTGGTTTTGACGTTCTAGTTTCAAATTCTTTGTTTTTAAAGTAATGCAAAAAGGATTTTTCAAATCCCCAAAACATTATCATTATCATTATCATTATCACCATCATTATCACCATCATTATCACCATCATTATCACCATCATCATCACCATCATCATCACCATCATCATCACCATCATCATCACCATCATCATCACCATCATCATCACCATCATTATCACCATCATTATCACCATCACTATCACTATCACTATCACTATCACTATCACTATCACTATCACTATCACTATCACTATCACTATCACTATCACTATCACTATCATCATTATCACTATCATCATTATCATCATTATCATCATTATCATCATTATCATCATTATCATCATTATCATCATTATCATCATTATCATCATTATCATCATTATCATCATTATCATCATTATCATCATTATCATCATTATCATCATTATCATCATTATCATCATTATCATCATTATCATCATTATCATCATTATCATCATTATCATCATTATCATCATTATCATCATTATCATCATTATCATCATTATCATTATTATTATTATTATTATTATTATTATTATTATTATTATTATTATTTATTATCAATAATATTATTTGGTTAACAATTTACTAGAAATGTAATATTCTGCATAAAATGTATACAATCATTTATTTACCTACCTCTGAATGAAAAATCCATTCACATAACTTCCGTAGAGTACAATATGTATACGAAACCTTATTGTAGTTAAACAATAATAAATGAAATTAATGTTCTGACGATACGTATGAAATGACAGTATAGTGACATTTACTTTTTGTATCACGTGCTTAATGGATAGAGACAGTATTACGTCCCATCTAGACACTCTCACTATGAATTTTTTTTATCCACCATTACTTGTACACCATTAGAGGTGAGAGAGAGAGAGAGAGAGAGAGAGAGAGAGAGAGAGAGAGAGAGAGAGAGAGAGAGAGAGAGAGAGAGAGGGAGAGTGCAACATTTTTGTTTGTTTCTAATTTACGTCATTTTGTCATATCGGACGATAAATGGAATTGGTGGGATGATGCTCAAATGAGCCCAGGGTCCATAGAGCTTAGAGTTACCCGACATTCGTCTTTCAGGATAAGGGAAAACCCCGGAAAAACCTTATCCAAGTAACTCACCCTAACCGAGATTTAAACTCGGGACCTCATGAACGTGAGGCAGACACTACCACCACGCTACCGAGGCGGGCGAGTTGTACTAGATCAAAGCTGATATTAAAATTTAACGTTTTCCAGGAATGCTAACCGCAGATTTTCATGAAAATCCTTCACTCCAAAATATTGTTTATATAAAGAACTTAATGAAAAGTCCATTTATCTCAACAACAAAACGTCAGTAGCTATTAATACCACATATATTTAGATATTTTAAAGACAAATGAAATTTATATTTTGAATTTTATGGAAAACAAATTTTGTAATGCTATTCACTGTGAATGATCTTAGCATAACTGGTAGACAGACAGAACTGGAGCGTACAAAAACGTAGATCTCGAATTTGTTATTAATTTTGTTGTGGAGTTTACTGATTACGGGATATTCTTTGTAATTGGTTTGAGTTGTAAAATGCTTATACTTTTCTCCAATAGGAAGTCCTTATTCGCTTCTTGTACACACACACACACACACACACACACACACACACACACACACACACACACACACACACACACACACACCTCACACAATGGAATTTGTATACCTGGCTAAGTGCAGCTAAGTTTTGAAACTGTAAAAATAAAAAAATTTGAACTACGGTTTTAGTTGCTTTTTTTTTTAAAAAAAAGAAAAGAAAAAATAACAGTCCACAATCCATAAAGTTGTAGGGAACATCATTAGCTCTTCCTTTTTGTCTATCAATGTTTTAAAAGCACTTATGAAGTTTGAGCCAGGTTCTACGCCATTCTCGTGAACCCCTTACTATTACTACTGGCAGCATCATCATATCATGTGACAGCAGACGTATATTTTAATGTTTCTACTCTCAAAACACGTATCTTATATGAAGAAAGGTAGTTACAGTCCTCTGACACCACCCAACTTTCTGAAACTTCTGGGTGCAAATTATGCTAAAGAATTTCATCTATTGTTGTTTATTAAGGTTACTTTATGTGGCAAGAAATGAGACTGGCAGGCTGACAGTTGCTAAGCAACATTTAAATGACTCACGGAAGTTATGCGGTGGAATACTTTAAATTGTGTGTAGTAGTCTGTGATGATGATGATGATGATGATGATGATGATGATGATGATGATGATGATGATGATGAGATTTGGATACAGTTCTTTGAAGGTGTAATGATTTCATTAGTTCTAAGCTAAGCCACAAAGTTACAAATCTGTTGTAGTGTTGAATAATGCTATGGTTGTTGCCCTTGACCCTTTTTATCAATATACCATATTTAGAGTATAACTTGTAGGTCTGATGCAGAGGAAACATTAAATGGCTCTTTGATTTTCTTCATTTTTAAAGGTTTTCAAAGCTATTTTTAGCGGGTATACCTTCGATTTATGGGATGATCAGTTCTTAGATTTTCAATGTGTGTAGATTATTTTCGCATACTTTGTAGTTGTCACTTAATGAATGAAGGGCACATTGTTCATATACCCAAGCTTAATATATTTATAAACTAACCTGATTGTCATTTCTCACCTTTCAGTTCTGTTGCATGAATACCTTATACACAACTAAGCATATTTACACCATTTGTTATTTCCCAATGTGTTTTAAACGGTTTATAGCTATTTGTTACATTAATTCGCTTTGTTAAGAGAGCTAGGTACCTCATAACGTTCTCAACAGCATTATGGAGTAAGGTCAGTCCTAGTCAATATAAGCACAAAAGCAGAACAGAAAATGGTTGTTGTATGGCTTGCCTCAAGTTTAGGCACGGACCCAACAGACCTTCAGAATTGCCACAAACGGCGGAAAGCGTCTTTTCACATTTTTATAATGGAGTTAAACGTTCTCGTCATCTCTCCTAGCAATATAGAGCTGATTGCAGATACCAGTATGCTCCTTTTCCAGTTGAACTTTTTTTTTCCAGAGCGGATTCGATTGATTTTTTCCTTATGCCCCCGGGTGGGGCATTCCCGGGAGGAAGGATGAGGCGAGAGGAGACAGGACGACCGTCCCAAGGAGCCACTACATTGAAGAGCGCAGAGTCTCTACATTTTACTTACATGGAAACCTCCCCCGGCTGGCCAGCGGACATTCCCCGGAACTGAGTTCGAAGACGGTCCTAACAGTCCGGGACTGTCAACCGACCTACCATAAGAGAAAGTGGTTTACTCAGAGTATATTATCCCATGATGCACCGCCGAGACTCCCACGGACACTTCTACCCTGAAAGAAACCAACAGATGAGATGATATGAAATGATAATGGAGATGAAATGGAGGGATAGGGAATTCGGGGGATGTGATTAACCTATCTAGTATTCGTCTAGCGACCCGGGACACACCCCGAAAAATACCCATGGGTCAGGTAGGTCGGCCACGGGGATTGAACTCGGGCCTGCGGAATGTGGGCCAGAGACGGAATCGCCTCTCGCTCGGTCCAGTGACGAATTACACATCAAAATCGGTGAAGCATTTTGAAGCACTCTCCTATTACATTGTTTTGTGGCCACAAATATGTTACTTGTATATTTTTATATATACTTAGCCATGTCGATTTACGTCATCCCTCAATAGAGAAGAACACAGTAGTCAGGAGCCTCTTCTTTTACAACCTTTAATGACAAATCGTCATATTTATCATCCAACCCAAAAACATAAGACATTGTACAGTTTCATAAAGGGCTTTATACCTATATAGTTCTTAGACATCAATTTCATGAGAGCAGCATAGGAAAACATTCAACTAACTGTCTCAATTTACACTTCAACATAGAGAAAATGTGAAAGTGATCTATTCGAAACGATACTCGCATGATGTAGGTTATTGTTTTCTTAAATTTGATAGAAGGCTATACGCTAAGTTTGAGATGCAGTAAATCTGTTTATAGTAGCGTATTGCCATTTTCTATCTAAATTAATTTGTACAAATGATTGGAATTGCAGCATATTTCAATTAATTTATATGCACTATTCAAGCCAGCGGCTTCTTTTGCTGCGCAAAACGGTTAAATCAATTGCGATCCTAGAATACGGACATGCCATGATCTGACTTATGATTAATTGTATTAGGTCACCTTGAGTGGAATAAATTATATAACAACTAAACCGAAACTTTGCTGTCATCGTCACAACCAATCATACAATTTTACCAATTATTGTCAACAAAATATCCAGGAGATGTAAATCAGAACCTGCGAATATAATGTTTCTCAGAAGGCTACGCAAATGCCTCACGCTTATGTATTTTGCCGAATGCAGTCAAGAAGTCAGATGTGGGATATTTTCACCAGGCATTGTTGAGCCGTGGCTGGCGCGTGCGAAGGAGGGTGGGTCAAAAGGTAATGCCTCCTATTTTTTTTCCTTAAATAAGTTATGTGAAAACTTTGAATTTGGCGCAATTCCTCAAACCTTCTTCTCTAATCCCCTGCAGTAGTAACTTCCTAACTCAACAGGTGACAGCACTGCATCCTCTTGCAAAATGGCTGACATCAACATTCGTATCAGACAGCGTTCTGTGATTGAATGTTTGACTGCGGAAGGTGAAACATCAATTCGCATTCACGAAAGGCTAAACAATGTGTATGGTGATGCAACGGTGGATGTCAGCACTGTTAGACGATGGGTTCGTCGCTGTAACGAAGCTGAAGGGCAAACACCATTGGCGGATGAAAAGCGAAGCGGCAGGCCGGTTACTGCAGTGACTCTATGCAACATTCAGCGAGTCGACGACATCATTCGTGGTGATCGTCGGGTAACAGCAGGTGAATTGTGTCGCATTACCTCCCTCAGTATGGTAGTGTGATGACGCTTATTCAGCAACTGGGCTACTCAAAAGTTTGTTCACGTTGGGTTCCAAGAATGTTAACCGCCCAAAGACAAAGAAACAGGGAAAACAATAGCCTTCGAACACTTGCAGTGCTTCAATTTGGAGGGAGAGGAGTTTCTGGAAAAAATTGTTACTGGAGACGAAAAGTGGGTTCATTTTTTTGAACCTGAATCAAAAAGGCAGTCAATGGAAATGCATCACACAACGTCACCGAAGAAAAAAGGTTCAAAACTCAGCGGTCGGCAGGGCAAGTTATAGCGACAGTGTTTTGGTATATGTTACATTGTGCTTCAATCTCACGTTTCTTTACTACCCAATCAAACAAATTGTCCCACGCATCATTACACGTATTTATTTTTGTTTCCTGGTTGTAATGAACTAACCATTATAATAAACTTACTTACACTGTCAAAGACTTCAGACTACTAATTATTGATTTCTATTTGTTGCGAGACAGATGACTTGACCTTGATGCACAATTGCTTCCCCCATCTCTCTCTCTCTCTCTCTCTCTCTCTCTCTCTCTCTCTCTCTCTCTCTCTCTCTCTCTCTCTCTCTCTCTCTCTCTCTCTCTCTCTCTCTCTCTCTCTCTCTCTCTCTCTCTCTCTCTCTCTCTCTCTCTCTCTCTCTCTCTCTCTCTCTCTTTCTCTCCACTTCACCAGTTATCTTCAATATATTGATATCTGATCCAGCGCACTGCCAACTTTCGCATCTAAAACATGAAATATTCTATGCACATTCAACTGTAGTAAATAAATATAATAATAAAGAAAAAGATATGAAATAATTCCGAGAGATGAAATTACTGTCCTGGGAACCAAGAGATCCCATTCGATTCCTGGCGAATTCCTGCCATTCTATAAAGTTGGAAACCCTATCGGACGGTGAACATAGACTCAAGGTGGTTTAAAGGGCTGCATAAATTCAAAAGATAGGGGCAAGTGATTCACGTGGTACATCTTCCTTACCATTTGTTGCTATTGGCAATGTTTAAGAAATAACAAACTGAAATAAGCAAGCCCGCCTCGGTAATGTAGATGGTAGCATGTCTGCCTCACTTTCGAGATCCCGAGTTCGAATCTCGGTCAGGGTGAATTACCTGGATAAGGTTTTTCCGGGGTTTTCCCTTATCCTTCAAGACGAATGTGGGGTAACTCTAAGCTCCAAGGACCCTGGACTCATTTGAGTATCATTTCACCCTATTCATTCACCGTCCGATATGACTTAACGTTGGAGGATGTAAATTACAAAAAAAAAAAAAAAAAAAAAAAAAAAAAAACCATGAAATAAGGAATACACGCTTTACCCACTGTCGCCGTTGAGTCCCTTGCGTTGGTTTGTGTTTAGCCGTGTTTCATACTACTTCCGTGACATGCCAATGTTTTCTGTCACAAAAGTCTTCTCACACTTATATGCGTTTATTTTACTAAATATCACCTATTGTTTCACATAAAACATTTCTCATAACTTGTCAAGATGAAACATCAGACCTTTAAGCTCAAGCCTACCCACGTGTTTATTTGTTGCATTATTTATTATTTTAATTTGCGGCTTAAAGCCGTTTGAAACATACATCTACTTGTAATATCATCATAAATTGTATTGATTTTATTCTGTTACACGTTCTTAACTACTGAAATGAAAAACAGAATTTAGAATCAGATTATGTGTACAGCGATTGAATTAAACTTTTGTATATAATAAATAATTTGTTGCTGAGACTTGGGTTTCGGGGTAGTTTAGTAATTACTACATAAATGATAACCCAAGTAAAACTATTTTGAATGTCTATTAGCAATAAATATAGAAGTATTTGTATAATGTGTTCAGCTTCTTGTGTTAAAACACATAAATACTCATAAGAATAAAGTATTCCGTTTCTGTAGTCAACAAAATAAAAAATATGATATAAGTAATTGTTTTGACTTTACTATAATTTGTTTCGATATTTTTACATTTTACATTCAATAAACATAATCTGTAGAAACTGCTAAATGTCTCGTGTTCCTTTATTGTAATAACGGAACAGTATTTTACGCTATTATTGCTTCAACAGTGTTTCATATTAACTTTTGTTAGCAATTCTTTTAAGAAACGTTTCCATTACTGCAGAACGGATCCTTAAATGCCTCCTGATAATTAAACTAATGTCCTTCTCTAGGAAATTTAAGTACGTAACTGTACCAATGTGAATTCGCAAACGATTTATAATTTACATTTGCAGCCTATCCAATTGAATTGAATGTAAAACTCACGGACTGTTTCCTTTTCCCAGATTAGTAATTACTACTTGAGATTCTTCTACGTATAATTTTACAACGACATCTCCTATTTCGCTTCTTCGACCAGGCAAACTCATTCTTGGAATCCCGCTCCTTCAACTGTCCATGCTTGATACAATTACATTTTATTTAGCGGATTTCTCTGTTAAGGTAGCTACAAAATAGGAATGAATCCATGACGGGGCTAGGCATGGCTGTTCTATCGCTACTAGACAATGCGGTGCGTGCAACGTTGTACAGTTAAGCACGCATACTGGCTCGCTTTGCCGAACCATGCGGCTAATTTCTTTGCGCGCTCTAAAGATACTAATTACAGAATTATTTTGTTTTTCCCTGACAATTACTGTCCAAACTCCATGTTTGTAGCACATCTCGTTTCGGAGATATGGAAAGATACGGCACCTGACTAGAAAGAAAAGAATTATTAACTGTCAGTGAAGAAAAGCGCACCCGTGCTCTGCTGCAGTTGCATTTTGTACCCTGCATTCAGTAAAGTAGTGATCCTCTAAGAGTGCACATGTACTTTTCAAAGTTAGTAAGTATATCGCTTAGCAAGCCTATTACTGGTGCGCCTGGTAGTAACTGCGAAAAACTCATGAGATTTTACATAATTACGCTACAAATATTCTTGTTAATGTGCACTCCTTTATCTAACAGGTGCCAATTAAAGACGTTTTCGAAAGTACAAATTTTGCTCAGAGTCGAGAATTAATGTTACAAGCTTGTCACGTGAGTGCTCTTACTGTGACGAACATTGTTAAAGAAGGCCAACAGTTTACCAAATTATGAGACGTTTCCACATTTAGATCTTCAGGGAAACACCGGGCAGCTAAAAAACGTGCTACCAACTTAGACAATTTTCAAAAGTGTGCTTTACGTAAAACAGTTTATGACTTGTATGACAAGGGTGAACACCCAACTGCCAAAAGACTGACCAACTTAATGAGGGGGGGGGGGGAATAGAATATACGGATTCTGTATTTTCTCTGCATAATATTCTGAAGTCTCTTGGGTTCAAATATAGGAGAACCAATGATGGTCGGAAACTTCTGCTTGAAATAAGCGATATTGTTGCTGCAAGAATAAAATTTCTGCACACAATGCATAACATTAGTAGATGAGATTCATGGTTTAAAAATGCTTCATTAATACACATTCATTTATTACGTATTTATCAAGTATTTTAATGAAATAAAAATTGGTTCAAAGTCCATTACAGTTAGTATACAAATATGGCATCATTAAATTAGAAACTATATTTACAAATCGTTGAAATGTCACTATTTTAGTTAATTGATGGAAATTAATCGTTTCTCCACACTAGCGTGTATAGGCTAAGGTTTTTGATAGATAGAGTCAACATGAAAAATTCAATGCCATGATCGGGATTTGAACCACGGATCTCCTGGTTTCCGTCCAGTCGCTCTTAACCTCAAGCTACCATGGCCAACGTGCCGTCCTGACATTAAATTCTCCAGTTGACTCGTATATTTCCCCGGTAGACCACTAGGGGTTCTCGCATCCGAGATACACCGTTTATGGCGACTTACTATCCTAAGTACGTAAGTCCCAGGCTTCATCATTTAACTCTTATTATTTTAGTTAATTGATGGAAATTAATCACTTCTCCACACTAGCCGCGTATAGACTAAGGTTTTTGTCACTGTTTTGTTTCACTGTAGCAAACACCTTATTTCGTAGAACGCATCTAATTTGAGTCATTTTGTTTTGTGTGCTAATGAACGATAGCTATGTAAGTGAACTGTTCTCCAGTTCAAGGTTTTAAGATTCAATTGTGCGATAGTCACTGTATATGTTCTCACACATATGCTGAAATATTAAGCCAACTTCTCTATCAGCATCTGTATCACTTGGATATATCATCATCTATATGATACTTGCTAGGTTGAAACAAAGAGAGATACATCTTCCATCTCTGTCGCTCAATAGCCGTGGAACTGGCAACACCAAGACAGTACGATAACCGTATTGGATCAACCCATGTTCATTCTTATTTTGTAGCCACTCTGATCATACATATTCTGAAATATTTTACAGTAGCTTTATAGTTAACAAACCTCCCTGTTATCAAGTAATATTAATTACGTAATTCAGATATTAATTCATTTTAAACCTCACACTTACACACACACTTACACACTTTTTCAATTTAAATCATTAATTCTGGAAATTAAATAACACAATTACGTAATATACCGCTAAGATGGCGCAGAATAAGAATTACTTTTTATTCCAGAAAATCTGTAGCATAATAATAAAAGGGGAAACTTACAATTTTAAATTTTCAGAAAGAAATAAGTGAGTGTGTATCGGTTGTACAAACCCTCCCTGCGGTAAACTGCGTTATGTTTAAAGGAAATGCCAGCTCCCCACATCAAAGCTGTGCAAGCAGCGCGGATAAAAATTGTTTTCCGCTGACCACGGCACTTTGTTACAAATGCATTCATGTGCATGCCCGCAACATTGGAGATGAAACGAGTCTCAGGAATGCTACACAAGCCTCTCCTAATAAACGGGTTATTGGCTCAACAATTACGCCGTGTATTTGTATAGCAATTACTTAATGCGTCTATTTGGAATTGCTGTGGCTTATCGAAAGAGGTCCAAATAGCTTTTACATTACACTGATCAATAAAATTCAATCTCTTTAATAATAAAGTAAATAAAATGTGTGGTTCTTGCTGACCTTTTTGTGGGCGTTTCAAATATTTTTACACGTCGCTTCCATCCTTTAAGTAATTGTAGGAATATCATTACTGGAGATTATAGGTACATCTGTGTACGTACAGGGACTCCCAAAAATAATCGGACAAAGCAGAGTAGTAAGCTTTGAAAGTGAAAATCAACATTTGATGTGCTATTTTATTGAAATTAATGATAATCGACAGTTACATGGTTCGTTCTTCTAAGAAAATAAATGCTATTTCACATAAACATTATATAATGCGTGCTTGTAAAAAATTAAAAGAAATACATTTTTGGCCCTCTAAAGTAATCGGACATAACAACTTGAAGGTGATACAAAATATGGCTCTCCCTCTTCTTTTCACTACTTCTCGCAACCTATTTGGCATGCTGTGAACCAGGTTCTTCAGGTAGGTTGTAGAAAGTTTGCTCCATTCCTCTTGCAACCTTTCCTTCAAGTGCTGCTTGGAGGTGATGGGGTCTTCCGCACGGCCTTCTCCAGTTTATCCCATACTACTTCTATGGGATTAAGATCCGGGGACTGAGAGGGTGGATGTAGTACATGAGGATAGTTGTAAAGTAACCATAGCTGCACAATGTGTGACGTATGCTTCGGATCATTATCCTGATAAAATGAGAAGCTGTCCAAAATACCCATCATTTCTGTACTTTGTTTTAAATTTTGCTGTAATAGTCTAAGATAGACTTCCTTGTTCATGGTTGTGTCTATGAACAGCAGCTTTCCCACTCCCGTGGAGAAAACACAGCCCCGTTCCACTATACTCCCTCCGCCGTGTTTGACTGTGCCTTGTAAATTGCGCTCTTCCAGCTCAGTGTTTGGTTTCCTCCACACAATGACCCTGCCACCGGAACCAGCAAGGTTGTATTTGCTTGGTCCCACCAATAGGTTGTCTGGTTAACAAAGTCTTTGGCAAATTGTAATCGCTTCCTTTTATTCTTGCTGGAAATATATGGCTTATTTCTGGCTACGCGAACATTAAAATCTTGATTTCGCATGACCCTTTTGACCGTTTCGGGGCTAGCTGCCAGTCCCAGTTCTCCCTGAATCTCAGTACAAATTACCGGAGCACTTATATGCGGATTCCGTTTTACCTTCCGCATAATATAAGACTCCTGCCTATCGTTAAGAAGTTTTGGTCGACCTGGCTTTGCTCGAGATTCAATTCTGTCTTCATTCTTATATCGGTGAATTACGTCACTAACTGCACTTTTGCTAAGATTCACAATTTCTGCTATTTCCCGGTATTGTTTTGTTATTTTCATAGTAATACATCACTAACTGTCTCTGTCCAAAGGTACTCTGCTTACCTCTGGTGCACAGTTGACGTACTTCTTCTACGATGTTGTTTTGTCTACTGACAGACTTCATCTACGAGTTCTTTTATTGCATTTCATCTGTGCTGTCCGATTCCTTTTGTGTCGTAAACTCATGACACAAACAAGGCTCATTGGGGAAGCTCTTATTTTAGCCACATTTTCAATTTCTAAAATGAATATTCATACCAAATGATTTTTGCTTAACACAAGGAGTGCCTTGAGATTGATACATATAATCTATTCTGCTTTATAGAGCACTCCAAAGTGAAATACAAAGTCCGTTCGATTATTTATGGGAGTAAATGTATGTGTAAACCTTAGCTGGAATACCTTTGCGCACCACAAATGAACGTCAATTAAGTTTTTTATTATATTTTGGTTCCTGAGTGTCCAACAGTAGTCTGTCACCATATCTGGTGTCGAACTCCCCTTGTACGTCTTTGCATTTCAAACAGACATTATGGATCAGTTGAATAAATAAATACTTACAATCAAATAAAAATGAATGTTTTGTGCATTTGTGTTAAATGTTAAGGGGTTGTAGGTTTGGCAATAGATTATGAGTACAGTTTGGCCTGCAGTAAGAAGTAGTAGAAGTGGTTCGGTAGGTTGCGTTACGGTAGGTTAGTGAGGGAGTAAAGTACCCATTGTTTCCAGATTAAGTATTGACAGGATAGTTTGGAATTCTTTGAATTTATGAGAACATTTCTTAGACATTTATAGAGTGATTTTGACATGGAAAGAAGTTAATTTCAGAGATGTGGAAATGAAGTGGCAACATCTTTTAGAACCTAGTAGAGGAGAACCATTTAGAGTTCTCACAAACACGTGAGAGATCTAACTCAATAGCCACTTACTGTGCTGTACACATGTATTTCTTAGATGTGACGCATGACCTTGCTCGGATGTGCGCGAGTTACGTCATGCGAATCAAGTGTAGCGGTAAGATCTCTACTTTCACCAGTATATTGCTGATGTAGCTATTGGGTTAGATGACAGTTGACTGACACCCCTTTTTTCTTCAAATAAACAAGTGGACTCGACCCTAAACTACTGCGCAGATCTCTACTTTCACCAGTATATTGCTGATGTAGCTATTGGGTTAGATGACAGTTGACTGACACCCCTTTTTTCTTCAAATAAACAAGTGGACTCGACCCTAAACTACTGCGCAGATCTCTACTTTCACCAGTATATTGCTGATACAGCAATTGGGTTAGATGATTGACTGACACCCCTTTTTTCTTCAAATAAACAAGTGGACTCGACCCTAAACTACTGCGCAGATCTCTACTTTCACCAGTATATTGCTGATACAGCAATTGGGTTAGATGATTGACTCACACCCCTTTTTTCTTCAAATAAACAAGTGGACCCGACCCTAAACTACTGCGCAGATCTCTACTTTCACCAGTATATTGCTGATGTAGCTATTGGGTTAGATGACTGTTGACTGACACCCCTTTTTTCTTCAAATAAACAAGTGGGCCCGACCCTAAACTACTGCGCAGATCTCTACTTTCACCAGTATATTGCTGATACAGCAATTGGGTTAGATGATTGACTCACACCCCTTTTTTCTTCAAATAAACAAGTGGACCTGACCCTAAACTACTGCGCAGATCTCTACTTTCACCAGTATATTGCTGATACAGCAATTGGGTTAGATGATTGACTCACACCCCTTTTTTCTTCAAATAAACAAGTGGACCTGACCCTAAACTACTGCGCAGATCTCTACTTTCACCAGTATATTGCTGATACAGCAATTGGGTTAGATGATTGACTGACACCCCTTTTTTCTTCAAATAAACAAGTGGACCCGACCCTAAACTACTGCGCAGATCTCTACTTTCACCAGTATATTGCTGATACAGCAATTGGGTTAGATGATTGACTCACACCCCTTTTTTCTTCAAATAAACAAGTGGACCCGACCCTAAACTACTGCGCAGATCTCTACTTTCACCAGTATATTGCTGATACAGCAATTGGGTTAGATGATTGACTCACACCCCTTTTTTCTTCAAATAAACAAGTGGACCCGACCCTAAACTACTGCGCAGATCTCTACTTTCACCAGTATATTGCTGATACAGCAATTGGGTTAGATGATTGACTCACACCCCTTTTTTCTTCAAATAAACAAGTGGACCTGACCCTAAACTACTGCGCAACATTACGTCATACGCCACGTCTAAAAATACCTCTTTAAGTACTGTGACTTTGTGGGTCCTTAAAATTAAAAATACAGGTTGCACAAATTCAAAATGCTCTTTAATTCCGTAGAAAGACATTTGTACAACTCTGATATCAGCAGAATGACGTAACGCACAGGTATGAAATCTTCAAGTGCGTCTGACACACGTCCACCCTGCACCATTAACAATTCTCGTCTCCACACAGAGCTCGCCGCACGACGTCTCGTCACGTCAGGTACTGGCAGGCTGTATTAGCCCGAAGACTGTTGCTGCGTGCCCACCCAGGTTTGGGTTTAACCGCACGTAGGATTTTCTTTTCCTTGGGATATTTGAGGATGGGTTTGTTTGTATTAGGGTGATGGTTAGATTTGAGGTAGAAATTTACTCTTCAAAGGAGGACAGGATGCTTGCCTGTTGCACTCTAGCGATGTAGTAGATTTAATTTAATTTATTATGGATAATTTTGAGGCCAAACAACTCTGGGTTAGATTATGGGAGCTCAACTTTTGCTGCTGCTGGATTTGCTCCGTGGTTACCTCGGATGCCCGCAAGCCATGCGGGGTCCCGGAATAGTCGGCGACGACGTCTGGTTGGATCATAATCACCAAGAGACCTAACAGGGCACTTCTGTGCGATGGTAAATTTGCGTACAATTTTGTAGCCCGGTGCCTAATTTCATCCTCCACGTATGGAAGCGATGAGGATTCATGAACGAACCTTACTGGGGAGAATCGGCTTACTGAATAGATGGAGCTAAGTCCTCTATTCTGGGCGCGTTGAAGATATGTCAGCCAGGAACCTGCGGCCATGCCCCAGACCTCGCCGGCGTATAGCATCAACGGGACTGAGTTAATGGACGGTTAATGCCAGAGGTTCTACTCCCATTAGTCCTGGACCCGTAGCACCAAGGACCCGGGCCTCCTTCGACCAGGGAGTTACTGAGCTATCCCAAAAGGGCGCCCAGCGTCTCCGTGGGTCTTTCCATAGGGCAAGACCTAGAGACTAACAAGCACCCCCATCTGGTCCTGTGGACTCAAGACGGGATAGAAGTGGATACGCCACTTAAGCGCCAACTCCAAAATTGGAAGGCTACCGATATGACCTCGGTGGGGCCGCCTGGTGATCTAGCACACCCTCTACTAGCCATGCCTGCTAGTACGCAGGAATATTAATGGCTTCCCTCAACTCCGTCCGGAGACGTACTCGATCTCCCACGGGTATCGGGAACCAGTGCCCCCTCGAGTCCAACCCAATCCGAACAACTCCCAATCAGGGAGGGGCTCGAATATTCGGCCCGAGGTTCCTCTAGTAACGTCAGAGGTACCACGAGTGCCAGGGGTCCGCAGCGCCCGCACCACGACGGCTGAAGGAAACGCATCCCCTCCCCAATGGGGGTGGGACTATAAGTGCTCGAAAGAGATGACTTCACGCGGACTGGCATCGATCGAGAACCCAGCATAGGGTACAAGAAAGCAATAGCTCCCTGAACCCTCGCCGAGAGTTCCCTGATGTGTCGACGAAAAGTCAAATCCCTGTCAAATCCCTGTCTAAATCAACTCCCAGGTATTTGATAGAGGGTACCCATTCTATCCTTCGACCTCTGAAATTGAAATTTGGACAGTCTGTGGGGGTGTGGCGCTTAGTGAATAGTATGGCGTGGCTTTTGTCTGGATGTCCGCCAACGCCAGCACCACTCTTGTGTGAGACGGAGACACACGCCGTGGGGTCGTTGAAGGGTTATCCTCCTCCGTTTTTTTTTTTTTTTTTTTTTTTTTAGACAGGCCCCTCCCCGCCTGGACGCCGGACTCTTATTTATAGAGGAGCAGCTATGCTCGAGGTGTCTCGAAACCTGACGAAGCGACACGAAAGCTAACGATCTTTCGTGAAGTGCCGAGAACACCAGGGAACTGTCTGTCTCTTTCTCCCTCTATTGCTTCTCTCTCTCTCTCTCTCTCTCTCTCTCTCTCTCTCTCTCTCTCTCTCTCTCTCTCTCTCTCTCTCTCTCTCTCTCGACGTTCGCTTAAGAGCGGCAAAACCATGCCATTGGTTTTATAGTTCCGAGCACTATTACGTACAATCAATGGAAATTAATTGTTTCACACTAGCCGTGTGTAGGACGCATTATGAAAGCGTAGAGTCCGACTGAAAAATCCAATGCCATAGCCGGGGTTGTGCACTTGTGCATAATTTAGTGTTTATGTATTCAGCATAATATGTACCTATTTGCCAATTTATCTTTCTTAGTTAAAAAGGTTAAAAAATGGGTCACTCCATTTTCCCCCTTGAAATCTGGCAATCTAACGCGAATACATGTTGCGCTAGATCACCCTTTGCAGTTTTGGTCTCCTGTCTTCCTTACCAAAGCATGTCATTGTTTTTATGGAACATCCCGTGTGACCTTTGTAACAAAAGCAGAATAAATTTTCTTATCTTCAATCAAATGCACAGGAAAAACACAAACCGAAAGAAGCAGGCTTCTCGCTTATGTATGAGAAATTGCTGCATCTTGTAACATCCATAAACCAAAGCTGTGATTTCTGCTCCTGGGTTTGCCGACTCGTGGTGAAACACAGTTCTATGTTTCAGCTACAGAGGGTTTTATGCTAAGGATCATATGAGCGGAAATAACATGTAAGTAATCGCTGTTAGTGAAACTGTTGCTGTCTTAGATATGTGCCTTGTTCTTTCGAATGACGATTGATGACAACAACTGAATATTTCTTTATTACTACAGATATTTATCAATGCGCATGGCTTGATGACGCTGTTATAGTGTTTCACACTACCCTGTACACGGATAGGCAGAGAACTTGTAGTTCCTCCGTTGGCTGCAAATGAACAAACCCAATATTATCTGTCCTGTTTAATATGTCTACATTTTCAGGAATACATCAGGCAGTGGCATAGCATTTGTACTACTATACGTGGTAACAGTTTCCCATATAATCATTTCTGTAAATGTGGATAACGTATGTTAACTATAGGAAAGATAGAATCTGTTAGAAGAATAAAAAATCATAAAATAAAATCACAGCTGCTTTGGAACCAGGATATTAGGATCTCTTTTCAGTAGCTCTGACCCAATAAGCTAGAACGAACCTAACTCTAACCCAACGAATATAGATCATCTGTGGTTCAAATCCCAGTAATGCCTTTCGTGTTCTTGGGTTATCTAAAACTGAAACGCCCACACCATGGCTGATTGGCTGAACCGTTTGACTCTCACCAAGACGGCCCGGGTTTGATCCCAGGCGACCGCAAAGTGAGATTTGTGGTAGACAACTCGGCGCTTGGGCGGATTTTCTTCGGGGTCTCCATTTCATTCCACCGGTGCTGCATCTTTATCTCACGGATAGTGTCACGCCTGCGGTGCTGCATGTAGTAAAAACGGGCGTCTCTCTCTCTCTCTCTCTCTCTCTCTCTCTCTCTCTCTCTCTCTCTCTCTCTCTCTCTCTCTCTCTCTCTCTCTCTCTCTCTCTCTCTCTCTCTCTCTCTCTCTCTCACACACACACACACACACGCACACACACATACACACTCACACACACGCACACGGGCGCGCACTAAAACTGAAACAGAGTTGCTAGCTTGAAGATTGGGAGTCTGGCATCTGCAGAATGGTACGAAAGTAAGTTGTTTCCGTCAACCTAAACTAAATTTGTGATTTTGTATTCTGGTATAAAAGAGAACCTACTTTCTTTAGTAATGTTGATTCTTTGATGAAATCCCTGGATGTTCACTGTGCAATATAACCTTGTAGACTGGCATTTAATTATAGACTTTTCGAAAACAAGATTGAAAGGGGTCTTAATAGGTAAAGGAATCAAGCATCTATCCATCCCTTAAACCCACGCAGTTAGTACGAATAGGCATCTCCCGTCGTCCACTATCCGGTATGATTACTGTTCATGGCATATATAAAATATGCAGATTTTAAGGTGGCAGCTATGTTACTGTTATTGCAACTTCGGACTCCAAATGTTGCTGTTTCTCCAGCATATGGGATAGAACACATAAGAGCTACCATTTTGTTACAAAAAATTGGCGAAAGAGAGTGTCATTCATTGCAAGACAGGCAAATGCTCATCTGCCACTTGTAAATGCTGAAAAAATGTTTTTGGTTCCATTATACATCCAACTAATTTGAAATAAGTGTTCTAAAATAATAAATAGTGATAAGGGTGTAAACCTATTTATGAAAACTGAGTTTTCAAAGATCAGCGGAGCCAAACTGAAAGAGTGAATGGACAGGTTGAGTCAGACTGAAAAACGACATATGAACACGGATCTCCCGGTCTCCGTCCGGTTGCTCTAACCCTTGAGCTACCATGGCCAACATGCCAGTATGACAGTTCTCCAACCTATCCAGAATTTTACCTACACACAGCTGTTGTGTAATAACAATTTAATTTCCATGAAAGAGTGTATGTTTGTGGCCCTTGTGATAAATTAAGAACTTATGTGAAATTCACAGTTTGAAAGCTTGTTAAATATGCATGGTTCTCTTTGGAAAGCAGCATAATAAACTATTTTAAAAGCTAATTGAAAAAAAAAATGCCAGCGAACTGCTTAAGATTCAGCAGGTCATGGGATTGAAAATACAGATGTACTTCAAGCGTTATAGCGAGGAGCATGGCGAGCATTTCCATAGGATACTGCTGAAATGTGTAGCCATCATAGCTACTTCACGATGCTGCTCCAATACGTAGCGGTAGTTTCTGGCTCGATGATTTTCAAACAAGGAATGCTACCGGTTCCGACTTTGAACCATTTAATAAACAATATTCACTTTATCGGAGAAGTTGTCGACCAATGGACACTAAGAAAGCGTAGTTCAATGCCATACTGGGATTTGAACCAGCTACTATGGCCAACATGCCAACTAACATTACATTTTCCAAATTACTGGTGTTTTTCCCGGTTGACAATAGTAGCTCATTGGTTAAGAGTGGCCGGACCTAGACCGGAATAACCATGGTTCAAATCCCGGCTATGGCATTGAATTTTTCAGTCTGACTCTACGCTTTCATAGTGCGTCCTACATACCGCTAGTGTGAAAGAATTAATTTTCATTAATTATACATAATAGTGGTCGGAACTATAAAACCAGCGGCATGGTTTTGTCGCTCTTAAGCGAACGCAGAGAGAGAGAGAGAGAGAGAGAGAGAGAGAGAGAGAGAGAGAGAGAGAGAGAGAGAGAGAGAGAGAGAGAGAGAGAGAGAGAAGCGGGGAGTGAGACGCATTTACACGCAAACCACGCCCAGAGTGAGAGACCAGTAGAGGAAGAAAGAAATAGAGAGTTCACTGGTTTTCTAGGCTCTTCACGAAGGATCGTTAGCTTTCGTGTAGCTTCGTTAGGTTTCGAGAAACCTCGAGAACAGCTGCTCCCGTATAAATAAGATTCCGGCGGGGAACGTGCACAGAATAGAGGACTGCGGTCTATCTATTCTGTGGGACGTTATTTCCCTACCAGGTTGCTCCACGAAGCATCGGGTCTTCCATACGTGGAGGATGAAATTAGGCGCCGGGCTTCAAAATTATACGCATGTTTACCATCACACAGAAGCGCCCTTGTCAGATCATTGGGAAATTATGACCCCACTAGACGCCGATCTAGACTGCATAGGGTCCCCCGTATGGCATGCGGGCACCCTAGATAACCCAGGAGCTAACCCTATCAGCAGCTAAAGCTGAGCTCCTCATAATTCTTCCAAGCTCTTTGGCATCTAAATTTCTCCCCAACTAAAATTAAAACTAAAATTAAACAAAAACAAAAATCGGGTGCTAGTACTGCATCCTCCCCATCAACCCGAAGGTACTTCGGTAACCTTTAAATTAACTCCCAATCAAAACCTACATCACCTTCATCCGACAAACTCAATTCTAATCCTACCTGCGGTAAAACCCTTAACGGGTGGGCACGCAGCAAAAACCTTCTGGCTGTATATAGCCAGCCAGCACGAGCGAGCGAGTCGTGCGGTGAGTTGCAGTTGCGTGCCAGCGAGCTGTGTGTGGAGACGAGAGTTGTTAATGGTGCAGGGTGGACGTGTGTCAGACGGACTTGAAGGTTTCGTACCTATGGGTTACGTCATTCTACTGAGATCAGAGTTGTACAAGTGTCTTTCTATGGAAATAAAGATCATTTTGAATTTCTGCAACCTGTATTTTTAATTTTACGAACCCACAAAGTCACAGTACTTAAAGAGGTATTTTTAGACGTGTTATATGACGTAATGTTGCGCAGTTGGATGTCTCTCAAAATTCACTTCCTACAGTCCCATTTGGATTATTTCCGTAAAATTTAGGTGCAGTAAGTGATGAACAAGGTGAACATTTCACCAAGACATCTTTCAAATAAAACAACGTTATAAAGACAGATGGGACACATCAATGATGTGGCTACTGCTGGTTTCTAATAAGAGAGGATATGACAACACATAAAGGGAAAAGTCTGAAGCAACCATTCCCTTCAACCACATAAATGTGAGTAGCCATTTTATTTCAATTAACATATTTTCTACTAAAATAAATAACCGTATTAACAGAATGAGAGATTTTCACGATTTCTTTATTAGAATACACCTTCTTGGAACTGCCGAGTTAATTTTGATTTACAATTTATCATAATAGAAATTGCAAATGATCTGAAGCTGACACACAAAACCGATCGCAGTTTCGAATTCAGCGCATCGAGTTCATTAAGATTCAGCTTCTTTCATTTCTGCACATTCTTTAAAATTCAAATTTGTAGACCAGTGTAATTAATTTTATTCAATTTATCAGTAATCTTATCTAGTGTTATTTATCATTATATACGCATAGTTCAATACTGGGGCACCTGCAAGTTGGTTCACTGGAGAACGAGATTGATGTACAGCTTCTTTATAACGTTCACAGTTACACAATTGTCGAAGTGTTTGTCATCAATGTCGATTCTTGTAAAATTATTAGATCACTATCACTAACTGTAAGCTGAAAGGCATTCTTCATAATCTGTCTTTGTGAGCATAAAGTATACACTTAAAGAAACTGAATATTTGGCTAGCAAGAGACCTCAACGACCAGAAAAGGGAAATAATTGATTACCTGGAACCTCAGGGTAGAATCAGACAACGCATTATTTTGTGATTATCATCTGAGATTCAATTACAACTTTTCCATGCTTCTTTTCACTACGGATTTCGAGGAGGAGATTTTGAAAGAAACAGGGAAAGAAGGAGCGAAAGGAAGAAGAAAGCAATGGTACCAATTCTGTGATCGGTATGTACAGAAACAAAGCAACACATGTTGCGTCCAGTGTTTTCTTTTAGGAGGAAGCGTCAATTTAATACCAAGTTTTCATAGCTTGCATATCTGGACGTTATGACACAAGGCCAAGAAGAAATCACCCTGAACAATCTTATAAGCAATAGAATTATCGGTCCTCTTATCAATGCAATATTGGACAGCGAGCTTTCAGTAAATTTAACCAGCTTGGAAATTCCAAATTCCTCTTTTTATTTGTCATTTAGAAAATGAATCTGGTATTTTACTTAATTTTATCCCATTTTTTGTTTATTTAGCGTTAAATTTTACAGGATTTCTTAACATTAAAAAGTTCAGTTTGAAGTTTTATATATTTAGGTAGATAAAATATGACAGTGAAATAATAACATTTATATTCAACTGCAGATATATCTGATGATGAAATAACACATTCATAAGAAAAGAATTCGGAATATAATGCTAACATATATGCCACATATCAATTTTGATACTTTATTATATCTGTCCGTGATTTTGAAAGGAAGGGAACTTCAAACTCTGGAAAATAAATATAAAATATCAAAATATGTAGGTAGTACAAAGGTTTAAACTAAGGCACTTCTCATGGCGACAAATTTAAAGATATTTCGTGTTCGAAACTGCAACTGACGTATGATGATCTAAATGACGTCCAATGATTTAAATAGAATAAATGAGTAATAATAACATAATGTTTACAAAATGTATTTTCACTTATACATTTAGTTCCTTTGCGTTTATTCATTCTGTTTATCTACCTATGTGTTTAATAACTCAAATACGTTTCATACTTTTGGGGCGAGAATAGTAAATATCATAAGTGTTTGATAATCTCTGTCAAAACAAATTATAATCGTGAATTTATGTTCTGCGAATTCTGTCGACGGATTTTATGCATATATCCCCTTGAATATATCCTTTCTCCAACGATGAGAATTTTCCCTTTTTGTGACGCTCTTTCGTGTCCCATAGGAAATTCCAGAATGCATGTACCGCCATTTCTGAAATAAATTCTCTGGGAAAATACATACCAGATTTAGAGAACGCTCGTGCTGGAAACTTAATGACCTGGAACGTAGTGAGTTGTGTTTTTCTTTAGCCATCTCTTTTACTCCTACAAATCTTGCCAGTAGCAACTTGTGGTGGAATATTTATAATTCCTCTCAGATATACAATTACTTCAGGAAATGCGACATTTCAGCCGTTATGTTTCATTTTAGAGATAGCTACTGGTATCGTGTTAATATTCCAAATGGTTATGTCCCTGCTCATGTTTGATGAAGCATTGCTGTTCATCTTAAATCTGTTTATGTAATCTTTTGTTTAATCAGCAGGGTTAGGATATTTAGGGCGCATCATTTTCCTTAGGGTAAATTTAAGCTCTTTGAAAAGATACCACAATGTGAATTTTTCTTTCTAGTTGCCAAAAGAGGCATTTGTATGCACTTTTCCCCCCTTTTAGGGTACCTTTATCCATTTTTCCCAATCATGCCCGTAATCCCCCTTTCCCCCTTTTTCTTTTAAGTTTCCTTCCATTTTACTCTATATGATTTTAATCAATATAACATATTTAAGTTTGTTAACATCTTTGCTTGCTGTGAACATGTGAACAGTCAGCTTCTTTCAGTGAACGCTCCGCGGGATTGAAAGCACACCTACAGCAATGGAAAATAATTGTGTACGATAAACCCTCGGTCTTCTTGCTTTACCGCTGTAAAGAACCCCGCAATAATGCAAATATCAATGCCTCATGTCATTGTATATCATTCTATTCTTAAATCTCACGAGATCCAATAGCCTACTGTTCGTGAATGTGAGTTTGTTACTGTGACAGACGTCATCTGTTCGCGCGGATTTCAAGATCACGAACAGACAACAGCAAACGTACACGCATAGTTCCAAGAATTGACTCTGGGTTCTGTTCGAAGCCCCTAGAAATAGTTGAGACTGTAGTTACAGCATGAATGAGAACCTTCTGTAATTGTCGCGGTGTTATATAAGAGTGTGGACAGTAAGTGAGTGCGATGTGTAACAGTCACATTGAGTTGGTGATAGTCCTTTGTTACATTACTTAATGAGTGTATTACTAGATTTTTCCATGCCAAACGCATCCTGTGCTCGACTTTTTCTTCTGGCTCAGGAATTCAAACAGGATTTCATAGACACAGGTGGACCCGTTATTAGATGCATTATTTGCGATTCAGGTATTTCATTAGATGAAAAACATCAGGGAGATCGCATCAAACAACACATTTCCAGCTCAAAGCATCAAATGAACAAGACTCTTCAGGCAAACAAATCGTAGCAGCCTGTATTACGAAATTACGGAATGTGTTTCAACAGAGTTCTTCAAAAAACCCAAATCTTAAAGAAATCAACATTAGTTGTGTCCTGCTCATACACAAACAGGAATTACTGTCATTAAAGTGAACCATCCCGCCTTCAAGGGATTATACACAAAGATTTCATTGCCGAATTAGAGAATCTTAAGCAAAAGCCTACATGATACCTGTTTACGAAGGAGAAAGTGATTGCGATGTAGGAAACATTGTGGATGAACTCAACGGAACGATATGTTTGAACATTTTAGTTTTTCCCTTAGCAGGGCAGAAAGTTAAGCCTGTGTTGTTAAAAATGTATGAGATGCAGAAAGTCAATACCAGTACAGCAATACAACCAAAATACAGTACAGTACAGTAATACAACCTTTGTCAAAAACCCTGGCCTGCTAGTATCGAGTTTGAAAAACTTCTTCTTGTTGTTACAGACCAGGCTCCATTCAGCTGTTAACCACCTGAAGCCTCTATTTTCTAAGTTGAAGCATGTGACATGATTGGTTCATTATAGTTACAAGTACCTGACTGCAGTTATTAAACTATTAGAAGAATAAGGCTTGGAAAAGAGTGGGATATTGTGGATTGTGAAAGCTAAGGAGCACATGGCCAGGTCGTGCACGGGATAATTACTCAGAGTAGGAAATGCATGCTTTACGAGAGGATGGGCTTTCTATTAGGTTACCAAAAGAAATACAAAAGTGTGGTCATGTTGATTAAATGTAGAATTCACTTAATAAGAATATTTACTACAAATAAGCAGACTACTAAGGTGGCCATAGTGGCCAGGTACCTTCCCTCAAGAGGTTGCGTACAGATGCGTCTATCCGAGCCAAAAGCCAGTTCAAGAGAGAGGGCGAGCAACTCGCTTGTACAAACCTTTAACCAACAAGTCATGGAGTGGGGGAGTGGCGTCACACGTACTACTGAAATCACATCAACTATTATTAGTACTAATTAATACAGTCACCTGTGACATCTCTCCCTCACTTCCCCGAAGATCAATGTTTACATTGATCTTAAAGCAATTTTACATTGCTCTTGAAATAGTGTTACATTACATTTTTCAAAAACACAATTTTTTCTTCTTGTTTTTCAAAAAGCTTGTTTAGTTCAGAAGATATGCAAATGTTGTTGAAAATTGAAAATCTGTGTCGTCTCTGAAAGAATATGAAAAATCATATCATCTTCTTGAATCTAAGATTAAAATTTGAATTATTGTTTTCATGTCCATTAGCTGGTTCATACAAAGTTTTAAATGTAAAAGTTATACATAATTGAACAGGAGGTCGCAGTAGATTTTAAATAAAAATAACACTAATTGATTATAACACTGGAGTCCCCAGTGCGCAACTTTTAGTTTGATAGTTTAGCCAAAAAAAAATAAAAATAAAACGGCGCCTCCACCATTATGTGACAACCTAACCATGGATTGTAAAAGCTAAGGAGGCACATGGCCAGATCGTACACGGGGGGGGGGGGGGTTACTCAGGGTAGGAAGTGCATGCTTGGCGAGAGGTTGGTATTTTCTATTAGGTTACAAAAGAACTACAAAGGATAGCAGTGACATTAATTAACATTACGATCCATTGAATAAGAATATTTACTAAACTAATTAATTACATAGATGGCCATAGCGGCCGTTACCTCACAGAGCCAGGGCATCACGTCCTGGCAAGTCCAAGACTTGCACACAAAAGAGGATGATACTCATACTTTACATTCAGTTATACCAGAGCTGGAGGAGTGGGGGAGTGACTTCACACGTACTACTGAAGTCATATGAAGTATTTGAATTAACTGATACAGTCACTTGTGACATCATTGTTACTTCTGTGAGGGTGCAGTTAGATGGCTTTGCCAAAGAAACTTGAGTTTACTCGTAGTCTTTAGAGGAATCCGGACATTGAGGATTTCCATACATCTATAGAATTGCCATTCCGAGTAAATACAAGATTTTCCCCACTGGTTTCTGTGGATGTCGAAAGATGCTTTAGCATCTACAAAGACATTCTGTGTCCTAATAGAAACAGACTTACTTTTAAACATGTACAAATGCTTAATATGTTGAAGTACACCGACTTCATGTGTTTTTCTTCTTCTGATGAGTGATAATTTGATGTACTTGTTTGTAATTCAATTGTTGAATTTGTTGAATAAACCAGCACCTTTTTGTCCCTTGTTTACCTTATGTGAACACTTTTTCCTGTTTTTTCTTCTGAAATTTGCACCTAAAAATCCTAACCCTGTAATAATCAGGTTATGTTGAACAGCATTAGTCATCTTTAGTATTAAAATATGCGTTCTCAACATGAGCTTCGTCAACCATGTGAGTTACGAAATGTGTCCAGTCTGATTCTAGGCTTAGTTCTTTATTCTTTTATTTCTAAGGGCAATTAATTCATGATGTGAAGTGAAACCTAAGGTCCGTTATTCTTAAAAGTTATTCACAACAATTTTGTTAGTGCTCTTCTATGCTGACAGTTAAATTATGCCTATTTTATCCTTCTCGTTATTTTCCTTGTTATTTGAAAGTTTAACCAGTATGGGCTTGTCATAGAGACACAGAATAACATATGCACGTGCTTATAAGGAGCGCTCTATTAATACATTCATCACGCAGAATATAAATAGCATAAAATGACTGTACTGACAAATTATAAACTAAATGTAAGTTTAATACGAGTATGAAAGCACCTGCAGTTGGCTCTGCAGAAAAAGTGAAGTTCGCGGGCGAGTGATACCAGGTTTGATTTCCGTCCACCTCTTTATTCCATCATTTGTCTATTATTCCCTTTCCTTCTTCTGCTTCAAGTGCGCTTCTGGGTTTCGTAGTGTGAGGTGATGCCAAACAGATGACATGAATGCATGCTCCAAAGAAAGCGTGTTTCCTTGGACGCTAGGGGATTGCTAGATTGGATGTGTCGTCTCTGGATACCTGTAGCAGTGAGACGAGTCTCCGAGCATGAAACTGTAGCCGTTGGCCTCCTGTGGTACATCCCTTTCTCCTACAGGAGGATAAGCGCAGTGGATCTGTTTCCTCCGTTGTACCTATACCGTACTTCTAGTTTTCTTTAACATCTAACTGTTGATCTCGTGTATCCCGCAGCAACGCTATCAAATAGGCCTTCTGGGATTGCTGACACCGTAAAATGACTTATCATAGAATTATTCTGAGTTCATGAATGCAAGAGTATATTGGTATGGGGCTGCGTTCTGTGGTCAACAGACCTGGAGAGATGGACTTGCAGCTACACAACATTCTTAAATTTGCACATGACGTGTGTGCAACAGAGGAACAAATTAGCTCATGTTTGTACCTTCACAAATTTTGCTTTCTCTACTTTATAGTTAGATGAAGAAACACTACTGTTTCACAAAAAGTTCTACTCTCTCAGACATACCTTTATAATGTGTTTCTTATGTTTCAGTCAAAAAATGAAAAGAGAAGTTAATTATCCCGTATGCAATAATGGGGTAAATCACAAAACATCTAATAGAGCTACAGTCAAATAAACATTTCAGAAGATAACGTTTCACTAACAGTTCACAATATTTCGGGACCTCATAGGCAACATTTGGGAATGTATTTATTGATATAGGTATTAATGGTATATGAAATGAACTGTAAGATGTGTGGTGATGGTGGTGGTGGTGGTGGCGGCGGTGGTGGTCGTGGTGGTTGTGGTGGTGGTGGTGGCGGTGGTGGTGGCGGTGGTCGTGGTGGTGGGAGCGATGGTGGTGGGGGTGATGGTGGTGGTGGTGGTGGTGGTGGCGGCGGTGGTGATCGTGGTGGTGGTGGTGATGGTGGTGGTGGTGGTGGCGGTGGTGGTGGCGGTGGTGGTGGTGGTGGTGGCGGCGGTGGTGTGGTGGTGGTGGTGGTGGTGGTGGCGATGGTGGTGGTGGTGGTGATGGTGGTGGTGGTGGTGATGGTGGTGGATGGTGGTGGTGGTGGTGGTGGGAGCGATGGTGGTGGTGGTGGGGGGCGGTGGTGGTGGTGGTGGGGGGCGGTGGTGGTGGTGGTGGTGGCGGTGGTGGCGGCGGTTGCGGTGAAAAATGACTTACCCCATTATTGCATGCTATGTTCAGAGAAACTGTGTTAACTGTGTTCGAAATAAGGAAATCAAACATTCTAAGCCCGCCTCGGTAGCGAAGAGGATAGCGTGTCTGCCTTATGTTCAAGAGGTTCCGAGTACTAATGTCGGTTATGGTGAGTTACCTGGATAAGGTTTTTCCGGGGTTTTCCCTTATCCTGAAAGATGAATGTGGGGCAGCTCTAAGCTCCGTGAACCCGGACTCATTTGAGCATAATTTCACCCATTTCATTCATCGTCCGATATAACTTGACGCTGGAGGACTTAAATTACAAAACAAAAAATGGTAATTTCACTGCTCTTTAGATATACTTTGATTTTCACCACCAATTAAAAACAAGAAAGTTATTTACAGGCATAAAGAATATAATAATTCTATCACATATTAATCACAAGTATTTACTAGTGAGATAAACATGTCTCACTAGTCACTTTCACTTGAACTGCTGTCAGCTTGTTGTGATTGAGATTTAGCTGCTTGTTCAATAAATTTGCTCATAAACATTTTGACTTTTTCAGATAAATAACAGAATAAGTCATATAACTTGGCCTTCTTAAAACCAATATTTGGAAGTGTCACAAATTGTATAGCTTGAAGCTGCATATGCAGCTGAATATGTAACAACATTTCCATCACACTGGCAGTAACTACTCCCCCAAATTAAAAAAAAAGTCAATAGCGATTCCCAATATCACAGAAATGTATCCGAAAAATCTAACTAAAATCTGATTCCTGTTTTGCCCACAGCATGCATCAGAAAATACCGTAAGATCTGTCTGGTGTAGAAGCTGTGCGGGCCAACCCAGGGTCATGGGATTAAATTGAAATCATACGCCTTTATCAGAACCTTAACATGGATTTATTTTCTCGTTTGTTCTTTTGCTACACTTTGCATAGACCAACCAGACAGATAAAGGTAACTATATACTTCTGGTCCCGAATCTGGGAGAAAGAGCCCCATAAAACACACGGCTCACCAAAAGACCAAATATAAAAAAACTTAAGAGAAAAATCGGGAAACCCGAATCGGAGCACTCACCCTAAGAAACGCCCACGCGACACCAACCAGGCACACACACTGCTCTCCCGGTTCGAAGGAGCCACCCAAGAAGCCTCGGGTACCGCAGCGCCCCCAGAGAGAAACGGCGGAAAGCCCAAAACAACAAGACGGCAGCGCCCTCGAACCGGAAGGGCATCAAAAATGTGCCGGGGAGAAAACAAACGGCACAAACACCCCCTCCCCATCGGAAACCCAGGGTGGAGAAGCCAAACGGAAAGAAAGGAAAGGCTGAAAGAAACCAAGGAAAGGAAGAAAGCCATTCCAGGCCTCGGAATGATGAAGCCCAAAGAAGGAAACCCTAGGAGAGTCGGACGAGCACCAAACATCATAGAAAGTCTGCCCTGGGTAGCAATGAGTATGAGTATTGCGTACACTTGTTGAGTCTTTCCACCTTCACAGCTGTGACATACCATACGTCACACTTACACGGAGAACACTGTCTCTATTTTGCACACACAGTCGTGACGTAGAGCGCAGGTGAGAAACTGAGTTTCCTTTTTTTCACCCTCACAACCGTGACATACCATACGTCACTCTTACACGGAGAACACTGTCTCTTTTTTGCACACACAGTCGTGACGTAGAGAGCAGAACACTGCCGGCAAGACTTTCAGGAGCAGAAGTGAACAGAGGCAAAACGTTACCAAAGGGCAGCAGGTTAGTCCTCTGAACGCCTTACAACAGCCAGGAAGGTCACGGAAGGGTGACCAAAGCAAAGACGGATGACGTGGCTTGAAGTCGAAGAAGTAGAGGCGAAGCTAGCTCCCACGTGGTGACTCTCCCGAGGTTGAGAAAAAGCGTGGCAAACGTGAAGGTCACAGTCACACCGGATCCTCCGAGCGGGGCTGGCACGAGGCGGAAAAATCAAGGATGGCAGAACAGGCAAGTATCACGGAAGGAGATGGGGAGGCTGAAATATAAAACAAAGCCAGAAACGGAACCAGAAGCAGAAGTGGTAACATAAGAATATTAACCAGCCAAATTTGTAAAATATTTTTAGGTCATAAGGGGCAGAAATATCTTTGAAGGACAAGTAATAAATATTTTGAAACCAGTAACAGCAATAAATCTCTTTAAATAAATACAATAAGGATAAATACCATTGAAGTGACCAATACTAATAAATACCTTTCAAGTAATAAATATTTTCAAACGAGTAACAGTAATAAATATCTTTAAATAAATAACAATAAGGATAAATACCATTGAACTGACCAATACTAATAAACACTTTCCAAGTAATAAATATTTTCAGCAAAACAATAATCCAAATTTTAACCGTAAAGAAAAAAATACCTTTAGACAATATTGAGCACATCAACATAATTGGACACGTTGTATATATACACATACACCCAAACATATATAAACAAGTAAATAACACATAATCATGGGTACCCAACAACCTTTTTTAAATAACACTCACACATAAGGAAAACACACACACAGAAAGAAAGAGAAAGAGAGAGAGATATGCCGGCATAGAGAGAGAGAGAGAGAGAGAGAGAGAGAGAGAGAGAGAGAGAGAGAGAGAGAGAGAGAGAGAGAGAGAGAGAGAAAGGAGAAAGTGAGTACATGCCTTGGCAGCATGCCGCGCGAGCGCCGCACAACACACACAACCGTGCCCCGAGGTCAAGGGCGCGGAAGCAAAACAAACACGGCAACGTAAACAGACACTGAAATGCCAAAACAAACAGAGTAAAGCCAAAACAGACATCAAATCATAGCGTCAGGGCACGGTTTTAGCTGAGTGATGTGAGCCCGACGCAATTCATGGGTTTAACAGTGCTCCAGAGTAACGGACACGCCCTTAAAAATGTTAATGATCTTATAGGGGCCAGAGTAACGCAGGGCTAATTTAGCAGCAAAAGCGTCCTTACGCGAACTTATAGGGAAAGATTTACACATAACCAGTTGACCGACCGCGAAAGGAGAGGGTTTTCTATTTTCTTCATAACGCCTTTTGGTGAGCTCATGCGCACGTTTTAAATTATTAAAGGCTCTCCTCCAGTTCTGTCTAATAGCTTCGGGAGAAAAGGTCTGAGGAAGAAGATCATTTAAGGACCACATATTCGCCAAAGGGAACTGGGTACAAAAGCAAACATTAAACTCAAGGGGGTGGTTTGGTGAGCTTCATGACGAGCAGAGTTAAAAGCAAACTGCAATTTTCCCAAGTTAGTATCCCACTGATTGTGGTGCTCATGATGGAAAGCAATCAAAGCGGATTTCAAATTCCTATTAACCCTCTCGGCTTGGGAAGGATTAGGGTAATATGGGGTGGTAGTGATATGTCTTACCCCCCACTGAAAACAGAATTGTTTGAACCAATTGGAAGTGAACTGCGAGCCATTGTCAGACACAACGTAACGTGGAGCACCAAAAGCAGCCAAGATGTTATTCAGGACCTTCGTAGCAGTACGAGCCGTGGCACGTGGCACGGCCGAAATCCACACGAACTTAGAAAAGGCGTCAACAACCACAAGGGCATAAGTATTACCTTGAATCGACCGGGGAAATGGGCCTATAAAATCTACAAATAATTTTTCCATCGGCTTAGATGCCACTTCAGACGCGAGACTACCCCACGTGGTTCGCTGCGCCGGCTTAGCCATGGAACAAATATTACAAGCTTTAACACGGGTCGCAATATGGCGATCCATGCCTTTCCATATAAAGCGCTCACGTATTTTATCGCGAGTCTTGTTTACACCAAGGTGCCCACCAAAGGGTGAAAGATGAAAGTAAGCAAATACCATGGGAATGATACTATCGGGCAAAACGATCTTAAATTTCCCGTCAAAATTAACACGCGCCATAAGAACACCATCACGTAAGCAATACGGCGGGACAGAATGGCCGTCCTCAAACTGCTGTATAATCTGATTAATGCAGGCATCCCTGCGCTGATGTTCAGCGATGCTGGTAAACATTTCGGGGAACGACAGACAGGCGTTAGAGCCAGAAACCGTCCCCGAAGATGGTAACAGGGGCGGTTCCTCAGAAAACATACGTGTAAGGGCGTCAGCAACTACATTATCAGAACCACGAATGTGCCTCGGTGTAAACTTAAACGCACCAATCCGCACACCCCAACGGGCGAGCCTACCGGTTTTACGTGGTGTCCCTAACACCCACGTGAGAGCCTGGTTATCACACTCCAATATGAAAGATACATGTTCCAGGTAGGGTTTATACTTCTCGAGACCAAACAAACCTGCCAAGGTTTCGAGCTCATAGATGGAAAACTTGCGTTCAGCTTCAGATAGAGTTCGCGAAGCATAGCAAATGGGACGGCGCCCCTCCGGAAAATCCTGGAGAAGAACCGCCGCCAGGGAATAACTAGAAGCGTCAGTCTGGAGAATAAAAGTTCTATTGAAATCTGGAAACGCCAAAACAGGAGGAGAGGAAATGACGGACTTAAGGTCTTCGAACGCACGCTGTTGTTCGTCACCCCAGACGTACTTAATACCCTTCCGCCGAAGGCGATTCAACGGTTCAACCCGGGCAGCGAAGGAAGGAATAAACTTGGAAAAGAAATTCACCATACCAACAAAACGAGCCAATGCACGTAAGTTCTTAGGGGGTGGAAAATTGCGCACGGCTTTGGTGCGTTCTAAATCAATAGTAATGCCGGCGGGCGAGACCCAATGACCCAAGAAAGAAATCTCTGTGGTAGCAAACTTCACTTTAGACCTTTTAACCGTGAGGCCAGCCTTCTGTAAGCGATCAAACACCTCACGTAAATGTAAGATATGGGAATCAAAATCAGGAGAGTACACTACTAGGTCGTCTAAATAGTGGTAAAGAAATTTAAATTTAATGTCAGAAAACAAATTTTCCAAGAGACGGGAAAGTACCTGCGCACCGGTAGCAATCCCAAAGGGAATCCTAGTAAACTCATACAATCTCCACGGAGATGAAAAAGCAGTCACGTGTTTACATTCATCCGACAAAGGGATCTGATGATAGGCGCTGTTTAAATCCAGAGTCGTAAACACGCGTGCACCAGCAAAGTGATGGGCGGCAGTATGGAGGTCTGGCATGGGAGTAGATTCAATAAGTATTTTTTATTGAGTTGGCGATAATCCACGACAGGACGGAAATCATTGTCACCCTTAGGAACTAAGAAAACCGGGCTACTATAAGACGAAGTGGAAGGTCTAATGATACCCTTATCCAACATATCATTGATTTTAGCCTTCAAAATGGCCATTTTGGGTGGTGTCAGCCGGTACGGAGAAAGCTTAACAGGGGACGGGTCGGTCAGCTGAATATCGTAGGTAATAAGATGAGTAACACTCAATCGGTCGGAAAACAAGGAGGAAAATTCCTGAACCAAACCTTCCACCACTGCAGCTTGTTGATGAGTCAAATGAGACAAGGAAATATCTGCCTCACGCTCGTCTAATAGCGTGACGTTACCTAGACGAGGACGAGGTGGAACGTCGTATAGTTTCTCCTGAAAAGGTACACTACTTCCAGTCGCGAACCCGAAAGTGGCTTGTTTCTTCGCAAAATCTAAACACAAACGGGAGCGTGACATAAAATCGGCCCCCAAGATTACAGAATAGGGTAGATCAGGGACCAAATAGCACTCATGTTTCCAAGTGAACTTAGGAAAGCGGATAGTACACCTAACCTTGCTAGACACGTTAAAGGACTGACCATTAACTGCCAAACATTGCACCTGACAGCTCACCTCCTTGGGACACGAAGGCGCCAATGTATTGCGAAAATATACTTGATTAATGAGAGAAAATGAGCTACCGGAATCAAGGAGGGCTAAAACGCTCACCTTACCGACAACAACCTGCACAAGAGGTTTAATAGAATGGGGTAGAGCCAAAATGCGCCGTGATGAAGCCAAACTCGCGCTCATGGCAGGCAACTTCTGGCGTCAAATGGGGCGCTGCCGGAACTGACTATCACGTCCAGATTTCGAAGGGTTCATGCCCGTTGGGCGAGGAAAACTACAGTTCTTAACCATATGTCCTACCTCCTGACAACGGTAGCATCTTACCCGGGGCCCGTGAGTTGATGACCCAGGTCGGACGCCGGGTGTTAAACCATCTCCACGATTCACTCGTGGTGGGGGAGGTGAATTCAACACTTCACCTAAGCGAGATCGATCTACAGAAGAACACTCATTAAGCAGGGGCACTAAAGATTCCAATGCCGTGAACGTATTAGGGCGTGTCGCGAAAACAAGACTGGAGCGAGCTTCGGGATTCAAACCCGAAATGATGACGTCACAAACTGCCTGCTCCGTATCTGGGAGACGTAAGGCCAAGGCCACGTCTCTGACCCGTTCCATATACTGGACAAACGGTTCGGCCAGACCTTGAGGTCGTAAATAATGGTCTTGCAATAATTTTAACGATTCACGACGCGGGATAAAGAATTCCAAAACCAAAGCATGAAAAGTACTTAAAGGGTCAGCTGATTGCCTTGCTCTAAGCAAAAGATTCAAAACTACACCTTTGACCTTGGTCGCAACTGCCTGCATGGTTAAATCGGAAGAAACCGAGTGCACCATGGCTACCTTGTTAACCTTTACTAGGAATTTCAAAAACGTGAAAGCCGACAGCACATCCGACACCTCGAACATATCCACTGCCTCCACCAGCAGTTGTAAAGGGTGTATGATTTTTAAGGCACGAAATGGCGTCGAAAGAGAAGCTACGGGACTCACAGCCAGGGAAGACGAGGTCTCCGGAAAATACAGCTTAGCGTCTTCTCCCCCTTGACGAGCCATGGCGTTAAATTTCTCGAGGAGCGCCTCAAAATTTTGTTTGAGTGTCTTAACACGAGGTAAAGCCTCGGAACGCGGAAAATAGGTAATGAGATAATCTAACCTGTTGATATAATGCTGGATGCGCGCCAATAAACGAACCTGCTGTCCTCTTGAAGGGGTCCCCTCACGCTCCAAATCTTGGATAACCTCGCCCAACTCTAAAAGCGCTTCAGAACACACTTGAGGGGAATTGGCAACTAAATCATGCTTATCAGGTAAAGCAATGAACGGTTTGTCCTTGACAAGACGCAATGCGTCTAATATGGCCGACCAGTCGGCCGCAGGAGAGACCTGCCCACCACGAATTAACAACTCAAAAATCAGCTCACCTTTACGCAAGCGGTCAACATTTGCTAAGGAAGTCGCCATTCCTCACTGCCAAAGGATACAGTAGTAGGCACAAAGAAAGTCAAAAGCAACAAACACGAACGCGCGGAAACCAAGCCGAGAGCCAAGCGTCAAATGAACCACGCTCTGCTACCAATTTTTGCGGGCCAACCCAGGGTCATGGGATTAAATTGAAATCATACGCCTTTATCAGAACCTTAACATGGATTTATTTTCTCGTTTGTTCTTTTGCTACACTTTGCATAGACCAACCAGACAGATAAAGGTAACTATATACTTCTGGTCCCAAACCTGGGAGAAAGAGCCCCATAAAACACAAGGCTCACCAAAAGACCAAATATAAAAAAAACTTAAGAGAAAAATCGGGAAACCCGAATTGGAGCACTCACCCTAAGAAACGCCCACGCGACACACACCAGGCACACACACTGCTCTCCCGGTTCGAAGGAGGCACCCAAGAAGCCTCGGGCACCGCAGCGCCCCCAGAGAGAAACGGCGGAAAGCCCAAAACAACAAGACGGCAGCGCCCTCGAACCGGAAGGGCATCAAAAATGTGCCGGGGAGAAAACAAACGGCACAAAGCTCCTGTTGTGAAACACGTAACAAGAAAGAACAGATGCTATTGGTTCTTTTCATGTATTCAGCTTCCACAAAATGAAACACGAAAGCGTTATTTAAATGCACAAACGCATTAAACAGAAACATCCAAATCATCCTTTTATTGAACCGTTCAGTGACAGGAATACGAGATAATGGCATGTTCTGGGCATAATCAAACTCTATTATTAATTTTCTCATCAAGTTTCAGCAGGTCCTTTTTCATTTGTTGGAAAACTTCAACTTTCTTACTATGCACCTTATGGTCTGTGATTTCTTCTGGGTATGCATTAACTTATTCTACTTTGTAAATTATTGTAGATTTCGCCATACATCTTCCCTTGTAAGGATATATATGATTATATTGTGACTTTGTGGGTTCGTGAAATTAAAAGTTCAATTGCACAAACTCAAAATGTTCATTATTTACATAGAATTACGTAGCGGAAACAATTACAATACACCAGTTCGTCTGTCACAGGTCCACTCCACACTCACAATTACGTACAACTCCTCTGATAAACATACACAGTGTTCCAGTCCGTTCGCATGCACGGCGCTCCTCAAAGCTGCTCGCCAAGAACTGACCTCACGTCCAGCCCGGCGCGTCGCTTATATAAGACCAACTGACCTATCTAGAAGGTTCCGGGTTAGATGAAATATCCCGACTGTTCCAGACGTCAGTGGGAAGGGAAAGAGACGGCCAGCGACCAGTGACACTTTCCTCACCGTCCCCTTCAGTGAACACCACAAGATAAATGGGTAGGCGTGGGTTAAAAGCCTCCTGACGCCCACCCAGCTGCTAGCTGGCCGTGCCTTCCGATAATTAGGTGACATTGCTCCCTTCTCAAGCTGGTCGTCCCCTACAGCACTGTCGTAGCGGGCTAGGCGATCCAGGTGTACCACCAACATCTTTCCTCGGAGCACCTTCTGGATGCGGTAGACAACGTCCTTAATCCTCTTCACCACCCGGTACAGTCCTTGCCATGGCTTTTGGAGCTTCGGGCAGCGTCCCTTGGTCCAGATAGGGCGGTACAACAAGACCAGGTCACCTTGCTGGAACCCTTGGCAGTTGGCTTGCCTGTCGAATCGGATCTTCATGCGGTCGCTCGCCTTCTGGATGTTCTGGCGAGCCATCTCGTGCATGTTGTGGAAGTGGTCCACCAGGTTCTCCACATACTCGGTCGCTGGCTGTTTCGCTTCCGAGGGCTTCCAAAAGCCAGGTCACAAGGGAGGCGTAACTCTCGGCCGAACATTAAGCTGGCTGGCGTCATCCCAGTGGTGTAGTGTGTTCACGAGCGGTAGGACAGCAGGAACAGTGGCACCTTAACGTCCCAGTCTCGCTGATAGCTGGACACGACCTTCCTCAGGTGTTCCTCTAAGGTCTTGATATATCTTTCGACCATGCTATCCGACTGGGGATTTAGAAGTGTTGTGCGGGTCTTGTTAACCCCAAGTCTTTTTACTGCCTCCTTCATCAGGTTGGATTAAAAATGGGTGCCCTGGTCACTGTGGAGCTCCAACGGCACCCCAAATCGGCCGAACACTTGCTCCACGAGGCAGTCTGTGATTGTCTTTGACTCTCGCTTCGGGATGGCATACACCTCCGGCCATTTGGTGAAGTAGTCCACGACCTCCATCAGGTACTTGTTGCCTCGGTCGGACACTGGGAATGGTCTAGCTATGTCGACAGCGACCCGTTCGAATGGCGCTGCGACGTTGTACTGCTGCATGCGACCCCGGCTCATAGTGTGGGGGCCGCCACTCGCGCGCGCACATGACATTGACGGCACAACCTCTCAGAGTCTGCTCGGAGCCTCAGCCAGTAGTAGCGCTGCCGTAGTTTGTCAATCGTTCCGTTCGCTCCTAGGTGTCCTCCTGAAGTACAGGCGTGCACTTCCTCCAAGACTTCGGGGACCTTACTCCCGGGAAGTACCAACTATTCTCTCTGTGTCTTCCAATCGGGTGATTCTCATACTCGGAACAGCACGCTCTGGGCCCAGTACGACTTGTATGTGGCGCTCCTCGTTGCTATGTGCTCCCAGGTCGGTGTTGTCCCTACCTCCGTTTCTCTCAAGAGTGGCCCCAAGTCTGCATCCGCCAGCTGCTCCCTCCTCAGGCCTGCGCTATCCCAGCCATCCGAGGAACTCCCGTGACTGCCAGGACTGCTGCGGCACGCTCCTTCTCTTCCACTCTTTTGAACTGGCCGCACTCTTCTGGACAGGGTTTTCGGGACATAGCGTCTGCGTTTCCGTGGCTCTTCCCTCTGCGATGTTCCGAGGTAAAGTCGTACTCCTACAGCTGCTGGACCCAACGTGCTGTCTGGCCTTCCAGGTTCTTAACACTCATTATCCAAGTTAGGGCGTAATTGTCAATCCTCAGGTGGAATGGCTGACCGTACAGGTACTTGTACAAGTGCTCCAAGGTCTTTACTACCGCCAATAATTCTCGCCGGGTGACGCAGTAGTTCTTCTCTATCTTGGACAGCGTCTTGCTTGTGGCCGTCCTGGACTAGGGATAGGACGCCTCCAATACGGTGATCGCTGGCGTTAGTGTCTACAATGAAGGCGCCAGCTGGTTGTGGAAAACCCAAAATTGGAGCACTGCACAGGGTCTTCTTCAGGTGCTGGAAAGCGCCTTCGGCGTACTGCGTCTACACGTGAGGCCGGTGTTCCTCTGTCAGGTGGGTGAGGGGTTTGGCGATATTGGCAAACCCCTTTATGAGGAGTCGGTAATAACTACACAGCCCCAGGAAACTGCGCAACTCTTTCTTATGCATTGGGCGAGGCCAATCTCGTCTGTGTCTTCCCCGTGTATGTGGCCCCTCCGGTTGCTGAGGCAATGTGGCTGAAGTAGTTCACTTCCTTGAGGAAGTCCTGGCACTTCTTCGCGTTCAGCTTCAATTTGGTCGCCTGCAATCTCTGTAGCACCTTACTCAGATTCTCGAGATGGTCTTAAAAAGTCTTACCAACGATAATGTTGTCGTCCAGGTATAGCAGGCAGGCGTCGTAAGTCAGTCCTCTCATCACTGACTCCATGAAGCGTTGGAACGTAGCTGGTGCGTTGCAAAGGCCAAAGGGTATAACTGTGAACTACCAGAGCCTTTGGCCTATCGAGAATACGCTCTTCTCCTTGTCTCTCGTGTCTAGAGGTACCTGCCAGTAGCTCGACTTCATGTCTAGGGTCGAGAACCACTGTGCACAAGCTAGCGTGTCCAGGGTGTCGTCAATCCGGGGTAAGGGGAAACAGTCGTTCCGGGTGACAGCGATCAGCTTTCTGTAATCCACGCAGAAGCGTAGCTCAGCGTTCTTCTTCGTCACCAAGACCACAGAGGAACACCAAGGGCTGTCAGCCTCTTCAATCACTCCCCTGGATCTCATGACTTCCAGCATGTCTAGCACCGCCCCTAGCTTCGCCAGTGGAACTCGCCTAGGTAGTTGCCGAATAGGCTGGGCGTCCCCGGTGTCGATGCGGTAAAGCACTTTGTCCGTGCGGCCGTAGACACTGTCGCCTTGGCTGAAGACGCGCTGTTATCGCCTCAGCAGTTGTCGAACTTTCTCCAGCTGTTCTGCAGTCAGGTGTTCGGCCGCCCTCTCTAGTAAGCCTTCTAGCCAGGGCCCCAGGTGTTGCGTCGCCACCGGCCCCTGTGTCTTGTCGATTGCTGTTACGCTCACCACGGGCTCGCACTTTCCCAAATTCGTCCCGGCCTGGACGTCGTGATCGCTGTCCGTTGGATTTAGCAGTCTCACTGGCACCTCCTCTGGGCACGGCAGCAATTCCCTAGCTACACATAGTCCGTGTACAGGCGTCTTCTAGACCAGCATCATGCTCCTGGTTCTCTGGCCTTCCAGTCGCGCCGTCACCACCACCCGGCTCCTCGTGGGGACAACCACGTCTTCGTTCAAGACGACCCTGCAGATTCCAAGGTGCTCTTCGGGTTGACGGAGTATAGCGTCTTCTCCGTTGAGCCGCAGGACCTTCCTGGCGACGTCGACCGTCGCCTCGTGGCTCCTGAGGGCATCCAGTCCCAGATTCACATCCTCAGCCACCTTCGTGCCGAACACCCACAGACGCACGGCACTCCGTCCCAAGGTCAGTTTCAGCAGGACCTCCTTCTACACAGGCAAGGTTTCGCCCAATGCCGTCATCAGCTGGTATGTTCGGCTCGTCTTCCTGAATGGCAAACCCTTGGCTATGTCGGGTCTGATGATGGTCACGTCTGCCCCGGTCTCCACCAGCACGCGCCACGGCTTTCCTCTCACGCAACCATCCGCGACGAGGTTGTCATCCAATCGCCGGCTGACGGCGCGAAGTGTCACGCTAGGGGATGGTGGTGATGGCGCCGACGTGCCCCTCGTCACGAGAGCCCTTACTCGTTTCGCGGCTGCTCTCCCTTGTGTCTGCAGTCTCTCTCTAGGAGTCCCGGCTGTCCACATTCCCCTGGTTCCTCTGACGTTACTAGAGGAACCTCGGGCCGAACAGCCGAGCCACTCCTTCGGGAGTTGTTCAGATTGGGATGGACTCGAGAGGGCAGTGTGTTCCCGAAACCCGTGGGAATCGGGTACGTCTTCGGACGGGGTTGAGGGAAGCCATTAATTATCCCGGGTACTAGCCTGCAAAGGTAGTAGAAGGTGTGCTAGATCACCAGGCGTTCCCACCTAGGTTTTTCGGTAGTCTTCACCTTGAGTGTTGACGCGCGTAAGTGGCGTATCCACTTCCATCCCGTCTTGAGTCCATAGGACCAGATGGGGGACTTGTTAGTCTCTAGGTCTTGTCCCATGGAAAGCCCCACGGAGGACGCCAAGCGCCCTTTGGGAGAGCTCGGATACTCCCTGGTCGAAGGAGGCCCGGGTCCAGTTCCTATGGGTTCAGGACTAATGGGAGTAGAACCTCTGGGCTAAACTGTCCACATCCCCAACACAGGCCACTAGGTCTTCGCCGGCGTCCCTCGGCTGGTCTTCTGTCTCCGGTGTAGCGGACACTCCTCATCCTCGACGTCGGGGTAGCCGTCACGTTCGCCGCCTCCATCCTCAATTCTGCCGTCAGCGCCTCGTTGATGGCTGTGTAGTCGCCGAGCATTAGGCGCTGTCGTATCTCGGTGCCTCGTACCCCGTCGTCAAAGGCGCAGGCGGCTTCCCGGGATACGAACTGCGACGGAAGGACAATCAAGGCCTTGCTAGCCAGCTGCTCAATCGCCAGGGCGATCTCCTGCAGCATCTCCCCTGGGGCTGTTGTGACCTTGTCTTCAGCTGCCTGCGGTAGGCTGCGGCTAGCTGGTGGTTCCCGAATCGGTTCTCCAGAGCCTCCCAGATATTCTTGGGAGCCACCGCTGTTTGGACCGCGTTTAGGACTTCCGCGGCCTGTCCCTGAAGGCTGGCTAGTAGATGTGCGGCCTCTTCCTCCGGTGACCACTTGCTATGCCTTTATGTCGAACTGGCGGCGGAAGACCTCGAACTTTGACGCGCCGTCGTATTTCGGAGGTTTGATGAGCGCCGATGTGGTGTCGCGTCCCGGCATGTCGGCACTCAAGACCTTCAACCTCCTGCGGACGATGTCTTCTACCATAGCATTCAGGGACTAAGATGCCGCTATCGGCCTTTCCTTCTAGGTCGTTAACGCGGCTCGCCAGGTCTTCGACGCGCTCAGCAAGCTCCGTGACGTCCACCTTTACGTCGGCCAACTGCTCTTCAAATTTTGCGGCGAGGACCTCGTTTGCTGCTTTAATTTCCGTGCTCAATTCGGTCTTCATTTCCTTCAGTTCCGCAGCCAGTTTGATATTTGCCGTCTTCATTTCCTTCAGTTCCGCGGCCACGTTATTATTTGCCGTTTCCGTCTTCGCTGTTAGTTCAGCGGCCAGGTTATTATTTGCTGCTTTCATTTCCAAGGTCAGTTCGGCTTTCATTTCCACCATCTTCTCCAGAATCTTTTCCAATGCCCTGTCCATAGTGGTAATACCCCACTCCTGAAACTAGTTGTGACTTTGTGGTTCGTGAAATTAAAAGTCCAATTGCACAAACTCAAATTGTTCTTTATTTGCACCGAATTACAGTTGGAACACTTACCGATTACATAGAATTACGTAGCGCACACAATTACATTCCACCAGTTCGTCTGTCACAGGTCCACTCCACACTTACAATTACGTACAACTCATCTGATACACGTACACAGTCTTCCAGTCCGTTCGCTAGCACGGCGCTCCTCACGGCTGCTCGCCAAGAACTGAACACACCTCCAGCCCGGCGCGTTGCTTATATAAGACCAACTGACCTATCTAGAAGGTTCCAGGTTAGATGAAATATCCCGACTGTTCCAGACGTCAGGGAGAGGGGAAAGAGGCGGCCAGCGACCAGTGACACTTTCCCCACCATCCCCTTCAGTGAACGCCACAAGATAAATGGGTAGGCGTGGTTGAATGTCTCCTGTCGCCCACCCAGCTGCTAGCTGGCCGTGCCTTCCGATAATTAGGTGACAATATTATTAAACTACATTACTATATTTCAAAATAATTCGCCTGTTACTTCAGTAACGAAATTTACATTGTACATATATGCTTAACTCATTTCTTAGATTCTTATTTACATTTCTCTTCCAAAGTCTTGGATGTGCTAACCTTTTCCGTCCTTTCTTCTTATTTATATTTTCTTTTTTTCAGCAAGGAACAAATCATCTATAAATATGAATCTGATATTATTTTGCTTTGTTACAACTATGTAACAAACATTGAGCATGTGACCCATAGAAACCATGCCGCATTGTAACAAAACACGTGCTATGGTCTATCGGCTGTTTCTTAGAAGTATAATGCTGACCCATTATTACAGAAAGACTTTGAGGATTCTAAATTTCATATACTCGGCATAAATGGGATAACCCGACTTACCCCATTATTGCATGCGGGTGGCTAATTGCTTAAAGAAATTGTCAATACTCTTGTGCATAGTGTATTAAAATATTTGGCTGTTATGATGTACCTAATTGGTCTTTAAAATTTAAACACTAAAGCATGGTGCAAAGTACCTTTCTGGTATCCATGCAGTAAGCTTCTAAACCTTTGAAGTTTCCACTAAATTCAGACTGGCCATCTTACTGAATTATTGGAACCGGTCTTAGGAAAGCTGTAGAAGAGCATTTCCCGTCTTTGAAACTTCTTTCCAGCTTTCAGGAAGCCATATGAATTTGTGAATATTATGTTGATTTGTGCTGCGATTGAAAGTGATATATATTGGTTTTCTGATTTATTGAAGTGTCCTTATTTCTTTATTCACAATGGATAGGCACAAAGATGCTTAAAATAGTTAAAAATAGAACAATAAACAATGTGAATAACGTAAAAGGTGTATTAGTGCTCAAATTGTAACATAGTGTGATACTAAAAGGACAATTATCAGTCATCAATGTTAACTCTGAGTCAAATAATGAATTTCCGGGTTCTTGTGGTTTCAGATCTAAATTTCATAGCCATAAATACCTTTGGGCATGTTATATTATGCGAAAAGTTCTTGTCTAAAAGTTTGATGACGTAAATTGTACGTGTGGAATTATTTGACCTACATATTTTCTGTGAGGATTGTGAGGCAGATAACAGTTTCAGAACCTCTGAAGCTTCTAATCATGCTTATAATGCCAAAATCGAAATAGTATATGGCATGAGATGCATTGGTGTACGGAAATAAGTTACAAATTTATTCTGTGGAGTAATTAATATGCCAGCATTTCCTTTAAAATTCGTGTTTTATCATCGCAAACTGCACAGTGCATAGAAAGTTTATGAAGATAGCATGCAAGAAGTTGTACAGGAAGCAAAAAAAAATTAAGATAACATTGTGAGGACTGCGTGGTCATACTTCACTCTATGGTGCAAATCGTGAACTACTGCACGAGTGTATTCATGCAAAAAATACAAAATATTAGTGAAAGTTGCAACAATTTAATAAAGAAAACCTGCCCCAAATTACATTTGTATCGGCAACCGTTCCTAGAACAGCAAATTGTGACCCTATTATTTTTATAGCAATGGTAATATTCGCAGGATTAAGGCATTGAAACAATTTGGTTACACTTCAGGGCATTTTAGAAACAGATTTTGAAGAAATTGACCACTGACGAATTTAAGTAGTTGAGTCCACTATAGAAAACTTCAGAAAACACGCTAGACAAAGTAGAAATTTCAAAATAAAAGTTTCATTAGATGTGTAAGATGTTTAGTAAAGATACTGCTGAATTCAAATTTTGACATTAAACATCTAAAACTAAATTCTAATCTTGAAACTGTGCTTTCCGAAACCTGCAACTTGCAGTATTGTTGTACCTTTTTACAACAGTAAATTTTGCACGAAATTTTGCATACAACTTATGAATAATAATACATTTAATTCCCCGCAAGTGTAATTTAAAAATATAATATTTTTATAACTGTTACATATTTAATCATGTTGAGAAAAAGGATTTTAAAATTTACTATATATGCAATTTACACAAAAAATAAGAGTAAATTAAAACAACTACAGAAAATGCGTAATCATAATATGTACACAAAGTTTCGTGCTTAATGCTTGATAGAAATTTAGAAAAAGGTATTTAAGTATTTTTAACCTGGAAATTTGGAAATGACAGACATGAAACAAGTTTATCAACAAATTCTGAAAGTTCGCCAAATAATTAAACATATTTTAATTAATTATGTCAAAATTCAGTGTTCTAGGTCCAAAGTTGTGGACATAATGCAAATTTTAGTGGCTGTCCTCCCTTAAGGATATGTATGACTGAAACTTCATGAACATTGTCAAAAAATCACCTTTTCCTCTGTTTAGTCTATGTAAGCCCTCCTGAATCCTGAGAATGCTTAGATAGCATCCGCAAGCCATTCTTAAATGCTCTAATGTAGTTAGCAAGTTGGGCAAATGTTAGTGTTAGATATGAGTTGTAATTTTCAATCCTTGGTTTATCCCTATTGAAAATTTCAGCATTTATCTTCATTTAAGATGCTCCTTGCCTCGCAGTTTTAGTGTTGGACTAATATAACTTGCTACACACGTTCCTAGAGACACAGTGAATAGAAATTGCGCTCGGGTTTATTGTGAGATGCATTTAAGCACACTTTCTTTACTTCAAAATATGAAAATACCAAATTATGGGCAAAAAAGCCATATTTATAGTTTTAAAAGTTTCTAGAGCCTGAAGTTATTGAGATACAGAGAGAAACCTATGGCAAATTCAAAAAAGTGTTGTATTGGTAATCTGTTGTTAAAATATTAGACCAACATTTAAGTTATTTTGTTGCAAGGGACTTTTTAGGTGACGTAACCAAAAATAAATAATTTTGATCATATTTTCGAAATTATCAAAGTGAAATAGACAACATTTGAGCTGTATCATATTTGTACTAAGTTACATCTGTGGTATAAATCTCAAAAAGCTAGCGTTATTAGTTCAGGATTCGAGTCATAGGTATCCTTAAAACAAGGAAGTTACTGAGATATTAATAATAAGTAATGTTATTGCTTTGAATTTTAAGTACTACTAGTTTCAAGTATATATAAAGTCATTCCTTTTGTATGATCATGCAAAAAGCATTTCATTCCGAAGTGATGACAATCATAATGTTCTGACATTTATCCTACTACATTATTCTTATAACCACAAGCACATACTATATATTACATATATGAAATAATACGTTAGTAAAAGAGAAGTAGAAAAAGTAGTGTGAATAAACACAACAAATATGTGACTATAATAAGGCAATATTTTAGTAGTCCAAATCACACAAATAGAAATAAAACTTTAAAACAAGGACATGAAAACACATTATTATATTCCTTTTGCATTTTCAAGGAAAGAAGTGAGAATGAAGAGAGCTCGCAGTGCCTGGCTCCCATTTGTTACACTGTCTGTGGCGACACCCCATTAATCACAGGACCCCCTCCCCCTTACATGAATCGTGTAGAGCAGCGACATGTGGGTACCAAAGAACTGATTTACACTTTGATACACCCACTTCCGTTATACTGATGTACGTAATTATATAGACTATTATTTAGTTATATGGTCTGTAATTAAATTTCATTATTTAATTATTAGTTTGTGTGTGTACCGTAACTCTTCTACAGCGTTGCAACGATTGTTAATCAAATTGGCACAACTGACTATTGGCATACGTTCCTGTCTAGCTTAGTATGTATTGGACATGTAACTACATTTAGCACAATTAATATAATTGTTTTTATTTAATATGTACCTAAAAGAAAATCGTCAAAGATAATCGTAGTTTGAACATCTTTTATAACAATTACTTATGTCTTACCGGCCTCACAAAATAATAAACAACAACCAATTAATGTAACAGTTTTTAGAATGATGTGCTGATGATCATCTATCTATGTTTAAGGGACAGTTCTCTATGCTGCTATTCGGGTTGTGTATTTTTCAAACAAATTATTAATGGTGTTAGGTTTTCATTTCGATAAATCTCTTGGGGAGGGTGGAGTAATTGAGTTCAGCTTTATGACCTGTTGGCTGATTTGGGCTTTCTTCGGGGTTGCGCTAAGCAATCTGGAGAGTTCCTGAAGCAGCGTCCTGTGCTAACTACTCAACGCGGTATTCCTTCAAGCGGTCCTGTTGAAAACTGCCTCAAAGTTCCTGGGATATCTTAAAATAAAAATTCCAAATTTCCCTACCCTAGCACATGAAATTAGAATTACTTCAAACGAAGTAAAAGAAAGAAGTCTGATAGTTTAATTACAGTTTTATGGAGTCGTTGTTGCTATTATTATTTTCTACCATTGCTATTGTTAAATAGTATTATATAAAATCATGTTATCAAGTATACTAGTTGCTATCAGGTTCTTAAAATCCAAGAATTAGAAAAGCACAGGTTACGGAAAGCCCACAAAAACTAGATATGGTATAAATCTGAAAATATTTGCGAAAATAAATCAGTGTTAATATATTTCTCGTAAAAGATGCCGAAGGTACATATAACAAGGGATTTTGGAACAACTGTGCATATGAATAGCAGAAGAGCTTCACTGAATACCAGCTGCTAGTGGAAGGAACGTGATAATAAACAACTGATCTTCTTAAGCAAATATAAGTGTTCATTAATGCTTTACCTCCCATCTTATATCAGGGCTAAACAAATATAATTGAACTTTCTTACACGTTTATTTATTTCATTAAATCTCAAAAATAAAAAAGAAATAAAAGTAACTCGCAAGTAGTAAACAGGAAAGTTTAACAGATTAGAGCACATAAAAATAATGTTAATTAGCGCATAAGAAGTACTAGATTAAGAAATCAGTACAAAACTACTTTTACAGTTAAATGTGGCGGTTATTTTTCAAACACATAATTTTTTTCCCATAGTCAAATCGAAACTTTTGCTGGCAGGTGCTATCTGTTATTATTGTGTTAGGTTTGCTTTATTTGATTACACTAGCCACAATTTTAATTATAGGTCTAGATTTAAAGATAGTGATAATTTTAATATCTCATGGAATATCTCATGTTGATTCTCGGAATACATCTCTCTCTTTCTCTCTCTCTCTCTCTCTCTCTCTCTCTCTCTCTCTCTCTCTCTCTCTCTCTCTCTCTCTCTCTCTGTGTGTGTGAGAGTGAAACTGAAACAGACTGAGAGACAGAGAGCATGAAGGAGTGAGAGTGAGAGAGAGAGAGAGTGTGTGTGTGAGTGTGAGTGATTCCAGCTAAGCAATTATACCAACAAGTATAATGTTACATGTCGATGGCATGAGTCTGCCGTGAGAAAATAAATCCACTCAACGACACATGCTGGCAGATGTCACGAATAAGGAAAGGCGTTGCCATGACAAAACAAACACCTGCTCAAGGGCAGTTGACGTGAGAAAGCCAGTCGTGTTATTACTACTACACAAAAACGCCTTTACTGGCTGTAATTCCAGAGGCTTCTGTTTCCAGAAATATCTACGGCGTCCGGAGACGATGCAAGGCCGAGGGACAGTCAGAGTCAGTAGCGAATAGTAATCAGAGCAGTGTGTTTGGTGCTTCGAACCGAGTGTGGTTTCGTGGAGGAGTCGGCACCGTGAGCGGTACATGAATCAGTTGATCAGTAAGGACTGCATAGAAGTGTGTAACTCAAACTCCGTGTTGAGGAGTCGGCAGGCCGTCTAATACTGCGAGGAACGTAATTTGTACCTCACAACAAAATTCTTCCTAAAAGCCACAAACCATCCTAGAGAATCCTTAAAAAGCACTAACTGCGTTTAAACTCTCAAGGGTGGGCACGCAGCAAAAACCCTCTGGCTTTATACAGCACTATGGACTGACGGACCAGTAAGTGCAGCTCTGGGTGAGGAATCGCCGAGCTATGAAATCGGCAGCTAAACTGCTCACGTGTGTATATCGGAGCTGTGTCCTCAAATATTCGCGTAGGAAGTTAAACTTGTGTGTATAACTGAAGGATTACCAACCTCACAAAAACTGCGTGCTAAAAATAAGAGATGTTCAAATACGTTGTACTTTTGTAAAAGAAAGACTGATTGTACATGAGCATTCAGCTAATGATTTAGTGAAAATAAAGCAGTTTTGAGGTGAACTTTGTCGTCTTTGGCACAAAATGAACTTAGCTTACTGTTAACTGAATAACGCGTATAACTCCAAAGAACCAATTTTCCTGGCTAACATATTTGAACTACTGTGCATTTGCCTACTCTTAGTATCACAAATCGTCACTGTATAAATATATTTAAAAATTATAAATTCACCACTAAATCGCCTAATGGGGTCTGAATCAGATCCGTTGCAGCTCGAAGCCATCGCTTTGTACAAAAATTTAGGAGGCATCTTACCCCCAAATTTCTAAAAATTCAAAAACATTATCCAATTTTATTTTTTGTTTTTTATTTTTTTACTACTATTGCTGGTTAACTCACAGCTCCAGTTAGGATATCTTTCAGCCTAAGATTTTGTCTCTGAAAGTTACAAGTCCAGAATCCCATGGGATCACCTTCTAGCTCTGTCCGTTACTAAATCTATCTCATCTTACTTTTTTCTAACAAGTTCTTTGGAGCATTCCTCTTCTCACCACATTTAAACTTTTCCCACGTTCGTTTTCACAAATTTACTGACGTCAATGACATATTGTACTATGAATCAATCCACGTTTTTAATTATGTAGTTAAACTTAGTTTGATCTTGCAAAATTCCTGTGATATGGAATTGTGCTAATAACTGTTGAAATCGTCTTTTTTCTCCAACGTAATAATTTGACTGTAACGTTGCCTAATTGTGTCTTTTCTTCGCTAAACTACCCTGCCGATTCTTTAGTAATTTTTAAATAACAAAACCTTTGGACTTGTTTTGTCCCCAGATTTTTTAAATTTACATCCTCCAACGTTAAATCATATCGGACGATGAATGAAATTAATGAAATGATTGTTAAATGAGCCCGGGGTCAATAGAGATTAGAGTTACACGACACTCATCTTTCAGGATAAAGGAAACCCCCCGAAAAGAATCTTATCCAGTTAACCGAGATTCAAACTCGGGACCTTCTGAATACAAGGAAGACAGGCTACCATCTAAACTACTGAGGGAGATTATCAATTATAACAGTTCTGGTGAAGCTCGTGAATCTAAACTGAGAAATATATATCTTCTCTGATAGTGTATATCTTCAAACTAAAACCCAAAAACTCCAAAAGCAAAGTACAAGCAACCATAAAGGCTTAGCTGCTTCATTCAGATTAAGAAACAAGGACTGTCAACAGAAAGCAATTCACACACATAACACAATAATAATGAATTAATTGAATAAGCTTTACACGTTTGAGGTGCAAGATGAATTTGCACTAGACTTATTTTCAACGCAAACTGAATGCAGAAGCTGCAGATACTCGTAAAATTAAATCTCATCTCATAAACGTTGTCTAGAGCGAATCATTTACTTATCCTAACTTGAGCAGAGCTGAAAGACTACAGTGAAATTAAATTACGAACTGCAACCGCTATAAGTGAACGCACTGTTAGTTAGTTAGTTACTAACACTCCCCACATGGCAACCTTGGCCTTCGGGGTAACCTCACCCCACCAAGTGATGACCGGACCCATTTCTCAGGTGGAGGCACCCAGAGGGCGGTGTCCATTACCTCCAATGATAGGGTAATAGTGAAGATGGCGGTGAGGTGAGAGGACCTACAGTTTATACCGTGGACTCCGAACCACGTTGGGCATAGGGGATACTTCACGTGTGCTAGACAGAGGTGAAGGCGTGGATAGGGCCGACTTAAAATCGCCAACCCCAGAGCCGGGAATCGAACTCGGGACCCTTAGAACGGGAGCCGCGAACGAAACCACCGCGCTACCCCGGCGCCCCGGGTGAACGCACTGTATAGAAAGATATATTTGTGCTAATACTACAATTAGCGAAAATAGCAATGTAATAATAACAAGAAACAGAAGAAAAATGTACAAAATGCTATGTCCCATCACGAAATCATTATCTGAAAATTACTATTAACTTTATTCATAATTTAATTAAATCCCTGTAATGAAATTTGCTGTAATTCAGAAAAATACCATTGAATTTTTGTTTTAAAATGCCAAATATGTCTTTAGGAATGAATGATTAGGATTTATATGGTTTTGGAAAATGTTTAATAAGGTTTAGGTTAATCTATAATAGCTCTAAATGCCAAAACATTAATTTTTTATTCAAATGTTTAAATTTCTCTCGTTTCCTGTTAGACTAAGTCATTAGCACAAAACTGGGTGCATTATATATGAATTACTACATATTAGGAACTGTGATGCTCACAAAAGAAAGAAGAAAAAGGCTACATAAGCAGCCTGCAGACATAAGCAATCGGAGAGTAAGGTTATATTTGTACACATGTCTAAATTATTGTGGATATGGAGTATTAAAGCAAATTAGCTGATTTACTTTTGATTATCTGGTCTAGTATAACTTTTACCCTTTACTGGTTGTTTAACACGTTCTTCATATGTTCGTATTTTGAGAAATTAAACACACAGATTTCGCTCCACTTTTATAACTTTCCAAACAGCTGGGAGACTACAGTTAAAAATCAGTATTAAAATACATTAGAAATACATAATATATTATAAATACATAACCTCTTCTTAAATAAATCACCGAAACACCTTTTGTTTGCACCAAATTCTTTGAAAGCTGCCCTGCAGTCTCTAGCAAACAAACAGTCTGATGTTTTAAAATAAGATACGTGAAGGTCATCAAGCAGGGCACGCGAAGGGTAAGAGGAGAAGGTCGTTGGTATGGTAACATAAACAAAGGTTGACAGATTGTTACACTGGTGAATCACATACTCCTCAGCTCAGTTATCGCTAGTTGTATGCGGGAAACAGAGTTAGAGTATTCAGTTGCGCAGTGTATTGTTGGCCTACTTTGTTAAAACCAATTAAAATACGTTTTTATGGAAGCAAGACGTAGTGGCGGTAGGATTACAGGTAAACTGAGGAATCGTGGCTCAAGGCAAAGATGAGCTTGCGGTCGGGGTATACATTGCATAGCCAAGCTAGAGAATTTGTCTGTTCTCTTAGAGAATTCTTCCAACAGGAAGACGAGTTTGCTCCTTATCAATAAACAGCTTATTCCTTTTATCCAAAAGCGACAGTCTCATTTCAGTAGATATGCTTGCACGTAAAATAATTCCTGTGGGTCAAAATTCTGGCACATCGGCGGCATTGATACGAACATTGCAACTGACAAAGTCGTAATTATAATATATTGCGATACTAATGTGGCAAACACTTAATACGGAACGAGGAAAGGTTTGAAAAAACGAGGCGCTACACCAAGCTTTTTCAACTCTCGAGATTCCATGTTCCACATTTTTTGCACTATGTGTATTTATATCAATCTGAATTTTAGTAGTTAAGATATTAGCTGAAATATGAATAAATATAATTGCAGATAAATGTTAAGATTTTAGAACGTGCATCGCCTATATGCATTTATATGGAGAAATACTGAACTGTGCGGAAATGTCAACTTAAAATGCATAGCTACAATAACGGTAAGTATGAAATATCCGTTACAGAGTGCAGAAATTATTTAAAAGAACTCACATGTGAAGACGCTACAACTCAGTGAATGTGTGAACAACTTATTTTTGGTTTTAAAGTAGGCTAATACAGATTAACTGTGCAAGTTTTTGTTGAGGTGAGATAACTCGAACCCTTGTTTATTTTTCGAGCATTGAGAGGATAAACAAAAGGGATCTATTGGGCAAATTGCAAGTACCCACGTGGGGAAACAGATGATCTTCACGCATCTTCTTTTAAAAATCAGACTGTAGTCTCAACTTGAACGGCCACTTTGTTTTACGCGGTAATCAGTGGACAGGCCTGCGGAACATGGTATAAGGTGGCTATCGTCCCGTTGGGCCATTTTGCCTACTCGTATTTATTTTGTAGAGCGAGTTATAGCCGAGATATCGAATGTAAGTTACCTACACAATTGTTTGGTACGGGCAGATAACAATGGGTTTGTCCGCTCAGATTCGTCATCCGGTAAGTTGGACACATTCTCTGGGATTCACCACTACTTGCACCAGTCGATGAAGATCTTTTTGATTGAGGTTAAAAGCTCTGAGTCAATGTTTTTCTATTTGGCATAACAGGACGTCATCAGCAAATGGACCATGTTTAGTCTGCCATAAATAGGCAAAATGACGTTCGAGATAAAACAGAGCTTTCCAAGACTCCGCTTCGTATGACTTTTTGTGTTGGTGCTTTTCCCTGTAAATATTGCTGCAAAGAGCTTTAGTGTAGGAAGCCCCAGCGGGATTCGTTTGTAAAAGACTGTAGAATATAGAGAGCGCACTAATACTACCTTCCTATTACTTCTGTAGCAAGTATGTAGACGGTATGTAGGTAGTATAACATTCCGTCCAAAAACTCAATATCTTTATTTCTATGGAAATACTTGCTTTGGGCTCCCGGAATCCAAAGCACTTTAAGAAACACAGTTCATTTAATTTTATCTGTTTGCGGATGCAACATTTCCATTTTTAGGATAATATAGAAATTTGGTTCCTTTACCAATATTCCATTTTTGTTATAACAGTTGGAAGCCGGCTAAGGTTCTAGCACCGCTTCGTCGCCTGGATTTCATTTTCTATTTTTATTATCTTCCTAATGCATGCCATTCAGCTATGTACTATGCTATATATTGGCTTTAAACTGTTATAAATTCTTAATGAAATGTGGGAATTTCAATTATTACCTGATTTGAAACATCATATACCTATCTACGCACTATTGCAATTTCAAAATATCTCCTCAGTCTATCTTTACGAGGGTCATTTGATAAGTCCGATAAGTTTCCATGTATGGAACGAAAATTTTTGGTACAACTTTGTGAGCGGTAATCTTGATTATTCAAAAGATTCTGCAGAAGGTTTGAGTGTGCTACAATATACAGTTCATTGTTGACAGCCATCTGAACTGGTCAGTGTGATAGCTGCGATTGAAAATGGAAAAAAACAAAGTTTCTTGCTGTTATTAAACATTTTCATTCGAAGGGCTGGACTGCCGCACAAGTCAAAACTGAATTAGATGAAGTTCACAAGGATTCTGCACCAACATAAAACACCATTTACGTTTGGATCAATCAATTTAAACGTGGTCATAGAAGCACCGAAAATGAATTGCGCTCTGGTCGCCCAATTGGGATACAGGACACCATTCAAAAAATCCACTACCTGGTTATACAAGACCACCGAATCTAAATTCGTGAAATTGCTGAGGCTGTAGGCATATCAACTGAGCAAATGCACAATATTCTGCATGGAGAATTGGTATTGAAAAGGCTGTGCCTGACGATTTTTAATGGTAATCCGCAGGACTTTTGGCGCCGATTTGTGACCATGGATGAATCTTCGATCATCATTACACACCATAGTCAAAACAGCAGTCGAAACAATGGACAAAGTGCACGAAAGAAGGCATGGATCATTTTGTCAGCTAGTAAGGTGATGGTCACTACTTGGGGGGGGGGGGTGGGGATTCTCAAGGAAAAATCCTCATAGACTACTTGGTAAACTGTAAAACCATAATTGGAGCATAGTAAGCTTGATTCCTGGATCGTTTGCAACTTGTATTGCCTGAAAAAAGAATCAATTGAAACACAAATAGAACTCTATCACAAAGATAATGCACCATCGCACAAATCAGCAATCGCAATGGCTTTGAATTGGTTCCTCATCCACCTTATTCACCAGACCTGGCCCCAAGTGACTTCTTCCTGTTCCCAAACGCTTGGTGACAGATGAAGAAGTGATAGTCACCGTCAACGAGTATTTTGCCCACCGTGATGGAACCTATTTTACCGACGGGATGGTAAAGCTGGAACATCGCCGGACCAAGTATATAGCCGCCAATGTAGATTATGTCGAGAAATAAGGCGAGATGTTCACGAAAAAGCTATATGCTTGGTTTTTTAGACTTATCAAACGACCATCGTAAATAAAGCTTTAGCGAAATCAGTAAAAGAATAATTCCTCTTTGGTTTATCACCTTTAAAGTATCTTATCCACTGAAACATTTTGTTCTTGGGTATTTTTGGCTATATCCAGAGCAGAATATTTTCATTCAGAATTGTTATGTAAATGTTACAGTCAGAAACTTTTACACTTTTGACACTGCTATTTCTGCTGTCTCCCCTTCTTAAAATTGGAAATGTTCTTATATCAATTAGCAGGAGTTCAAGTTAAAAATACAGCGCCAAAACTGTATCTTCGAATGTTTTACTATCACGCTTATATTCTATCTATGTTAATTCATATTTGTGCTTGGCGCGCTATTACTTCTCCACTATTTTAGTATCATCTATTATAGACCGAAGACAAGAAGGCAAGCTAGAGTAATGTGTAGCGTAATCACTTTTGCTGTGCCAACGGTGTTCAGGCTCGTCTTCCCAGTTCCTTTAAAATACACAAATGTTGTCACATACTCACCCATACATAATACTTATATCTGCATTTACTGCAACAAACATTAGATCTGGCAGCATGGGTGACTCATGTATACTCTCAAATACTCATTTCCTAAGCAAACAGATCCATTACCGGAGCAGATAAACAGCTCAAGCTTCTCTGCCCATTCCCCTGTAGCCTTCTTGTCGTGGGCATACAGTAATTGATCGCTGTTGTAAACCTCTTGGTGGTTGTTGTTCTGAATTGAACCACTGCCTAATAAGTCTGGCTGCTTTACAGACTTTGTAAATATTATATCAAAACATTCTTATTTATTTCTTATAGTACTGCTATGAATATGCCTTCAAGTTTCAGTAGTTCAAGAACATTCTATCTTATGAGATTAAGTCTCCTATAATGAGTTTTTGTACCCAACATGCACCTAGCACAGTTATTACTATGGTATTTCCTAACTTTTTCATGCTATAGCATCTTTTTATTTATACGTTGTTTAATCTTCAACATTATTTCAGCTTAAAATTTCCGGTAGGCATTTTATTTCGTTCAGTCACTTTACCCATATATAATGGCAGTTAACGCTTTTAAGTCTCCCTTTCATCATGTGAATCGTTTTATTTATTATAGTAACTTTTTCATCAATTTTCCATTTATAAAGTCATTCAATCTTGAATCATATAAAGGAGACATTTTATAACATACTGATTTATATTCTTGCCACTTTTATTTCTAATTCTAAATGGTAGAGGAGCTACGTGGGCACTATATTTTGAGCCTAACAATGAAAACAAAGTGATTTCTGGTTGAAAACTGCTTTACTGTTTTTTCAACATATTCTTGTTTATAATCAATACACTTTTGCATTTGTCGAAGTATTTATTCCAGTCTTTTTGGGACACTTCCAAAACATGGGAATTTCACTGTCCACGCAATTTATTCTTGATGTTCGGGAACAGAGAGAAGTCATTGGGTGCCAAATCAGGACTGTATGGCGCATGATGCATCAGTTCGATTTTAGAACCGTCATATACTATGTTATTAGACCAGATGTGTGTGGTCACATTGTCTTAATGAGGAACGATCCTTAGCTTCTTGGTCTTCCTTACTTCACCAGACTTCCGGCAAACATGGCTGTGTACCATTCGGCATTGATCGTTTTATATTCCTATAAAGGCACTGTTGCCACATAGCCAGTTACAAAAAAAAAAAAAAAAAAAAAAAAAAGCAGGCGACCATTTGCTTTGAAGTGCTTCGAATGCGAACAACTTTTGTTGGATTTGCTTCATTTTTAAACATCCATACAGTCGATTGCTGTTTACGCTCTTACGCATAGATCGATGTTTCGTCACCCGACAATCCTATATACGTCTTTTGAGGTACCGCCATTGTATTTCTTGAGCATTTTTGTACACCAATCGACAAGAGAATCTTTTTGAGATTGCGTCAAATTATGTGGGATCCAACGAGAGCAAACCTTTTCCACGGCTAAATAATCATGCAATATTTTACCTATGCTGGTGGAACTGATGACTAGGGTTGCCCCAATCTCACAATACATCGCATGACGATCTTGCATCATCAATGTTTTCTGGCACAACAACTGATTTTGGATGACCTTCACGAACTTCATCATTGAGGAAACAAGCGACCTCGATTAAATTCGTTATACCAGCGTTTTACACTGGCAAAGGAGAGCGCTTCGTTGCCAAATGTGGAAGTTAGTTGATCGATGCACTGTTGTCTTGGTAATCCAGGTCGAAAGTCGTAATACATCATTCCACGAGTTAATTCCGTGTTTTTATTGAGACTAGGGTTACCATATTATGTCAAAAAACTGGGGAAATTCAGTTAACGGCATGTATTTCACATACTTTTCATTTTCTTTGACTTTTTTCAGGAAATACTATTTAGAGATAATCCCGTCATAATATTGAGTACAACTTACATTTTGCATGTAGTACATTATGATCAACATTAACTTATCATTTTCGGCAGTGAGCTTATTTCGCTCATCTGTCCATTGAACATTTAGCAGAGAAAATATTCTCTCTACAGCTGCGTTATGTACAGGTATGGCAAAATAGTAGTGTAGTACTTTCAACAATTTTATACACTCAACATTATTGCTCATGTATTTGTACCATTTCTTGGCAACACCTTTCCATACCAATGTTGCAGAGTTCATTTTGTGGTAAGTTCTTAAAGCACTTATTTCATCAAAGAGTATAGAGTTATCGATAACTATGTTAACACTTCTTAAAAATAACACAGTTTTTTCCACAGCTTGCCACTCTGGTTCTTTATCCAGAGTTAACCATTGAAATACAGACACACCACTGTATTGGCTGATCCACTCATTAATATGCTTATAACTAACAGTATAAAAAGTATACATATCACTTTCAAAGACTATAGCTAAATATACATAATCACATTTGCAAATAATTTCCTTTACTTTTAAAGGAAAACTAAAAAACGGGTGGTTTCGCAAAATATTCGAAAACTGAACGGGGGTCGGAGAAGGGTCTCAAAAACGGGTGACCACCGGTAAAAACGGGTGATATGGTAACTCTAATTGAGACACAATTTTGAAGTTAATGTAAACAAAACAAATAACGCTCTATTGACAAAATGTTTGAAGTACATTATGGTAAAAAATGTCGACCTTTCCACTGGAAACGTCAGATGGCACGTATAACATTCAGGGTTGCCAAGGTTAAAAATATAAGTAGTGCCTCTCATACACATCAAACAATTCTTAAAATATGAGTTGCAGAATTAAAACCTTGTTTTTGTTTTATTTGTTTACGTTTTTATATGATTATAAACAACCCCGTAAAACAAAGTATAAGACGATCAATCTTTGTTTTCTGTATTCTTTCTTGGGAACACATGCATAGCTCAGTTGTTTCTTCTGTACACTCGCTTGTAATTCTGACGTGATCGCGGCTTCGAACTCCCTTTAGAAGTGAAGTATGTACCTACCTATAGCAAGGAGCAGATGTGTGAATTTCTTCTGGCATGTATTTTAACCGCTAGTTGTATTTTTTTTTTAACTTACGTCCGCCCCAAAGTTAAGTTATATCGGACGGTGAATGAATTGGCTGAAATGATGCTCAAATGAGCCCGGGGTCCATAGAGCTTAGAGTTACCCGACATTAGTCTGGAAGGATAAGGGAAGACCCCGGAAGAAACCTTATCTAGGTAACTCACCGTGAACGAGATTCGAACTCGGGACCTCTTCCACGAGAGGCAGACATGCTACCACCTACGCTACCGAGGCGGGCACGCAAGTTGTATTATTCGCATATGAATGTATCACTTTGAGTAATGTCTTCAATGGCAAATTAGCTACACACTACCCACAATTCTTCTGCAATGCCTTTGCTACGCCAAGCAACATTGGGTCTGCAAATTCCCAATTTCTGAACTTCAAGGTTATGTTCTTATTTCAAAATTGTCGCACTTAACAAAAGTTAATAAAAAGATACCTGTACAAAAGCTTCAAGTGGTGGCTCAAATATATTTCCAGTTAATGCAATTAAATATTCGAAATTCTAAAAACAAAATGAAAGCTTGATATTGTTTGTAGAAAAATAATTTGTTGACTTTATGAATCTGTTGGTACTGGAATTTGCCCCCCTCCCGCTTTCATTATTTTTTTCCGTATAAATATGAATAACGCCATCGTAAGCCTCTGTTCTTTACATGGCATTTTTGTAATTGTGTATTCCAACCCACATATAAATAAACTGCCCGCCTCGGTAGCGTAGATGGTAGCGTGTCTGCCTCACGTTCAAGAGGTCCCGAGTTAGAATCTAGGTCCGAGTGAGTTACCTAGATAAGTTTTCTCCGGGGTTTTCCCATATCCTCAAAGACGAATGTCGGTTAACTCCAAGCTCTATGGACTCTGGGCTCATTTGAGCATCATTTCACTCATTCCATTCATCGTCCGATATGACTTAACGTTGGAGGACGTAAATTACAACAAACAATCAAAACTCAAATGTAAAGACTAAATTCCATGCGCAAATTGCAAAACTGATACGGAAATAAAGAAATGGGAAGTTAGCAGACCATTGGTTTAAAAGGAAACGCAGGGGTGTTTCAAACATGTATTAGTTGAGTGGTGAAAAATATGCCAAATCGGTTCATAGTTTTATATCGAGTATTCATCTTACATAATAAGTAAACCCAATTTTCACTTAACAATTAAGTTCTGAAGTCCCTAAAACGTAGCACGCTTGGTCGCACATTGTACACACACCTCCTTGCTATGTACACATTCAGGTAAAGCTACAGCCGGCATATATGGAACCAAGTGTACATTCTGCTGAGGAGTTGTTCCTTGAAGGTGTTGGGGCGGTATGGGTGAAATAAGTGTACATAATTTCTTTACATGTGAACTAAGGATGTAGAGTCGGAGCTAAACGCTCGCTTTACTCACATCGATCGCTGTACCTTTCTGGTGAAGAGCTGCGCAACTCGCTGGTAAGCTGCCCTTATCGTTCAATGTTTCCTAATTGTTCTATTACTGCAAGTAGTTTGCCTACTACTTCCGTCACAACTACGTGAGCTGGATATTTAATACTGATCAATCCAATTCACGATCCGAGTCTGTGTTACCTGATCATGTACACTATCATTGAGGGTTTGTCGAAATATGATTGTAAAGCTCATTGTTAATGTGTTGGGAATCCTGATAGATAACTCACAATTATTTTTCATTTGTAATTACAGGATCACATTGCCTCATTATGGTGTTGACAGACAGTTAAGTTGATCGCATTATATGAACGAATATTTTATTTTAATTTTATTAGTATTAGTTAACTGAGTGGGATCGCTGCTTCCCGCATTCGGGAGCATACTGTGGCCGGATTACCTGTTTCATCGGTTTTATTTTCCGGGGTTACCTGAGTCACCAGGCGAATGCTGGGTAGGTTAATTACATAACCCGAATTTCCTGTTCGTTCATTTTATCTCCATTATCATTTTACATCATCTCCCACCCGGTGATCTGTTTTTAAATGTAATTTGCGTCCTTTAACATTGCCATATCGGACGGTGAAATGGGTGAAATGAGTGCATGGAGCTTAGAGCTACCGGACATTCGTCTTTCAGGTTAAGGAAAAAAAAACCGAAAACTCTTATCAGGTAACGACCCTAATCGAGATTCGAGCTCGGGACCTCTTAAACGCGAGGCAGACACTCTACCATCTACGCTAGCGAGGTGGGCGCTGGTCTGTTTGAGGATAGAAAGTGTCGAAGCTGTATGGCAGGATGCTCTGCTCCTGGTAAACACTTCCTCCTGAGGTAGGACGGTGTCCGACCGGCCTAATGGGCCATTTCAGGACTACGGTGGTCGGAATACCGTTGTACTGGCCTATCGGGGAGTTTCCAACTGGTCGAAAGTAGAGACGCTGCCCGCTACACTGTCGTGACTCCTTGGGTCGGCTGTTCTTTATCTCCTGTCGCCTCATCCTTCCTCCTAGGGATGCCCTCTTGGTGTATATGCCCCAGTGATTCATAAACAACAATGGCGGTGCAATTGCCCCCTCCCGCTCAACGCCTACACGACACACCTGCGATGCCATTGTGGTAATACATGAACAAACGCGAATAAAACTATATTTCATTGTATTATTTGCCACCTGCCTTAGAAACTGTATTAACGATATTCTTGTTAATCACTAGTCATCTATTTAGATGAGCGCTCTTTCTCGCTCCCCAAAGACTGTAGAATTATTGAGCATCATGCTTGTCACAAGGTCGAGTCAACAGTATTGACGGCTTCTCCATTGCATAACAGTTAAACCAGAACGTTGTGGTAATGAATTCAAAACAAAGAAAGGGCGTCACTGCCTGACGATGTTCCTCCATTCAAAATGCACGCTTCTGTTATCATGATGATATGCAGATGAGATATTATTATCATGATGCTGATTGTGATTATGATTATGATTGTGATTATGATTGTGATTATGATTATGATGATGATTTATATTATTAATTAATTAGGTCAGTAAGGTTGAGCCATTTGAAAGACATAATTTCTTTAGCTGGAGTAATGTATAGGAATTCAGTTAACTCGTCAGTTTCAAAGACGGTTTCACCGGTTCCAGGCTATAGAAAGGTTTGTAAGGTACAAGTAGTAAGGTGACAACCAGAGGGTTCTATCTACATCTTTTTTCAAAACGTTGTTTCTCCTTTTAAGGCAAATTTTAACTTGTACTCTTGTGTTAGATGACTGGTTTATTCATACAAAGTACCATCTGAATGTAATAAGCAGCTAAGTTTAGTTCTACCTGCACACGTTGGCAGGACTGAGAACCAGATAGTTCTATCTGCATCTTCAACATTTGTTTCATTTTCGTCTCATTTGTGTGGTCATTAAATTGATTTTGCATTCTATACGGTTACACAAGATGGTAAAAGAGGAATACAGATAGAGAAAATAATGGAATGGTGGTTCATTTTGATCTCCAGAATGTGATTTACTTCCCCATGCAGATGTTAGTTCCTTCTTTTATAAAAGAAAATTAAACGTTTATAATCTCATGCTGCAAAGGGTAAAACGGGATTCTGTGCTACTTGACACGAAACATTGTTTGGTAGATCTGGAAATGACATTACCAGTGCTATAGTTGCAATTATGAAAAAAAAATGCTTCTATGTATCTTGGAGTTGAAAATACCCTTTGGAGTGGCAGTTGCATTCCTCAAAATATGAATTCTCTCATTTCTTTTGCTGTAGCTTCCTTTCGTGAAGAAAATTATCACATTGGAAACTTTACAATGCACTACTCAACACTAGGGCATTCTTGCATTCAAGAAGTTGACATAGAGAAGTCTCTGAAACGTTCAGGAATTTGGTCTCCGCTTTCTTTAAACAGAATACTTCTGGCTTGCAACTGAAGGTCCCCTTACGAGGTAATTGAAATGACAGCTTCTGATTTCTATGACTATCACATTCAGGGCAAACTTTTTGAATACAGTACAGTGCCATTCCTCCAGGTGCCGCAATTAAAATCTGAAACTAATGACCCTCTCATAATTTACCTTAAGAGGAATCATAGTCATCAGGAATGTAATAAAATCTTAAAAAATAAACATTCGAGTTGAAAAAAAATGTTCTTTCTTTCAAAGATCATCATGTCCGACTACCAAAAGCAAAACATTCGTTCCCTAGAGAAAAAATTGTTAAAAGGAAAGGATGCAGATGTCAAATCCATATGAAATGGATGTCCACTTTTGATGCAGAGTTCTACAAAGCAATTTTAACGGACATTAATATGCAGCTTTCACCATATCCAACGATGCTTGGAACCAGAAGTTTCTATCTACTTAATCGATCTTTATACATTGTAATAAATGTGTCCCTTTTGTAACATAGCAATAAATTGATAATGGTAAGCTGCACAAACTTTGTCAGTTATCAATATGTTTCATAAAAACATCTTTGTTCTCTATTCCTAAATTAGGTCCCAAAGTTTATATCCTTCTCCTGAAGAATTTACTCAAATGCAGATAGAACCATTTGATTCTCACATCACGAAGCAGTAATTTTTTTCAGCAAACTGGAACCTTCCAGCACAAAAAATCAAAGCAGTAGAGTAAGATTCTCAACAAAGAAGCATTAGATTACATTGGTTAGCTTTTCCAAAATTGTCCTTAAACATCTCATGAACGTCTAGCTTACATAACAAAAAAACAAAAGTGTAATATGTATTCGTTCAAAATCCAACTAATTTTTTTGTACTTAAAGCCACAAAAAGACTTTTGGACGTATTCTTGAACTACGTGACACCATATAGATGCGAATGTGTAGTGTTTAACGCCCGCTTTTACTACATACGGCACCACAGGCGGTGACACTGATGATACATGAGATGAAGATGGAGCACCGGTGGAATGAGATGGCGGGGGAAACCGGAGGTCCCGGAGAAAACCCGCCCCAGCGCCGCGTTTTCCACTACAAATCTCACTTTGCGTTCGCCTGGGATCGAACCCGGGCCGCCTTGGTGAGAGCCAAGCGGTCTAACCACTGAGCCACGGCGCGGCCATGTATATGGATGCGAGTATTCTAGAAGGAGCTTATATAGAAAACCCACATTTAACATTCTGCTGGCAAGAAATTTGATCCATATCAATGTGCCCTTGAAACAACTGCAGTGCTGTGAAAGATGTCTTCGTATTTGGTGCCCTAAACTCAGTGCGTGGTGAGCCAGAAAGCTTATACAAAACATGTCCTCAATGTGTTTATTTTTACCTTTAAGAGCACGTTTCATCCTCTTATTTACGTACATGCAATATCCAACTCATTTATGAGGAAGGTGATTATGTATATTCTCTGAATAGTTCTACCCTGTTTACTACGCATGTAATTTCATGGGAGATATTCACAAAGTGTTTCCGCAAGACAGAGTTATTAAAAGAGATTTATGACCTCCTTCGTACCCCAAATTATCCAACTAGAATTACTTTCTCTGAGGTAAATTAAAACTGCCGTGTAGATCACTTATATCATAGAAGAAATGAAACTTAATGTTCACGAGGAAATTATCAAGGATTTATCAAACGGATCTGCAGCAGATGATGAACCAGTTCTTAAAGAGGCACCAAAGTGTATGGACAATAACAAAATAACCGTTCATAATTTAGTAAATAATGAGCTTCTTAAGCTTATTTCTGTTGCTGTTGTAAAGCTCAACTAACCTATGCTAACCTTGTTCTGTACACAGTGCTCACTTGACCACAGTTAAAACACCGCGTGTCGCGTAGTGCCATTGGAAAGTCATGATAATCTGTGAAAAATAAAATTAGTTCAAATAACCATTTGTTCCTGATGAGAAATGTTATTGTTCAAACTATAGTAAAGTACAGCATCAAGGTCATCTTACTTTTCTTACGAGCGATTTTAAGAATTTAAATAAAATTAATGATAGTGAAAAGAAGCAAATTAACTGATATTTTAGAGAACTGCAAGAAGGCTGTACTAACAAAACAGGGTGAGAACGTAAGAAGAATCAATGAGAGATACGTGAACATGGTGATTTAGCCTTGCAAGAGCATGTATGGCCAAACACAATGATCAAGATCTGAAGTAACAGGTTTGGGTTAGGCATTTGGCGAGGAAGCTCTATAGAGAAATAATTGGGAACAGTAACATATGATGTCTTAAATATATCTATTATCTACTATAAAAACATCGCACGAAGTTGGTATTCCAACACTGCTAGAAACAAGGCGGTTTTCTATAGAGATATGGCGAAAATCTTACTTAACCTTATGCTTTCATAGAAAACACGAGGTTCTTTTTTCAATTTACGTCCTCCAACGTTAAGTCATATCGGACAGTGAATGCATTGGGTGAAATGATGCTCAAATGAGTCCAGGGTCCATGGAGCTTAGAGTTACCCGACATTCATCTTTAAGGATAAGGGAAAAAACCTTATCCAGGTAACTCACCCTGACCGAGATTCGAACTCGGACCTCTTGAACGCGAGACAGACATCTTACCATCTACGCTACCGAGGTGGGCAACACAAGGGTTATCAACATATTCCTTACAGCTACATTCTCCTGAGAGAAACACTACAACGCATTATATTCAGAACACGCTATTCTAAATATAAAAGTGTTCTTTCCGAAAAGTAAACTGTAAGAACAATCATAAGATTGTTTCGATTTTCATATGACTCAATTGCCTGTTGATACATCGAATGTCAGTGGTAGTAAGTAACAGGGGCGGCCGTGAGGCATTGTATTGACGGTGCCATAAATAAATAATTTAATTAATTAATTAATAAGGGTAGTTAAAATATAAATGTGTAACAATATCGAACGATTTAGGAAATCTTATCAATAATTCATCCTATTTTATAATATGATGTACCAAACAGAACGTACAGGGAAATGGAAATGGATATTTATTACATCCGTACTCTTGTTACGCACAGGTGTAACGAGCACAGTAAGACTTTGATAATACAATTCATGGAGAATGTGATACGAAGCATTCGTGTACGATTTCGCGACAGACACAGGTTTCTTAAGTCCCGATCTTTACTGCACTCCAGCGGATAAAGGTTAAGTTATGCGTCAGAGAAACCTCGGCACCACCCTCTCCCATAAGAAGCCGTGTATAAGCAGACATCGCAGCCCTTAACACAAGCGCTTATGAGCGTAGATGGTGCCGTTTTGGAACCGGCGCCAAGCCACGGAAAACAATCAGGAAGAGAACTTGCTTTTAACGCGCCTATTCACACGAGGGAGCACATAGCAACAATCTTTTTGAGCAATTCCTGTACACCTCTCTTTCTTTCGTTTTCACACAGATGGTGCCATGGCACAGCGGCACTACCTCAGAAGCCGCCCCTGGTAAGTAATGTTTAATGATGCAGAAGCATGTACGAACTATTGTGTACAGGTCTTACATGATTTATGAGGTCTGAATTATAATAAAACACAAATATCTGGGAAAATATGCCTGCACTCTGTTTTGAAGAGAGTCCATAGCAGTAGTATACAAAAAGTGCAAGTCGAAAAAAGTGTTATATTTTGTATGCATATGTTTGTATCTTGTGCATGAACCTCACTCATGTTTATTCATTTCTGCAATGCAGATGATACACAAAATACTTTTTCGGCTGTGCATTTTTTTTTCGGGGAGCTGTGAATAATAAAATTGCTTTACTTCTTAATGAAGATAATTCATGTAACTTCTGAAGCAGAAATCACAGGATTCTGAGAGATGAATGTAATAATGAGAGGGTAAAACCAAAGAAATTATTAAGAAGAAATTGAGAGTATATGATATAAGAAACATTTTGTTGTTGTTGTAATTTACGTCCTCTAACGTTAAGTCATATCGGACGGTGAATGAAGTGGGTGAAGTGATACTCAAATGAGTCCAGGGTCCATGGAGCTTAGAGTTACCCGACATTCGTCTTGAAGGATAAGGGAAAACCGTGGAAAAAACCTTATCCAGGTAACTCACCCTGACCAAGATTCGAACTCAGGACCTCTTGAACGTGAGGCAGACATGCTACGCTATCGAGGCGGGCAAGAAATAAAGTGAAAAGGAATATTGTAATAGGAATAACGTGTAAACGAAATGTAGGGAAAATGTTGCCTTAAGTTAGAACGGGCAGATGAGGCCGGATACGTAAACAATAGGACAATAGAGGCTAACATTCCTCCGACGGCCCGGAGCCAAACACAATGCCGAGGTTTAAGGAAAATATTTAGAGGCAGGATGAAGTATCGTTATGACGCCAACGGGTCATACAACCCGTGACTGCTGCATAGATGAAGGGGAATGGAAATGGTCAATAAGGTAAATTTGTAGACATAAACTCTCCCAATAAAATGCAGCGTAAACCACTTGATAGGCGTGAAATAGAGAACAAATAGAAAAGGGTAGGAGATAGACAAACAAACATAGGATAGAAGCCGAGAGTATGGCGAAGTGAAAAGTGTCACTCTGGTGTTTACAACGAAAGGGAGAAGACGCGTTATTTTAATATCTAATGAAGATGTAGTAGTGGAGTTGTATTTCAAACGTGGTGTGACTGAGTATTCTCGAAGGGACAAGGCGACGCAACGAGAGTGATATCAAGTGAGAAAAAACATAGAAACCTGACAAGTAATATATGTGGGAATACACAATCCACAAGGAGTTGAAGCAGGACTTTTCATTGACTGGTGAGAACTACTGGTCCCTGCTCACCGACACACAATCCTAAACAAACTTCCTGCCACAGTGCACCGAAAGATCTCCCCAAGAGAATCCCACACCATTTCTCAAAATCACAGAATGGAAAGCACTTTCAACCAGAATGTATAGATTTATGTCTGGACAGTGAGGTTGATCTACCGTATGGAAGAAGTACTTTCGTGACCAATATCAAATCTCTGGAGAAAACAGTATTTGCTTTAATATTTCCAAAAGAGAAGTGCTGCTGGTGCAGATCAGAACGTTAACGTTTACCATATACCTTGTTATGTTGTGTATTCTTGCAGATCGTAAAATAAGCCAACTGATACACACTGCAAATTAAAAACTACCTATCCCTGTCTGGAAGACAAAACAGAAGGTGAAGACAACCCCATCTGAACTCAAACAGTACCTATTAGAAAGAAAATATTGAAGTTCTTGGGAAAAGAATGTTCCAGGTTTTAAGGCATTTCGATGATCTCTCAAGAAGTATTGCTGCCTGACAGAAACGAAAAAGAAACAAGATTGTCTATTTTCCATAAAGATGAGGACAAGCAATAGTAAAGATATCGGCAATGTGGCAAAACATTTAAATTCACTAAGGTGAAAAAAGAACTTATTAAGAAGTATCTTCAGAGTATTATTCTATCAGCCAACATCAGACTTTCTACAGGTAAACCTCCGGCTCCCACATGAGCTCTTCCAATATCTTCAGAGAATCAATCATGAATAGAATAATAAACAGGTAGAACGGCTATAGTCATCTGTATCATGATCTTCTGGCAGGTTCTTCACGAGAAAGTGACTGTGGTTTAGTTGAACAAAGGAGGCAATGGGCACGTGCTGTTTAATATACAATAAGTTATTGCCTATAAGTACTAACAAAATTAGTGATACATTTAAGAGCCTTGCTCACTTTCACAATGCGACTTTTGTTAAAAATATTTTTCAATATCCTAACCAATGACTTGACATATTATGGTCTCTGTATTTTCAAATATAATTTAGCTAACAATGTTGTAAGTCTATTAAAGCAAATGATATCTATCACAAACGTTCACATACATAATACACCCTCTTTAGTAAATAATTGTATATAACCTCGAGTTAACGTGTGAAATAAATACACAAAGTACAGCTGTAGAATTATAAATCGAAGCTTATAAGAAGTATAATATAAGTGCAATATCTTATACTTTCGGCAAGGTTCGTTGTTCAGAATTATAGACAGAAATATTAAGATATACAAACAATGTTAGCCTGTACATTGACAAGATCGGTTCCAAACAGACTAATCAAAATGTTGCAGGACAACTCATTGAGAAAACCTGTCCAGTAAGCGTTAAGACGAATCTGCCTGCATATGGAAGATACAGAACTGCATGCCAGAAGCGCCGTTTAAAGACAGAATGTGTGTCACTAATCTAAAGATGGATAATAAGAAGAAATGCAGAAAGGAACAGACGTGGGCAAGTTAAGAATGAGACTTAAGGAGAAGGTTTCCATGTTTTGTGCTAACAATTGCATCTATTTCCTTCTCAAAAACGTATTTTCAGCAGCAGATGCAAGTAAAGGATTGGTGTGTGTATAAATGAAAATATCAAACAAGTCTGCATGATAACTGTATGTATGCATTGAACAAGTACTAAGAAAGGTTAAGTTTTTCCTTATCTATAAGTTCATACATAGAGAGAATACAATTGCTTTGAAGGCTAACGTAAAATGAATTGCATTATTGAATTTAAGATGTAATGAAGTTCTTGATGCCAGGAATGGCACATGTATATGTAAATAAAAATGTTATTTTAACCATGACTGACAAATGTGAAAATTGGGTATTGTGTATTTTGGGCGTTGAACTGGAAAAGATTCACGGACCATGTCCTTTTCCTTATGCAATGTACATTACCACGAAAAATCCTTTTGAGATTAGGCGCTGCACCATGTATGATTAGGGTGAAATGACAAGCTCACTCGAAGGACCGCGTTTTCATCCACTTGCTAACTCGTTCGCTGACTTGCTCTGTATTCTGAACGCTCTGCAGGACTCTCTGAGACTTCCTCACTTGTGTACACCTCAAGACTCAGTTGCCGGATGCTGGATTGCATAACTCATGGCTCCCAATGGACCTCGCTTATACAGCCATAGTAGCTTTCCGGAACAATCACGAAGTCCACACATCTGTTTGTCTGGCGATAGTGCCTAGCATGTATGCACTAGGTGAGGGCGCGGGTGACCTTGTTTACCCTTCTAATGTTCAGGCACTGACTTTTAGACGCCTTTGTTGGGTCAATATTGAAGAGATCGTAAGTTAAACTGAGAATGGACTTCCGTGTGGAAACTGTTACAAATTGATATAACACATAATGTGACTGAAGAGAATGAACTCATTGAGTAGATGTAGTTGATTCTAGTGATAAAACCTCCTAGTGGGTTAGTCAGGTTTGAAACAGAAAACTAACAAGCGGACATTCCAATTTTGTTTTATATGCCGCATTTGACAAGTTTCGCAAACGATGGAGCGACTTTGTGGGTTCGGAAAATTAAGTCTTTATTACAAGTAAAAACACGCTTTGTACAACCCTTGCCAGCAGCAGAATGACGTAACACACACAAACGCAGTCCTCAATGTCGTCTACTACATGTCCACACAGCTGCACACTCGATTAACTACTGCAATTCGCAACTCAGTAACTGGCACCTTGCGAGGACTTCTATACCCGAGTCATTGTTTCTATAGAGTCGCCGAAGTTTCAAGGCCTTTCACGGCGGCAAGAGAAGGAAATAACTATCGTGACATCACTCTGTCTCTCTCTCCCCCCGCTTCTGTCTCTCTCTCGGCAAGCACCCAGCGCTCGCCTACGTGCCAGCCAGCAGAAGCTCGACAATGTCTCGGCGACAGTATTCCAAGGAATTATTTTATAATTATGAGAGTACCAATCTTCAAAGTAATTCACCAGAGGGAACAAATGTTGTGGTAGAACGCCTCAACCGTGTAATATGGTACTTCGTGTAGGATAATGTGTATAACGAAACGTCAATTTTGGTCGGGATATCATCGCATGTATCTTAGTTTTGCTTCAGGTAGTATGCTAAGAAAGTGATAACTGTTTTAAATTAAGGCAAACTTCATCTTCTTCTACTTCTTCTTCTTCTTCTTCTTCTTCTTCTTCTTCTTCTTCTTCCTGTTTTAATTTACGTCCTCCAATGTTAAGTCATATCGGATGATGAATGCAATGGTGAAATGATGCCCAAATGAGTACGGAGTCCATGAAGCTTAGAATCTTTCTTTTCTTTAATTTACGTCCTCCAAAGTTAAGTTATGTCGGACGATGAATGAAATGGGTGAAATGATGCTCAAATGAATCCGGGGTCCATAGAGCTTAGAGCTACCCGACATTCATCTTTCAGGATAAGGGAAAACCCCGGAAAACCCGTATGCAGGTAACTCGACCTAACCGAGATTCCAACTCGGGACCTCTTGAACGTGAGGCAGACACACTACCATCTACACTACCGAGGTGGGCTATGAAGCTTAGAGCTACCCGACATTCGTCTTTTAGGATAAGGGAAAACCCCGGAAAACCCGTATGCAGGTAACTCGACCTAACCGAGATTCCAACTCGGGACCTCTTGAACGTGAGGCAGACACACTACCATCTACGCTACCGAGGCGGTCTATGAAGCTTAGAGCTACCCGTCATTCGTCTTTTAGGATAAGGGAAAACCCCGGAAAACCCGTATGCAAGTAACTCGACCTAACCGAGATTCCAACTCGGGACCTCTTGAACGTGAGGCAGACACACTACCATCTACGCTACCGAGGCGGTCTATGAAGCTTAGAGCTACCCGTCATTCGTCTTTTAGGATAAGGGAAAACCCCGGAAAACCCGTATGCAAGTAACTCGACCTAACCGAGATTCCAACTCGGGACCTCTTGAACGTGAGGCAGACACACTACCATCTACGCTACCGAGGTGGGCTATGAAGCTTAGAGCTACCCGTCATTCGTCTTTTAGGATAAGGGAAAACCCCGGAAAACCCGTATGCAGGTAACTCGACCTAACCGAGATTCCAACTCGGGACCTCTTGAACGTGAGGCAGACACACTACCATCTACGCTACCGAGGTGGGCTATGAAGCTTAGAGCTACCCGTCATTCGTCTTTTAGGATAAGGGAAAACCCCGGAAAACCCGTATGCAGGTAACTCGACCTAACCGAGATTCCAACTCGGGACCTCTTGAACGTGAGGCAGACACACTACCATCTACGCTACCGAGGCGGTCTATGAAGCTTAGAGCTACCCGTCATTCGCCTTTCAGGATATGGGAAAATCAGAAAAAAATCTTATCCAGGTTGTGTCACGCTGCTCGAACGGTTACCCTGACTTTATCTTTGTTAACAGAAATCCCTCAGATAACGCAATGACTATTCTGATAAGAGTGCGCGCTTCCCGAACCTGAGCTAAGCATAAAATGAGCACATCACTTCAGCCAATAGAATTCGTAGGAATCACAAATGACAGAAGTTCAGTCCATGTGGAGTATTCAGTGCTTTATCTCAGAGGTATCTATTACCAAAGATAAATTTATGGTAACCGTTCGGGCAGTGCGACAATAACACATCCTGACCGAGATTCCGGACCTCTTGAACGTGAGAAAGACATGCTACTATCTACGCTACCGAGGCGAGCTTAAGGCAATCTGGAGGTAGACAATGGATGGATAATGTTTGACTTCTTGGGCAGTGTACTTTAAGTAACCGTAAATGGAGGTTTGCGAGGGTTTGTTTAGACAAGAAGCTTCATGTCTTGTTATTCTGCCCATCCTTTGGTGTGTGGGCAGGTAATGCAATCTAAACTCCGGTTGTTAAACCTGAGTGTACGTTAATCATCAGGAGTTGATGCAGGTGGCATCGTTTAATTGTCCGTAACTATGTGGACTTAACCTTCTGTTTGCCGACAAAATTAGAACCCTCTTCTTGGGCAGCAGGTCTCTGAAGATGTGAAGTCTCTTTCACTACAATTTTTGGCAGATGTTTGCTATTGCTTATGTTGTCGAGAAAACTGTCTACATAGCGCTCCACAAGGTGTACGAGTTCCTTTCCGGTTGGGGGTTGGTGGAAATATTTCTAACTGGCGCTCACGAAACACATGGTAGATCTGTGTAGTTAAGCGTTAGCGTACCGAAAGTATTTCTATATAATCTGTCAACTGAAAATATCTCAGACTTCTGTTTTCCGATATTTTAAATATTGTATTATTTCAGTGATGTCAAAGCACTTCATATTATTTTTATTATTAATTGCACATATACAAAGTCACCGAATGAATATATAGAAGTAGTTACTCAGCTTCTGTGTGACACATATAGATAGTTTTTACCACCAATACAACCGCATAAAAATGCTCCAGAATGAGTGTGGATTAGGCAATGAGGGGAACAACGACGCGTGCCTCACGCTGTCGGAGTTCCCAGGTATTAAGTCACACGTCGTGCCGCGTACGGTAGCTGTTTCTAAACATACCGGCATACTCCGCAGTAGCTTGCTACTATTAAGAATTTCTTTGGCTTATGAAACCGCAATAAAGAAGCTATTGCTTAATTATTGCTTATGAGTGTTTAGCGTGTTCCAAATTTCCGTTATAGCAGTACATGTCAAATAAGCTGGGGGACATATGCAACTTATTCCTTTCAGAGGGAAGTTAATGTTAGTGAGTTGAGGATGGAAACATTAAATGATAAACAGGACAGAAAACATCAAAGAATTGTAGATACTTTAACCAAAGCTAAATGACTTACGCAATGAGACGAACATCTTATTTCACATATCTGATAATGCTAAATAAAGCATTTGTAACTCTAAAGAAAGCTGTTGATATTTACAGTAAGTGGTTGAAAGTATTGCACAATTAAGATCCTAACAAAATGCTCTGAAGTTAAACAAATAAGTATTACCGTTGATGTAACTATTTTTACAATTCATATTTTTAATGAAACTAAATTAATTGTGCGTTCCTTGAACTCGCTGCAGCTCTTCCACACATCAAAACCATGTCTGTCATTTCGGAGTTCGTATAGCGCTCCATATTGCTTGGATCTGCTAAGTACGCGTCCCAATAACAAATTTTGAGGTTTACACACCTGTGGTTCCTGCACTGCCTAATCACAAAATCATGTAATATTTAATGCTGCATAAAATTATGCCTAACAGAACTTCCAAACTGCGACACCGAAATTTGGACTAGTTAAGTTATAAACTACGAAATGGCCATAATCGTTCGTTGTCGTTCTGAAACACCTATATATACATATACCCTGTGTAGCAAAAAGTTTAGATATGTTCCATAATTGATTTCAGGATTTTAATAGTCAGACATCCGAAGATTACCCATTAAGTAGCTGCTTTGATCTAAATATCCACAGCTATGTCCTGTTTACCAGCGATTAATGCAGCGCGCATTCAACAAAGAGATTCAGAGCACGATTCCAGCTCTCGTTGGCAGAGGTTTATATTTGTAAAATACTGTAGTTTATATGCAGCACAAGAAAGTATGAATGTGCAACTGAAAGACGTTACATGTAGAGCATATCTGCGTAATTAAGTTTGAGTTAATAGACCTTTCACAATTTAACATCATGTTAGGGAATACATATACATGTCCAGAAATTCCTTTTGGTCATAAAAATGATAATTCACTTATATCTCAACATGTATATGTACCGTGGTGGATATTGTTATTGAGGCCGGAGAAATGCTTTCTACTATTCCAGTACTACACGAAAACAGTTTCTGCGACGGTGTATCGTTTGCCATTCCGTCATTGTCTTCAGGTGCAGCATTATAAAACTGCAGCCCACACGTAGAATGTCAAGTCGGTTTTTGATCAGTCGTCAGGAACATATGTCTATTCCAGCTTTATTTCAAGAAGATCCCGCCATAATTCAAGAGTTAGAAAAAAATTATATTGAATCCACTTGCTATACAGTTCTAAGTTATCTCCAACAATAACTGTCAGACAATATAGTACTGTCACCGTATGGCATTGTTGTGCTGCTGCCGCAAGCCGGAACTGCGTGCGTGGGCATGAGAGAAACAGAGAGAGGCTCCAGAATGTTCGGTCCACTGTTGTTGCCGAGAAATTTCTCGGAAGGTTTGCGGCATTCTAGAAACAATGGCTGGGGATATAACTACCGTACAAGGTGTTAGAAGCGGCAGTTAATTGTTGATTACTGCGACAGTCGACTGCTGAAGTGTACCGCAGTGACTTCATTCATTTGTTATCGTGCAGCAAAGCACCGAGTCAGCCTCGAAGACAGCTGAATGTCTTTTTTTTTATTTTGTTTTGTTTTGTAATTTACGTAATGGTACGTCCTTTAACTTTTTTAAAGTCATATCGGGTGGAGTGATGCTCAAATGGGCCCAGTCTCCATGGAGCTTAGAGTTACCCGACAGTCGTCTTTTAGGATAAGGGAAACCTCCTGGAAAAAACCTTATCCAGGTAACTCACCCTGACCGAGATTCGAACTCGGGACCTCTTGAACGTGAGGCAGACATGCTACCACCACGCTACCGAGGCGGGCACGTCTTTTTACAGCAAAAGCTGTTTTAAATTTCTGCAAGCCGTATTTCCGAATCTACGTTTCCCACGTAGTCACCGTACAAACTCCCGCAATTTAAACTGGCACAACACAGTGCACTGGAAAAGTCTCAGATCTCGATGATTCTATCGGCTGTAGATTTGCATTCGGCACCAGTTAAAGTATCGCGTCTATTTTAATATATTCTTTTTTGGACCAATTTTCCTGGAAGGTTATCTCGAAGACTCATTTAATGGATAATGAGCCTAGAGATATCCTCTCGCTGGTATCGGCTGTAGCTAGTTGATGTGCCGACTAATCGTGTCTTCTTGGTGCAGATTTGTCGCCATCCTATATACTGTGACTTTGTGGGTTCGTAGAATTAAAAGTCCGAGTTGCAGATATTCCAAATGTTCTTTATTTCCGTAGAAATACACTGTTCAATTCTCATGTAACAACATTACGTCACATACACAGTCTACCAAGCTCGATGACAATAACAAACAGCGTTCTCATTACATCAGCTCCCGTTACAACACTCTACAGCTGTTTACTGCTTACTACTCACTCTTGGCGAGTCGTTGCCTTCTTAAATACCTCATTGATTAATTCGAGACTGTTCCAGAACAATAAAGAAACCCAATATTCTATCAACTTCCAGAAGCGTAACTTAACCTATGCCGGCAAGTATATCTCAGCTATCTTTGCTTGCCGGCTCTTTGTGTACACTAGCTGCACTATCGTAGATAACGGCTTCGTGACAATATCCATGGAAGTATATCGGTGCTAACAGATAATTATCCTTGTTCCGTTTTTCGCCGAACGTCGCACACCGCGGGTTTCTCTCTATGGATGATGATGATGATGATGATGATGATGATGTGTATAAGGGCACTCAACTACGGCGGACATCAGCGCCCTTTAAAAAACTTGTCATGGCAAAAGCCAGATATAAAATTTCTAAAAACTATACAACTGTAAATAAACCTATTAAAACTACGCGTACATTAAATACATAAAAAATAATAAAAAAGTAAAAAGAAATATCAATCAAAAACTACTAAATATTTCGTTCACTAAATCCTAAAGTCTAAACTAGAAAATAATCTAAAAACCTTCTCCACTACTGCGTTATCATCCGCTAGCATTTCTGCAAAGCTGGCCGGCAGCTGCAGAGACGTCCTAAGGTGTGCTAGGGAAAAAGACTCTAGCAGCACGTGTCGTACAGACAACGCTTCATTGCAAAACGGACACAGTAGAGCAGGCTCCTTTTTAAAGAGAAAACTATGAGCAAAAAAGGCAGCGCCCAATACGCAACCGAGCCAAACTCACCTCCTCGCGATGAGATGACCGGCAGGAGGTAACCCAGGGAATCGGAAGTTCTTTCACAGATCTAAGTTTATTATTGCGGAGAGCGGACCACTCTTCCTGCCAGCAGGTTTGCACAGCTCTCCGCAATATGGCCCTAAAATCTTCCGATGTCACAGATGGTACTCGAACCCTGGACTTCAGGGTAGCCATCTTGGCTGCCGAATCCACCATTTCATTCCCCCGCAAGCCTACCTGACCAGGGATCCATGCAGACACCATGCTAACGCCAGAAGCGTGTAAAACGTGGAGGGCATTCTGGATACGCTGCACAATACGGTGGTAGTTGTACAGCTGCCGTAGGCTTTGAAGTGCACTGAGGGAATCACTCAGGATTAAGCAATTCCCCAACTTTCGTCGACGTACTTGTAAAATGGCTCGGTAGATTGCGTAAAGCTCTGTAGTAAAAATGGAAGTGCTAGTGTGAAATCCGAATGTATACGGTTCGCTTCCACACACGTAAGCACAACCAACACCATTTGAGTTCTTGGAGCCATCAGTATAAATTACAAAATGGTTCTCATATCGCGATAAAAATTATAAAAAAACATGTGCGGATACTAGACATAGTAGATTTATCATATTTAGTCATGCCCAGATCAACGTGCGACGCTCTGCACAACCAAGGAGGGTATGTGCTCTCCCCCCTAGGATACATCTTGGGCATTTCAGTATCAAGCTGTCCAAGGAGCTCCCGGAAGCGTAAACCAGGTGGATTTGGTTTAATAGAAGTGTTCCCATAACGCACGTCCATTAAGGTGTTAAAGAACGGCGTAAACGATGGATGTGTTGGCATGCAATTAAGTCCACAACCATAATTTGCTAATAACATGTTGCGCCTGTACTGCAAAAGAGGTTCTGCAGACTCAGCATACAGGCTTATAACTCGGCTCGTTGGAAATGCCCCACCTGCTATACGAATGCCACAATTATGGACTGTGTCTAATCTCTTCAGCACAGATGGTCGTGGTGAGCCATAAACGATACTACCATAATCTAATTTGGAACGGATGAGTGTGCGATACAGTCGCAATAACACTGTACGATCCGCTCCCCACGATTTTCCACTTAGTAACCGCAAAATATTAAAAGATCGGTCACATCGTGCTTTCAGTTGTGCTATATGCGACGACCAACTAAGTTTTCTATCAAATATCAATCCAAGAAACCTCGTCTCATCTGCTAAAGGTAGTAGATCAGCACCTAGCCTGAGGTAGTTGACTCTGCTGATGCCAGAAGTTAACACAGATTGTTTTTTCAGCGGAGAATCAGAAGCCGTTTTTAAAATCCAACGCTTAAGGTTGTCCAAGGTGGTCTGAAGACGGCGCTCTAAAAACGGCGTGCACTGAGATGTACTGTAGACTGCAAAGTCGTCTACAAATAGGCATGACGAGACCACCGGGGGTACACATTTCGAGATAGAATTAATAGCAATAGCAAACAACGTAACACATAGTACCGATCTCTGTGTTACACAGTTCTCTTGAACAAAAAGATTCGGAAAAACCGAGCCAACCCTTACTCGGAATACGCGGTCTTTCAAGAATTCCTGAAGGAAAAGTGGTAGGCGTCCACGTATATTTCAGGAGTGCAGAGTACGTAGCAACCCTGTCCGCCAACACGTATCATAAGCCTTTTCGAGGTCAAAAAATATTCCGACTGTTTGACAGTTTTTAAGAAATCCGTTCATAATCTGTGTCGACATGGACACAAGATGATCCACTGTTTTACGGCGTCGTCGAAAACCGCACTGCATGTTATTCAGTAGGTTGTGCGTTTCCAGCCACCATTACAACCGCCCATTTATCATGCGTTCCATCACCTTGCATACGATACTGGTGAGGGAAATAGGACGGTATCTAGAAGGGAGGTGACGGTCCTTGCCAGCTTTCAAGATAGGTATAATGGTGGCTTCTCACCACTTGTCGTGTCGTTGGAATTCCCTCAGCACGTCTACGAGCACTAATAGCATTCCAGCAGTCGTTGGTCCACCATGGGACAGGAAATCGCCCGGATTGGGTAGCCGAACGTGGAGTAGACTGTTCTGCAGCGGAAAGAATTTTCTCTGTGAGATGATCAACTAAATCATTCACAGAATCGTGCTCGTTGTAACCAAAGACAGCCAACTGGGTGTAAAGGTTCCAGTTGGCACGATCAAAGCGCCATCTAGGGATACGCTAAGAGACTAAGAAGACATGGGAAATGGTCGCTGGTCAGAGATGACATTCCACTGTAATGAAACTGCTAACTGGGATGAACACACTGCCAAATCGATGTGCGAATAGGTGTTAAAGGCGTCTGAAAGGAATGTTGGCTCTGCAGTGCTCAGCAGAACCACGGTATTGATCTCCAAAAATTTTGCAATCAGGTTGCCTCTCGAACATGCCTGATTTGAGCCCCAAAGTGGGTGATGGGCATTAGAATCTCCCACTATTAGAAATAGTGTTGAAAGTTGGGAAACCAGATCTTCAAGGCCAGTTAACGAGAGGTCATCTCATGGCGGTACATAAACATTGCAACGGCAAAATTCGATTGATGGCAGCTTAATCCTTACAGCTACAGATTGTATGTCAGATTGTGGCTGTAACGGATCTACAAATATGTCATCCCTGAGGGTCATCATAGTGCCCCCGTGAGCAGGAATGCCCTCTTCTGTTTCAATATCGCACCGCAGTGGTGTGTAGCATCTGATTTTAAAATTGTTTTGAGGTCGCAGCTTAGTCTCTTGTAAACATACCAACAAGGGTTATGCTTACTGAGCAAAATTTCGAGTTCTGGTCGATGTGCTCTTAACCCTCGTATGTTCCATTGTAGGATAGCCTTTGGAACTATGGAGATAATATGTAAAATTTGGTCTACATTAAGACGACTTCATCGGTGGACGAATCAATTTACCCCTTTTCTTCAGTGTAGGGCTAACACCTTTTTTGTCCGGTTTATCCTGGCGCTTTCTGTTGCCATCCTTGCAAGGTGGGTCTTCCAGGTCCATTTATTCTACGGATGAGGCACCTTTTCCTACAGAAAACTTAGGCTCAAAGACCCCAAACCGGTTGGACACAGAGATCGACGATGAAGACAGCCGTCGTTCTGAGTCTTTACCAGAAGACCCCTCAGAAGAGGAACTTCTAGATACCCTAGAACTTTATTTCTTGCCGGTCCCTTTGCTTTTTATATTTGGGGAAATCTGATTTCGTGTAATTTGTCTTAAACTTTTTGGGCGGTGCATCGTAGACAATAACGGGCTTGACGGTCGATGAGGTTGACGGCTTAGGTGATGACAGTGCGGGCTTCTCCCTCGGCGATTTAGGTGAGAGAGGAGCCGGCTTGGGTGTCTTGGTAGGCTTCCGTGCTGGTGTGGCAGTGAGGACGTTGTCTGTTATTGTAGTCTCACAATCGCTGGTCTGAGTTGCGATTTCTTTCATCGGTATCACCTTAGCAGGTATGGGGCTGTGTGTACCATACCTTGGGACCGAGAGTAGACGAGTACGTAGGAGTTTACGGGCATCCGAGTAGGATAACTTTTGCCTGACTCAGATCTCCTGTATCACCTTTTCCTCTAAGAAACGTGGGCACTCTCTGTAGCTGCATGGATGTTCACCAGCACAGTTGACACATTTTGCCGGGGATATGTAGGCATCCTCGTGTTTAGACAGACCACACTCAGCACATGTTGGCACACCGCTACAAAAATCACTCGTATGACCCAAGCGTTGACATTTGAAACACCTGAGTGGGTTTAATATATATGGCCTAACCTCTATGGTCTCATACCCTGCCCTAAGCCTTTGTGGGAGGTCATCTGATCAAAGGTCAGGAACAGGGTACGGGTAGGCACCAATTCCCCTCGCTCTCTACGTTGTACTCGGTATACAGCAGTGACACCTGGTCTTGTAGGTTTTCCTTTATTTCGTCATTTGACATCCCGTCCAACGCACGGGTGGTGACAACCCCGCGCGATGAGTTCAGTGTCTTGTGCACTGCAATTGTGACGGGATAGCTGCCCAATAACGTAGCTTTTAAGATAGTTGTTGCCTGGGAAACAGAGTGCGCTTCCACAAGGAGCGTGCCGTTTATGGAGCGAGTACAGGACTTCACTGGACCAGCAATTTCATCCAATCCCTTCTGGATAATGAAAGGGTTCAATGTCAGAAAGTTCTTGCCTTCCTCATTTCTGGTTACAACTAAGTAGCGAGGACCACAAGCCTCGACTACTTCTTTTTCACCTTTGTTAAATAATTTATTATTGTTGTTATTGTTGAATTTTTACCATAAAAAATGGGCTAAGTTTCATCCCCCAGTGCTCCCCACCCTCCACGAAGCCCAACAAGGTGTCATCCCACTGGAATGACAGGGCTACACAGCGAATATAGCGAGATCGTCGTCCCACTCACCCTGGAGTTCGGTACAATACCTAGTCCTGGCCCACTGATTAGGGGTGGGTTAGTCCCTAACCTCCCGTTTAGGCGAAGCAGAAGCCAAAGTAGTGTAGGTATTAGAAATGTGCATCCTCCCCGAATTCAGAAGAACACTGGTACGAAGCTCAGATACGCATCCCTCAACCACCAGGACAAACCTTTCTACCGACACGGGTCTCCACGCACGGCCTACACGTGGGTGGGCCTGTTCACCGTCTCCCTCAACCACGAAGGGGAGCCCACACGAGGGAGACTGTTGACTCGGGACCCCGGGTGCGCCAAACCCGTACCTACCGAAGTAGGTCTCTGGGGGTCTCTCTATGGAGATATACACGCCGGTCCAACGCAACAGTTTCTCTACAGTTCACCTGTAGACAAACCTTCGCTGTTTGTCAATTTCTGACACTAGACATCTGAAATTAATTGATGGTCATATGCAGATACCCAATACAACTTAGGATAATTATCGCATACCCACTTACAACTCGTACTTATGAGTGTACAAGTATATAATATATTTAAATTACTCTTACACACCAATTATTTTTGAAATATTACTTTTCACAAAGAAAACTAATTTTTACGTATGTAATGTAGTCTAAAGCTGTGATATAGTCTATAAACTTTTTTTTTTTTTTCAATTGGCAAAATCTCTTGGATAAGGATGACTAAACAATAAATATACGTACCTAATGTAATTTATATGTACTAAACTTCAGACACATTGTTAAACGTTTCCCATCTTCAGTATTTAGGCTCTGACTTGCTGTTTGAATGATTACAAATTTTCAGTATATAGTTATAAAGAACAGGAATTTTGAAACAAAAAAGAACCACAAAGCTACACATAGATTCAAAAGTCAATTAAGATATGATTATAGTGATAAAACACTTGGAATAAGTTTGGTTTTTTCGTCAATTTCTGAAGGTACCACTTTCAGACCACGCGGAACCTCTTCCATTGCTTCTTCAATAAAAGTTCTGTAAACTTCACTCGGTAGATGATTGTAACGTGCATCTTGAATGAATTGTGATGCCTGACTTCCCGCCCAGCGAAGTCTTTTTGTACAGTGCGATCCATAAAAACCTTAACCGTTTCAATAGGTCATAACCTTTGAACCAATAATAGAACACACGTGCAACTTTGAGAGATTACATTACACTATTATATCTCAGAGAAAATGTAGGAAGTGTCTTCCACCAGCATCTATACATGTTTGCACTCGTCTCACCATATTCTCTGAAGTTTTACCGAGAGTATCCTCGCCGATGTTACTTCTTTCGGTTCGAATGGATTCCTTGAGAACATCAATTACCCGTGGCCTATTCTTGTACACTACCAATGAGAAAAATCCTCTTATGGAATCCAAGAATGTTTCGCTCACAGGGTTAGGGGTAACGAAACTAACGAGAAACATTAGGTGGTATTATAAAATTTGTCAGCGTTAAAAATCATCCAGTAAGTGTGATAGAAAATTAACAAGCGGAGCTCAGTGTGGAGCATGTAATGAAGCCTGCTTAGAGGTGATAAAAACATCAGGTACACAAGAGGGTAGGGGAAGGGAAGTTCCAAACATAAAATAATGAAAAAGCTTATCAAGCATATTAAGTTATTTTAATTAAGCCAATAGGCCAGGTGATATAATTTTCATTACAAAGCCTGCGAAAATTTAATGGGAATCGATATTTTTTAATTGAGGCAGTTTTCAAAATTATTAAACGCAGTGTTAAAGGCATCGTTCAGTATTTGCTAACGTACAGCAGTAGACAAGGCTAAACTAAATTAAATAGACTGTTCATTTTACATATTGAAACTTCTGCTTCTCCCCACATCCCTCCTCGTGTACCTACTCAGGAAGATTGACTGCTTTTTTCACGGTCCGCTTTTTCGTGTCACATTTTGAAGTAAAGTTTAACTTTACGTACTAAACAACAATACACTTGGGAGATGTTAAAGGTAAACTAAATAGCAAACATTGCCTACAAATCCGTTGTGTATGTTCTATTAAAACGTAGAATTTCCTCTTTCATTTGATATGCAGTGTAGCTTTAGTCGTTATATTTATATTTTTCGCGTATTTGTACTTGATTTACCAACTACATATTTATAAATAAGGTATTGCATGCCATCCGAAAGCTGTACACGGAGAATTCAGGAAAATACACGTTTTGACATCTCCTGAATCCAAACTGTTAAGAAAAAGTTTTCTGTGTCTGAACAACAAAGCTCAAAAATGGAAAGTCAGTTAACTATCAAATATGGTATAGTGAGATCCATATAAACCTGAACCATTTCAAAAAGCCATACCTTTTGAAGTGACCTCCACCAGCATCTATACATGTTTGCACTTGTCTCACCATATTCTCTGAAGTTTTACGGAGAGTATCCTCGCCAATGTTAGTTATTTCGGTTCGAATGGATTCTTTGAGAACATCAATTGTCCGTGACCTATTCCTGTACACTCTATTTTTTTAAATACCTCCACAAGAAAAAATCTGGTGAGGTTAGGTCAGGGGATCTGGAGGGCCAGAAATCTTTTGACATTATTCGATTAGCAACGAAACTGGTTATAAGCTTCATGGTGTCATTAGATGTATGACACGTTGCTGGAAATAACCTTCTCTCAATTCGATATGCCCGCCTTGGTAGCGTGGTGGTAGCGTGTCTGCCTCACGTTCAAGGGTTCCCAAGTTCGAAACTCGGTCAGGGTGAGTTACCTGGTTAAGGTTTTTCCGGGGTTTTCCCTTATCCTGAAAGACGAATGTCGGGTAACTCTAAGCTCTATGGACACTGGGCTCATTTGAGCATCATTTCATCCATTCCATTCATCGTCCGATGTGACTTAACGTTGGAGGACGTAAATTACAAAAAAAAAAAAAAAAAAAAAAAAAAAAAAAAAAAAAAAAAAGTCGATATCATTCAGCTGCTCCACAAATATCTTGAAGCTACCCATATAAACTTCAGTATCGTATCAAAGAAAATGGGACCAACGATCCATAGAGGCTGATGGAGGACACTTACATGTTCTCTGAGATGTAAATAGTGTAATGTAATCTCCCAGTTGTGTATTATATTCTCCCAAAGTTGCACGTGTGTCCTGTTATTGGTTCAAAAGTTGTGGCTTATTGAAACGGTTCAGGTTTCTATAGATGGCACTCTATACAAGTATTTTATACAAGGTACGTCCGGAAAGTAAGTTCCATTTGGTAATAAAATTACACTGTGTACAGACACAGAAAAATTATTTAATCACAGCATTCTAGAACTCTTAAACTACTTTTCCACATAACTGCCGAAATTTTACAGGCATTTGTCATAGCGAAGCACAAGTTTTTGTATACCTTCTTCAGAAGTTTGCCGAATGTGCCTTCAACTAGTTGGAAACATTTTCTTTCAGCTCTTCGTCATTGTTGAAGTGCTGACCGCCCAGGAAAGATTTGAGATGCAAAAACAGATGAAAGTCGCTAGGAGTGAGGTCAGGGCTCTACAAGGGGTGGTCAAACACGTCCCAGCCGAATCCCTATACGATGTTTTTCGTCCCATATGCATTGTGTGGTCGTGCGTTGTCGTGAAGAAACACAACACCTTTTGACAGCATTCCACGGCGGTTATTCTGTATTGCGCGGCGCAATTCCCTAAGTGTCTCGCAATAAACATTTGCTTTCATTGTTTGACCACGCGATAAGAAATCAATGAGTACGATGCCCTGCCTGTCCCAGAACACTTCCCGTAGGGGAGCTGCCGAGGTGCGGGCGCTGCGGACCCTTAGCACTCGTGGTACCTCTGATGTTACTACAGGCACCTCGGGCCGAACTGCCAAGCCCCTCCCCTAGGAGAGTTGTTCGGATTGGGTTGGACTCGAAGGGGCAGTGTGTTCCCGACCCCCACGGGGAATTGGGTACCTCCGACCAGGATACGGCCGCCCGGAGGGGGTAGAGGGTTGCCTAATAAGTCACGGGTACTAGCCTGCAGAGCTAGTAGAAGGTGTGGTAGATCACCAGCCGGCCCCACCGAGGTTTTCGGTAGTCCTCCCTGCGGGGTTGACGCGCGTAAGTGGCGTATCCTCTTCCACCCGTCTAGATGTTGCAATCGATAGGGGGGCTTTTTAGACTCAAGGTATTGTCCCATGTAAAGAGCCCCGGAGTTTTCCATCGCTCCCAGTAGAAGGATGCCCGGGTCCTTGGTCCTACGGGTCCAGGACTAATGGGTGAAGATCCTCTGCCGTTAAACATGTCCCAGAATTTCATCTCCCGAGACTATCTGTGTCAGAAATTCTTCGCCACCTTCATCATAACGGGTCAAAAACTGAAGTGCACTACCCATCCGTTTTGTTTTGAGTTGCTCAGTAAGAATCTTTGGCACCCAACATGAGCAAAGTTTACGAAATTTCAGTTTTTCGGTAACAATTTCATCAGCTAGTGATCGTGAGATTTGGGGAAATTCGAAATTCCATAGCGAGAGCACTAATTGTAAACTTTCTGTTTTCCTGGATCTTGTCATCAATCCCGTGAACCAGTTCTTCTGTAACCAAAGATGGACGCCCACTTCGTTCTTCATCGTGCACTTCACTACGTCCTTCATTGAACTGTCGGGCCCATCTTCCCACCATTGTATCATTCACCGCAATTTGTCGGTAACCATCGCAAGTTTGCCGATAAGTTTCAATTGGTTTCACTTTCCTAGCATTCAGGAAACGAATCACAGATCTGATTTCACAAGCGGTGGGATTTTCAATCAACACCGCCATGTAAACAAGCACAACAAAGCGTACGTGGCTGACAGCGATCTCACACTGGCGCACGTTTCTTCTCCTTGATACAGAGTGTCTACCGCGTTTGTGCGGAACTGCGATCGCAGCGCTGCAGTGGAGATGAATTGAAACAGAACTTACCTTCTGGATGCCCCTTGTACACCACATACATGATTATTCCTCCTGTCTACTTCAAAATTATTACATGCTTTATTCAAGATTTATTCAAAACAACAGCTGCATTCTAGTAAAGTATTTAACGAAAATATTCGTACGGTGTACTTTTAAGGTTCAGTCATGACCACGGCTCGACTTTACAGTCGACAAGTTTCTTTACTGACTCGATCTTGGCTTCTTACCTTGTTTCGGTTTCAGAAGGCGACACTGGTGCAAAATAGCTGGATGAGAACTCGTCTGGCTAAGCTGTGACTCCTGCACTAACTCTCACTGACTGTTCTGTAAGCATGGTCGATGTTGTTTAGCATTAAATTCATGTACTCCGAATTTAATAGAAGCAAAGATTTTCATAATTTCAGGCGTCCCTTTCGTCACAAGCTATTCATGTTCAGTTTTATGAGAATTACCTATTATCCAATTTCGCGTGGTGATTTACTGCACAGATTTCACAGTGACTTGGCTCCGACTTCTATTGCTCTTTACGCTGATGACACAGTACTATATTATTCTCATGTTAATATCGAGCACGCACACAAATAGTACAGCTCTCCTTAGATCGCCTATCTAATTGGTTCAGCACTTGGCGGATCTCTTTGAACCCTCAGAAAACCGAGGCTAAAATCTTCACTCTTCGCCGATATACTCCGCTTCCTCCGTTGTGTCTCTATAGAAACAATGTCCCTTGGCTCCCCACTACAACAACCGTTAAATACCTTGGAGTGCTTTTGGACTCACATCGATCTTATATAACTGACCTCCGGGCGACTTTCGAAACTCTCACCTCTGTTACATCGCGGTCCCAGCATCGGCCTACAGACTTCATTGCTACTCTACAAATCACTTGTTCATCCGCTTATTACTTATGCCTGCCAAGTTTGGGGGCCGCACACACGTCATCTGCGTCGTCTTCAAGTTATACAGAATCGCTTCATGGGCATCGCTACCAACGTTCCATATCCATAATCAGCAGCTCCATCACGAACTAGGACTCTTACCTCTTCACGCCTACATTCGCAGAATCGCCCGTCGGATCTTTTCCACACTGCAAGAAGTTCCAGGAGTTGTGCATTGCAATATCGGCGTCCGCACGCGCCAACCCTCACGCTTAAAGAGGAGACCACCACAGGACGTACTTCTGAGTGATACATCTGATTCAAGTGATTCTAGTGCTTGATGTGTGTCTTACATCTCCAATATTGACTTAATTCCTCAGAGTGTATTATTGGAGTTCTAACTTAATGTAGTTAGGGGGAGGTCTGTTAGTCTACCCCTGAGCGTTATTGTTCTTTAATGTATTGTTCAGTTACTTTCTTTTCACTCTGATCTGTAAAGCATTGTACTGCTGATCGATAAATAAATAATTATTAGAAAAAGATTTCACTGTGCTGTCATGTTTCTATGCAAGATGATGTTTTCAGCGCAGAACACCGAATTATTTAGGAATTCGGTTTCCTTCACTCGTAGAGCATAATGTTTTTCATTTAGCTATTACTATAAAATAACCGAATAAACCAGAACACAGCTAACATGCCACTTTTAAAAACCTCTTAAGTGTAATTGCTGTGGTTAGTTCCTTTGCCTGTTTTCGTGCGTTCATGGTTTTGAAAAATCCAATAGATTTTATGTTATCCCAGTAAACCGTTCCAAAGTTAAACTTCTATTTGGGAGCCAATGTGGCTGCAATCACTATAGGAAAATAGAATTATCAGTATAGTAATACTGAAGTGTTGTCGCTCTGAAATAGCTTGAAGATTTGAAATATTATAGAGATTGACAACATATTGTAAAGATTATATTATAAATATTATTGAATATGATAAGGTTAACCTTGTATATTTTCAGGTAACGTATTCGTGATAGCGGCCATACTGTTGGAGAGGAACTTGCAGAACGTCGCCAACTACCTCATCCTGTCGCTGGCTGTCGCCGATCTTCTGGTGGCATGTCTTGTAATGCCCTTGGGAGCCGTGTACGAGGTCAGTAAACAGTGGACACTGGGACCCGAACTATGTGATATGTGGACCTCCAGTGATGTTCTCTGTTGTACTGCATCCATCCTCCACCTAGTGGCCATCGCCCTGGACCGGTGAGTAACTTATTTGAATGCATAAAAGAAAAATTTGTGAATAATGTGCTGCGAGATACAGGGACAGCGAGCAATGTAAAATGAGCAAAAATAATGAAAGAAATTTACAGTTTAGGTCGTTTAACTTTATATACATATATATTAGGTCTTCCTTACCAATGCTGGTGTTAGGAGTCGCTTGGGTTCCGTCAGAGCAAGGGAGCCGAAGCCTATTGACCTGATAATTGAGATCAGGGTTGGGGGTCGGCCCAACGCCTGGGATGAATGAATGATTTAGCAGTCGGTGGAATGATGGTGGGGGAAACCGGAAGACCCGGAGGAAACCCACCCCAACGCCATGTTCTCCACCACAAATCTCACTTTGCGGTCACCTGGGATCGACCCAGGCCGCCTAGGAAAGATCCAAGTGGTCTAACCACTCAGCCATGGTGCGTCCTATAGGTACATATATGCGATTTCTCCGGAATATTTATTTGTTAATATTTTTGTAACTGGAGCTAAAATTGGGAACTTGTATGACGCTGTAAATAACCCTTAACGGAGGGTAGCATTATGCATATGAGGCTTTTTCTGCTGTTTTGTAGTTTACTTTCATAATTTATGGAAGTGTTTCTGCGAGATCTTCATATACGCTAACCGCATGTTAGGTATTTTACTCTAAGTATGCACCGTCTAATAAAAATATTTGAGTAACATTTCAGATCAGTATTTACGAGAATATTTTCCAGCATTTTGCTCACGATCGTAATATTTTGGATGTTTTTTAAGCATTTAAAATGCTCCTTACGTTCCAATTTTTAAATTATGACAAGTGAAATTTAAATATTTACCCGCTAAGTAAAATTTGCTATGAGCTGTTAATGAAAGAAAATTGTTCTCTTCACCAAGCTTACCCATGTTATTACATTACATTATATTACATTACATTACGGGCTATATGGGCGGCACGGGTTCGATTCCAAGCGACCGCAAAGTGAGATTTGTGGTCGAAAACATGCCATTAGGACGAATTTTCTCTGGGTCCTTCGGTTTCCCCCGTCAGCATTCCTCCAATTGCTTCATCATCTTTCCTATCACGCATCTTTCCTATCACTCATCTTGCCCTCATATCATCCATTTCCTTCACCTTCACACCAGCCATCGGGCTGATTCACCAACTTGGTTCTCTATCGGAACCAAAGCTTCAGTTCCTCAGGAGGGGTAGAGGAAAAGGACTCTACTAACAGCACGATAGTGGTACAACTAGGGAAGTTAAAGATTATTTATTTGTGTATTTATTTATTGACTGACTAATTTCTTTACCCACCGACACACCTATATATATCGAGAGAGAGAGAGAGAGACAGAGAGAGAGAGAGAGAGAGAGAGAGAGAGAGAGAGGTAGCTAGGTAGGTGGGTTGTTGGATAGAGAGGTAGATAGGAAGAGAGGTAGATAGAGAGATATAGGGAGAGATACAGAGTATGAAAAAGGAAATTTACAAAATTGACTGTCACAAAGACTTCATCTAGTGATCAAAATATAATGTATTTCAGATATTTGAACGACAAAACAAATTGCATGTCATGAAATGCTTTCAAAGTCCCTTCATTTTGAATAATTTTTATACTGTTAAAGGATACACTAAATGGCATTATACGAAAAGACATATCTCCTTGAATAACAAAATTTATACCATCGTATTCATCGTCTCTCCTGACCACATCTAAATCATCGCTATCTTTCTATAATGTTTATTTATTATTGATTCACTTTTATTGCTCGTACCTGTTCACTATGTGTCATTTTGACTAGTACACCAAAGAATATTAAACCCCTATAAAACAACTCTACATAATCAGTATAATTGAATTACGGGAACCGATATTACCACCGTTAAGACGAAAGCAGAAATCCGAACTGAAGTTATAATAGCTTGAAGCTTTCAGTTGCTTATCCTAGCCAAGTGGTTCTGTTATCTTTGTCGAGTCACACGCTGACACAATAAACAAAATAGTAGGTAGATAACGAAAGGATTTGGACAGATGGTGAAAGCATCTTAACAGAGCCCTGTTAGAAGACGAGTTTAATGCACATTCATATCTCTGCGACCAGTTAACGTAGGAAATAGGCTTTTAGATTGGCCGCTTCAAAATAAAATGATTTTCATGATCTCTCCTGTTGCGAAAATAAATGTTGTGGGTGCAAATGATGTTCAATCACCGCTCGGCCTCCTCAATTCGGGAATCTGGTTCCTGTTTTTAATACCACATTTGTGCCCCATCTTTATTAATTTCTCATACATTATGTTTTACAATTTTGTTATTGTTCATAGGAGTTTTATAATTAATATATATATATATTCTTAATCTATTACAGAGTTTATCTACTACTAGTTACTACTTATATTAAAACTTAAATTCTAGGCTAGTCAAGTCCGATGTTTAATTTCGACGTCGTGGTTCATCTCTCAAGTATTTGATCCTGGCCTTAGTCGAAAATTCTTTGGCCAACTTGTTTAGCCAAGTCCATAATCTGCGATGCCGTATTATGTCGTAGATGGATCTATTTTGGGTGTAGGATAATGCTGTTGTTCTTGTTGCTGCTGTTAATGGGTATTCCCATACTGCGTGCTCTGGAGTTTGTTGTGCACCGCATCTGCAGTATATATTTGGTGATAGGTTGAATCTATGAAGGTATGATAGATATGGTCCATGACCCGTGAGGTAGTGGATCAGCCCCTTGCTCGGCTGCAGGTACTTCTATTTAAGTCTTTCTTCTATGTTTGGCAGAATATCATATGTGCGTCTTCCGGTAGAGCTGATATCCCATTCTTGCTGCCGTTCCGAGATGAGGGCTTCATGGATCTCAATCTCGTCTCTCACTATACAACACGGCAAGACGTGGAAGCATCTGATTGGATGTTGTGTGGACCAGATCCTCCCGCCAACCGCCATTAAATTTTGTATCTGTCATAAAATATGTTTCTTGTATTAATCTCTAAGATAGTTTATTGCTGGTTAAATCTGCAAATACTTCGTATACTTCACTTTCATTAGTATGACGGGAGTAAATAGGGTAGGCATTGCGGCATTCAAAATTTGGATGTCGAGATTTCTCGGAAATATATCTTTTCAAGCTTTTGAATCCAGAAAACATGTTGGACAACATGCCTATGTCTCTGTGTGTATCTGTTCCTGGTAACAAGATATCTCAAAAGCGAAAGGTTTGAACAAACCGAACTTGGCGTTTACTTCCAGAATCTCCAGGGGATGCAACACGAGTGCTACGCCCACAGTAAAATACTTCTTATATGAAACATTTCTTGAAAATGTTGATTTTCTCAGAAATAACTCTAAGGATTTTTATTAAAGTAACGAATGCTTAAAGTTGTTTCATGACAAACGAAATGTACATGAATAACTAGTAAAGGACTTGAGATAGACACAAACTAACTGGAATAAAAATCTAAATCTCCTTGCAGCAAACAATTAGTGTCAAACTCCTTTTATGGAGTTAACCACTTCCTAATATTCCAGGTTATCAGTTTAAATTGTCAAATACTTAAAACTTTCTAAAGAGAACTTCTATCCACTTTCTGTCTGCCTCTCTCCTTTTTGGATATACAAAGAGAACAACATTTTAAAGCTCTAACATAGAGCTTTGCTCTTAAAATACATAATAATCGCTTAAAACCTACCATATTCCCCTAACCCTAATCTACAGGGGAAATATGTAACTTACACAAACGTTTATCTTCATTAGCATGAAGCATGTAGAATAATGAATATTCATAAGAATGATATGTTGATGATACGATATTTTCTAATGCAAATCGCTACCTCGCTTTTCTTTACTTTCCTCCTTTTTCTTCTTTCTCTTTATTATAACTAAATTTTAAGTTCATAATATAGCGTCTCAGTTTCAAAAGATTTGAATATTGCTTTTAGGAATTAGAGATAGTCTATTACGCCCCATGAAGGGCAAAGGTCTCCTATACCTAGGGTAGCTGTGTTCACTCCAACACCGTGTGCAATTTTTCTATTGTACCTATTCGCACTTGCACACTTCCACTGGCACTCGAACTCGCCTACTACGCTTGCACTTGTACTTTGTCGCCCATGGATCTCCACTTTCTTCTGTCTCGAGCTGTTGTAGACAATTGCTCTCCTGCTTGTGCTGTGTAGAACTCCGCACATCTGTCGTGGTCTGCTTTGGCATTTTCTTTACGCGTGTCCCAAACTATGATCTTTTAGGTCTACCTGTCCTCCTTCAAACCCGCTATTTGACCTCCCCATTTCCGCTTCAGTTTCTTAGTTATTACCGCTGCGTCTTTTAGAGACATTTGTGACAGTGCTGCGTTGGAGAGTATCTGTCCATTTTATTCCCAGTATCTTGCGCTCCATTTTCCTCTAACATATCTGCTTGCTTGTGGCGGACCACGTCTGACTTCCATGTAGTTTGCTGAATTTTTCTTACATCGTCAATGAAATGTTTAATGCAGTTTACCTTGATTAACGAGAAAGGAATAAAATAGTGAACATTTATAGGAATAGCTAGTAAAGAAAATCATATGAATGCAACACAACAGGTGCTCTTTTTTATTAATTGCTTTGTTCCGAAATGTGTTGACTATTCAGAGGCCAAATGACATACTTCCATATGTTACAGTGAGACAAACTTGCTTGTACATATAGCTGTGTGTTCTATTATGCATGAAAGCACTTCGCTGTTCTGAAAATATGAATGTATTGCGAAACAGAAAACATAGTCCGTCGCACATATTTCAAGTTGCAAATGCAGAAATGACACAAAGAGAAATATATGGGCATATTTTTCAATATATATTCAACCCTTTGGACACCATATTTTGTCGAAGAGCTATGTAATGTTAAAAGAACGGAACCGTTTATTTGGTCAGTGTTATGCCAGGTCCATTAACGTCTGTGTCATAATATCCTTTGCAAAATGTGTTGCCGATATTAATTTAGTTTCTGAACCTCTCCACCTCATTAGATTTATTGGCGTATTAAACATATCTTTTGCAAACAATAACCATAAACTTCACAAGCAATATGAAATATCAACCCTACAGTAACACGTCTGTGGCGCTAATGTCTACTAATACATACCTTCAAATGGAAAACATGTGAATTAGGAAGGTTATCTGTCTTTGACATTCTTTAAAAATATTCATTGATTTTATCTCGTTTTCAGCAGATATCAGTTATTATTGTAATATTAAGTATTGTCTTCAACTGTATTATCTTATTCGAATTTTTAAATTGTGTTTAGTTACATTTGTGCACTGTTGCTAGCATTTAAAACGCAACCAAACAAAATTACCAATGTAAGAACTGTATTGTCAGCGCAGGAGTGAGACTGGAGGATGAGGCTACGGACCAGACCATGCCGATGATGGCCGGTCCTACTGACGAATATAAGCCAATGAACGCAGTATTTCCACTCTACAGAACTACTTTCACTAGGATCTAGAAGGTTCTCTTTCAACAACGTTCCACCTGGTGTTCAGAAGACTGTACGCCGTGCGGCGAGTCCAGTCATTGGCATCCGTAGAGAGACAGTTAAACATTCACGAAGTTCGGACTTGTGGGTTGACAGTGAACACAACCAAGTCCAGTTCAGTGTCAGTTGTAGGTCAATCGCAATCAAATTGAATGTTACCTCGTTTTACCCTAAAAGTCCTGTCTTCTTTAGTTTTATTTATTATTTTTTTTTTCGAATGGGAAGAGTCCTGAATTGCGGCGAATCAGATGCGTTAGCGCGCTCAGTGTTGCCAACTTGTTACCTACACTCTTTTTATATTTCCCTCTCTCGCACACGGCCGCGCCGTGGCTCAGTGGTTAGACCGCTTGGCTCTCACCAAGGCGTCCCGGGTTCGATCCCAGGCGACCACAAAGTGAGATTTGTGGTGGACAACAAGGCGCTGGGGTTGGTTTTCTCCGGGATCTCCGGTTTCCCCCGCCATCTCATTCCACCGGTGCTCCATCTTCATCTCATGTATCATCAGTGTCATCGCCTGCGATGCCGTATGTAGTAAAAGCGGGCGTTAAACACTACACACATTTACATTTCTCTCTCGCACACTATCCCAGACCATGAGAGTCTCCTTGGCGGTAGACGTAAGGGAATCCAAACTGAATTCTCCAAACGTTTCTAATACTGTAGTCGTTGAAATCACAATTGTAACATGGATATTCGCTTATTATGCGTGTATTTTAAATGCTATAATTATGATTTATGAATTACTTACTTTTCTAATCCAAAGGAACTGTCAGTAGCTCATCCATATTGCTGCAAATGCTACTTACGTCAAAAGACAATTTGTCATTTTCACTAACTTTATCGTTTGAATGTTGCAAATGTATGATACTAGGCTCCGAAATCTCGTCACGTGCTACTTCTTTGCAAAAATTGTCTTCTTGTACTTTTTTCTGCATGTGTCACGCAGTTTTCCCAGTCTTGTTGCATTCCCTGTCAATTTCTTCGTAAAGAAGTCGTTCAATGTCAGTTATGTTAAAAGTAGAATTTCTGTTTGCAGCATAATTTGAGTCCATATTAATTCAGTTGGATTGCCCTGGCAGTGGTGAGGGAGAAGGCGGATTATCTCGTGTCTATTTCAGTTGAAAGTCAATTCAGCCGATACACTTTTTCCCTGTTTTTTAAACGGGAAACAACTGAATAATACTGATTTGATCTCTCCTGAGGAAATAGAAATTACGAACCATTCATACACAAACATTTGTGACGACTCACGTTCTGAAGATGCAGCATACTGCAGACCAGCAGAATGTGTTTGCGCTCTCAAATTTAGCAAATAACTTGGGCTATTCAAAGTAATTCTTTTATCACGCCTTGTCAAATATTTACATTTCGATAAACTCCCTAACTTCCCCGTGGATCACATTTTACAATATTTTTACAATTTTTCTTTCAGCACAAATTATTTACCTTTATATTTTTTAATATTAAGTTTTTAATAGAGATGGATTCACTTGGCCCCGGTCACACCTCTCTTACGGTCGGGCCCAAATAACCTTGTTGTCGACGGGCCCTAAAACACCACACACTCACTCACTCACCCTCTCTTACGGGAAATTCAATATCACGACACCGCACGACTCTGATTGGTTGCTGGCCTAGTAACGTTCAAGGACAAACATCATCCAATTTGAAAGTCACAGTAGATGTTTGATGTTGATCGAAATGGAAACGAATATGGTGTTATACATACAATTTTGTGAAGATCACATTTCTTCTTAATATCCTCAATTATGCTTATTGCAGTCTCTCCCTGTACTGATATTCTCCCATTTCCTCTTGAAGCCACAAATGTATGGTGTTCCATGGCCTTTGCCAATGTTTAAGGAAAAGTGTGTCGGCTCCTCCAGAAAGAATGCCATGTTTTCCTTCCGTGCAAAATACTTCCACTTTGCAACGCTTGTAATATCATGATTTGCTAAAAATGTACTGCATCCATTTTATAGTTATAATAATCATATAGGTAATAATTATTGGGGCCCGGATGTAATCACTCATCTTTAATATTTTTATTATGCAGAATCGTGGCTCTTAGGTATTAAAATCCCGAATATAAACGCCATTTACTGGTGAGTTAATTTTGTTGGACATATTTTTTATTTATTTATTCTTTCATTTTGCAAGATATTAGATTATTTCAAATTGTTGCATGATGTAACAATTTTTTAATTTAAGGAAATAAATAGAAATTTGACCAGTGGGTCGACAATGTACATGTTGGAAGTAAGATTCTTATCTATATTGTACGTACTGTTATCGTAGTAAATTATTCTCGTATTTCCAAAGTGCCTGGATTGGTACAAAACAAACGCCCTTCGACAGTTTCCAGGTTGACAGGCAAGGCTTGTACCGTTATTTCTGTTCTCATATATGTATTTGTTTACATGATTTCCAAAAGGGAGGTTTGGTGATCAGTTTTGGTTTCATTCAGCCATGTCTAAAATAAAGCCAACTAAATCTTGTTATTTAAGACTTGGAACTAGGAGATCCAACTTGGAGATCTTCTCCATGGACGGAGAAAATGTGCGAGAAAAAGGTATCAGCCGAAAGAAAATGTCCTCTTCGACATCATGTACCGTTTTCCCAGGACAAGAAGGCAAGCTAGAGCAATGTCTAACGTAATCAGTTTTTGCTATCCGCACGGTGTGTATGCCTGGGTGTGTATGCCGGTGTGTATGTAGGAGACTTCCGAGTATGACAAGGATGAAAGGTTCGTTTAAAATACGCAAGTGGTGTCACATAACTCACCCATACATAATACCTATCGGTGCATTTACTGCAAAAACATTACAGATCTGGCAGCATGTGTGACTCATATGTACTCTCATACACTCATTCTCTAGTAAACAGATCCGTTACCGAAGCAGTTAAACAGTTCAAGCTCCTCTGCCCTCCATATCCCTCTAGCCTTCTTGTCATGGGCATACAGTATGTCACCCCAAGCATATAGACGGGTATGCAACTCGCAAGAAAGAGAAAATCAATCAAATTTCGCTGCAACAAAGTATTATGTCGCTAGGTATCTTTTGCGACGGGCCGAAGCCAGGTGGCAACGCAAGGGACCCTGAAGCTTCGGGAAGTTTCGCCAGCCTTCGTGAGAGCTAATCGCGTATACATGGTGAGTTAGAACTGCTAGCAGCCAATATCGGCAAAAAGCCGCTAGAGAGTGGTCAACGGTCACTGTGTGGACATTTAAAATGTATCCAGTTGCGAGATGAGAACTGATAAACGTGCAATGATTTGAAAGTGAACTTTTGTTTCTTTACGTGTGCAGAAGCCAGGAGAGATTATGTTGGTGTGTGTTACCTCAGTCTGTTGTTATCAAAGGTGTACTTCTACGGAATTAAAGAGCATTTTGAAATTCTACAAACGGGACTTTTAATCTTACGAACCCACAAAGTCACATTTGGTGTCAGGAGTGAAACATAGAACAATGGAAGCTGCATTGGCAAAGATTTTAGAGAGGATGGAAGAAATGAAGGCCGAATTGACCACGAAGAGGGAAGCGGCAAATAACGACATGGCCCCAAAGTTGGAGGCCACAAATAAAACCTGGCCGCCGAGATGAGACAAATGAACAACGAACGACAACTTGGTCGCGACGATAAACCCGAAGATGACCGAAGTTGCCACAGAAATGAAGGCTGCGAACGAGGTCCTGCCTGCTAAATTTGAAGAGAAGTTGGCCGGCGTGAAGGACGACGTCACGGAATTGGGCGAGCGCGTCCAAGACCTGGCGTAACGCTTTAACGACTAAGAGGGAAAGGCCGACAGCAACACCAAGTTCCAGAGTGCCATGGTGGAGGACATCGTCGGCAGTAGGTTGAAGGATTTAAAAGGCCGACGCACCGGGACGCGACATATCTGAGCGCGTCAAGCCACCAGAGTACGACGGTATGCCAACGTTGGAAGTCTTCTGCCGTTAATTCAACACAATGGCCAAACACAAGTGTCCCCTGAATAAGAGGCCACACAGTTAATAGCCAGCCTCCAGGGATGGGCGACAGAGGTCCTGAACGCGGTTCAGACAACGGCGCCGTCCAAAGACATCTGGGAGCCCCTGGAAAACCGCTTCGGAAACCATCGCTTAGCCGCAGCCTACCAAGGTGATGATGATGATGATGATGATATATAAGGGCGCTCAACTACGGTGGTCATCAGCGCCCTTTAGAAAACTAGTCATGGCAAAAGCCAGATATTAAAAATACACGTACGTAAGAAAACTATCAAAACCTACTAAAAATTTCGTTCACCTATTTCACCTTTTTTCACCTTTCCACCGACACGCGTCTCCACGGACGGCCTACACGTGGATGGGCCTGTTGACCGTCTCCCTCAACCACGAAGAGGAGCCCACACGAGGGAGACTGTTGGCTCGAGACCCCGGGTGCGGCAAACCAGTACCTACCGAAGTAGGCCCCTGGGGGGCCGCAGCCTACCACAGCCAATTGAAGTCAAGCTCACAGCAGCCAGGGGAGACGCTGCAGGAGTTCACCCTGGCCATTAAACAGTTGGCTAGTAAAGCCTTAGTTGACCTCCCACCCGAGTTGGTGTCCTAGGAAGCCGCCTATACCTTCGTCGACGGGGTACGAGACACCGAGATTCGTCAGTGCCTAATGCTCAGCAAATACAAGGCCATCCAGGAGGCGCTAACGGCAGCATTGAGAATGGAGGTGGCCAAGATGATGGCTAAACCGACGCCGAGAACAAGGAGTATCCGCTACACTGGAGACCGAAAGTCAGCCGAGGGACGCCGGCGAAGACCAAGTGACCTGTGTTGTGGGTGTGGTCAACCGGGACACCTGGAGAGAGACTGTTCACACCAGGGAGAGCAGCCGGACAACGAGTAAGGGCCGTCGAGGTGAGGGGCACGTCAACGCCATCACCACCATCCGCCCGAGTTACACTGCGCGCCGTCAGACAAAGGATGGATGGCAGCCTCATCTCGGACGATTGGGTCAGAGGGAGGTCGTGCCGCGTGCTTGTGGACACCGGGGCAGCCATGGCCATCATCAGACCTGACGTGCCCAAGGGTTTGCCGACGAGAAAGCCGAGCCAACCATACCAGCTTGTGAGGGCATCGCGCGAACCTTTCCTGTTGAGGAGGTCCTGCTTCTGTTGACCTTGGTACGGAGTGCCGTGCGTCTGTGGGTTTTCGTCGTGAAGGTGACTGAGGAAGTGATACAAGGAATAGATGCCATCAGCAGCCACGAGGCTACGGTCGACGTCGGCAGGAAGGTCCTGCGGCTCTATGGAGAAGAGTTGATACTCCGGCAACCCGAAGAACGCCTGGGAATTTTCAGGGTCATCCTGAGGGAAGACGTGGTTGTCCCCGCAAGTAACGAGTTGGTCGTGGCGGCGCGACTGGAAGGCCAGCGGACCAAGAACATGATGCTGGACCAGAAGCCGCCTTTGCACGGACTTTGTTTAGCCAGGACGTTGTTGCCATGCCGAGAGGAGTTGCCGAGGTGGCTGCTGAACTTAACAGACTGCCTCGTGGGGCAACTGTTCTGCCGTTTTGGCGTGCGGTTAGAGCTCCACAATGCTTAGGGCACCAATTTTGAATATATCCTGATGAAGGAGGCACTGGAAAAACTTGGGGTGAACAAGACCCTCACAACACTTCTACAGCCGCAGTCGGACGGCATGGTCGAGAGGTACATCAAGTCTGGAAGAACATCTGAGGAAGGTCGTGGTCAGCCATCACCGAGACTGGGACGTGAAGGTGCCACTGTTCTTGCTGGCCTACCGCTCGTCAACACACGACACCCCTGGATTTACGCTGGAAAGCTTAATGTTCGGCCGAGAGCTGCGCCTTCCTTGTGATCTGGCTTTTGGAAGTCCCCCGGAAGCGCAACGGCCAGCAACCGGGTATGTGGAGAACTTCGTGGACCATCTCCACGACATGCACGAGATGGCTCTTCAGAACATCCAGATGGCGAGCGACCGCATGAAGACCCGATACGACAGACAAGCTAACAGCCAAGGGTTCTAGCAAGATGGCCTGGTCTGGACGAAGGGACGCTGCCCGAAACTTCAACAACCGTGGCAAAGTTCGTACCGCGTGGTTAAGAGAATTAACGACGTGGTCTACCGCATCCAGAAGGTGCCCCGAGGAGAGATGTTGGTGGTCACCTGAATCGTCTGGCCCGCTACGATGGTGCTGTACGGGACGACCAGCCTTGAGGAGGGAACAGTGTCGCGATGCATCTTTTGCGACGGGCCGAAACCAGCTGGCAGGAAAAGAAAGAGATAGATAGCGCCAAGCCACACCCACAGACCGGCCTGCGCAGTGCTAATGACGTGCCGAGGAGAGACGGAGTGGGGAGAGGAAGAGCCAGAGAAATGACTGGACAATTCCTTCAGCGTCGCAAGGATCCCTGAAGCTTCGGGAAGTTTCACCAGCCTTCATGAAAGAGCTAATCGTGTATAAATGGTGAGCTTGAACTGCTAGCAGCCAGTATCGGCAGAAAGCTGCTAGAGAGTGGCCAACGGTCACTGTGTGGACATTTAAACTGTATCGAGTTGCCAGTTGAGAACTGATAAATGTGCAGCGATTTGAAAGTGAGCTCTTGTTTCTTTACGTGTGCAGAACAGACATGTTGGTGTGTATTACGTAATTCTGCTGTTATCAGAGGTGTACAAAGTGTATTTCTACCGAAATAAAGAGCATTTTGTATGTCTGCAAACGCGAATTTTGATCTTACGAATCCACAAAGTCGCAATATCCATAAAAGTAAGTAAATCGTCAGACTTAAAACACCTTTGTGAAGCTCTGCAGACATCCCAGTTTGGCCAGTCAACAATGCTAAATTGAAGGGTTTTCTAGAATTTCCTTTTAAACGTCCTATCCCATTGAATCAACTATCGTCGCAATGTTGCAACACTATTAGCAAGATACGGGGAAAAGTACATTTAGAGAACATTTTCGGATCCATTGACCAAACGAGAGATGCTGGAAAGTTACATGACTGACATGGTGGTATATTGGAGATCGATGGACCAGGTGAAGTGTTTCTGCTTACAAGTGAGGCACTAGAAGCTGTTAATGACTCCACAATTTGCACACTCTTTGAAAAATGAGCTTACATTATTTCTTACGAGTACCAGAAACGATTACGTCATGCTTCTTGTAACTAATGCGGTGTCGTCATTGTGAAAGTAGAAAATTCCAACAAGCATTTTACCCAAAAATGTGGCACATTACTTGCTTGGCGCACACAGTGTATAGGATAGCAGAGGAGGTTATAGCCCATTTGTCTCGTCTGTTGCCAAAGACGAACAACATTGTCTTTCAAGGCTCGCTTGCCTAGAGCTCTTCAAGTCCGTGCCTTCCGGTTTTTCGCCCGCACCGGAACCTATTGTCAGTTATCACTAGAGCTGGGATTTCTATGTAACTTCATATTTTACATATTTTAAGTGTATTACATATTCTAGTGACATTACATGAAATTGCATATTTCTATATTTTATTGTATTCACGTATATAGATCTGTCTATAAATTCTAAACTGAAGTGGCATGGACCCTGCCCCTTTTCACAATAGGGAGATTAACATGACTGACAGGTATTGACCATTGCAACGTTAGTAACCAACACGTAACTACGTATAGTTGCGCTACTGGAACGGTTACCATGGATTTATCTTGGTTAACAGAAACTTCTCAGATAAAGCACTGATTATTCTTGTAAGAGTGAGAGGGGAGCTGACGCGCCTCCCGGTAGTGTGCTTAAGCACCAATGAACGCATCACTTCAACCAATGGAATTTGCAGGAATCACAAATGACAGACGTTTACTCCACGTGGAGTAATCAGTGCGTTATCTGAGAGTTATGTGTTACCAAAGATAAATCCATGGTAACGGTTCGAGCAGCACGACTATAATTATACCGATCGCAAAAGATAAAGGCATATGAGCGCTGGCCAATGATCAAGTGGAGCGCTGTTGCCAAGCGTAGTACGTGTACCGCAGAGGTTGTGTACTTAAGAGCAGTTTTACCCGCCAGCAAAGCTTTTGGCTATTCTTTCCGTAAGTAAACAACACATTAAATATTCCTTAGACATTGAAATCTTACTACGACACACGTCACAGCAGTGGAACAGCAAGCACAATTTCCAATCCAGTAACTCGCTTTCCGACTGAAACACAGGCACGCTTCCCTTTTCCGAAGGACGAAGCTGCTTCACTACAAATTCGTGACACAGTTTGTACACTACCTAGACCACAAGGTTACAGAGTTAATTGCTGGGATTTTGAAAATCTGCAGTTCTCTATATCCTCGATTGGAAAGCTTTCGTAAAAACATATTAATATTATATATAATTTTTCTGTCGTTTCACTTAACGTTTGTTGATCGAAAAATCACTTGTCCCAGCTTCGGGGGACATGTTCACACACTCTGATCACAAATACTGGAACATAGATATGTGTATAATAATAATAATAATAATAATAATAATAATAATAATAATAATAATAATAATAATAATAATAATAATAATAATAATAATAATAATAATAATAATAATAATAATAATAATAATAATAATAATAATAATAATAATAATAATAATAATAATAATAATAATAATAATAATAATAATAATAATAATAATAATAATAATAATAATAATAATAATAATAATAATAATAATAATAATAATAATAATAATAACAATAATAATAACAATGCCATTCACTTTAACAAAACGTCACCTCTACTCAGAAAACAAACTGAAAATTAACTGTTTCAAACTGCGTGACCTCTGATTTCATAGCAGGTGCATTATTTATTTCTGCTTGAGGTAATGTGAGGAAAGAATTGTGTTTTCTCAGATTTATCTTTGTTGAATGGATGGGCGTTGGGTAGCCATAACCATGTGAAGATAAAACGTGTATCGCCTGCGTTAAAAGTATCGCAGACACAAGATGAGCATGATCAGAAAGTAAAATTCTTTCTTGTTATAAGATGGGCATCTGTAATATTCAGATATTTATCCGTAATATTTAACCATAACCATGTGAAGATAAAACGCATATCGCTCGTCTTATAAGTATCAGAGACAGGATTTTTGTACGGTCATGATCAGAAAGTAAAATTCTTTCTTGTTACAAGATTGACATCTCATTTTTCAAACATTTATCTGCGCGTAATTAATTAATACAATGTTCTCAGTTCAGACGCGCGAGACGCGTGTACCACATTCGGCAGCGCTGGTAGGAGGAGCAAGCTTAAGATACGTTGGAGTCTGCAGTACGGCCCGTCTCCATATGCCTTTTAACTTTCGCGAAGATTATAACTATCCTCGTTAAAACACTTGCATGCATACATCCGTACAGCAAAAAATACTTTTGCAGTCGACTGTATACACAAACGCTAAAGAAGAAACCAGAGCTGTCTGTTATATTTGCAGACCTGTTGATTAAAGGTAGGTTAGGTCATTGAATTTCTGCTGAAGGTCATTCGTCAACAACACGCAACCTATACAATGAAACTGCTGTAAATTCTGTACTTAATACTTTCCATTTCTTGTACTTAGTTTCATTTAGAATCAAGGTGGGTAAGTAAACAATGTACTTCAGTTCCCTCTACCTGTCTCATCTTCACTGACTTCAAAATTAAAATCATGGACTGCAATGCCTATATGCAATCATATAGGCTCCTCTATGAAATCCCAGCTTGAACAGCATATAAAAGCACTGCATAGGAAAGCTAAACAATTATGTCAACCGACAAAGCAAGTCTTCTAACACAGAAAAGTTCAACTTAAACTAATCCTTTCTATAAGGATTTGTACAGTACAATGATTGCTGCTAATATTCCACGATACAATATTCAATTGCCAAAATTCAGATCTTTCTTCGAAAATACTGCAAGCAACATATACCTGACCATTCAATATTATGCAGAAATTATCTCAAGTCTGCTACGATAAGATAATGGACAGCATAAGGAGTACATAGAAGATTTTGTTTATATGTTGCTGTTGATGAAACAAATGATTCAAAAAGACGTAACATAGCAAATCTCGTGGTAGAAAAGCTGGAATATGACAGCGCTTCTAACCCGTGTTTAATCTACTGCAAAAAGCTGGACCATACAAGTCATTCAACTATTGCACGATGATGAGCTAAAAGAGTTGTGGCCAACCGGAACTCAAGATGAGAAAGTGTTTGTGCTATATTTTGATGCAGCATCATACATGCTTAAAGCTGCAAATGCTCTGAAGGTATTTCCATTTGACGTGCTTAGCTCATGGATAGCGTGTTGTCCAGGATACGAGGGCTGTTCAATAAAGAATGATCATAACTTTTTACGCTCATAATTTTTCACACTAAAATTCCATCTTATTATATTCTGTTAGCTTAACGTAAACAAACACGCCGTAGTAGTTTCATTGTTGGTACTCCTGGTTCCCGCCTGTGAGAACCAGGCAAGTTCAGACATGTTCAGTATCGCCTACCGCTGTAATGGAGGTAAACATGCGAGGAACAATATTCTGTTTTCAGAATAACACATATAAAATCTTTCACGGCATTAAAAGCTCAACGGGTAGACCATACATTGGATTACCAAAAGAAACTTGCTGACAGTTTGTACAATGAAAAGGTTAAGGAAATTAGAAATGTAGTGATAAGATTGATCGATGCAGTGGTTTTTGCAAAACAGGAATGTTAGTTTAGAGGCCACGATGAAAGTAAGGAGTCATTAAATAAAGCCAATTATATAGAATTGCTACAATTGCTGGCTAATTATGATACGGCACTGTCTCAGCATCTAAAGACAGCTACCGTTTTCAAAGGCACCTCGGTTCTTATACAGAATTACCTAGTTTTGTTGGACTAAAGCTCAATGAAATGACTGATGTCACCAATGAAAGTCAAATGTCTACTATTCTAGGCTATGTTGACGATGAAGGCAATTGCAAAGAACGATTTCTACATTTCACTGATTTAAGTTCTGATCGAACATCTAGTGGTTTATCTGAATATGTAAAAAAGACCATAAATGATTTAGGATGTTCAAAACAATTGTTGCTTAAACTTTCGATGCTGCTGCAGTAATGGCCGGACATGTTTCTGGACTTCAGACTTTAATTAAAACCGAGTATCCTGCTGCTACCTTCATCCACTGCTATAGCCACAGACTTAGCCTAATACTTTCCCAATCTGTTAATTTTATTAAGGAAACCAGAAAATTCTTTGTTTCTCTTAATTGTTTACCCGCTTTTTTCTCACACTCCACTTCACGGAAGGCTCTTAAAGCCTTTACTGAAAAGCAAATGGCAAGTGTCGCACCTACACGATGAAATTTTGCTTCCAGCACAGTTCACCACAATAGAAATCATCTTATGAGTTTCTTTACTTCAATGGAAGAGATACCCGGGGACTGGTCTAGCGAAGAAGTTAACATGGCTTCAGGCTTTGTGCGATTTCTCTCAAAAACTCGTACCAACTTTTTCTTGATTGTGTTCATTAAACTTTTTGCATTTTCAGATGTTCTTTCTGACATTTTACTACACAAGAGCATGGAAGTTCACGAGTTTATTACCACACTGCAAAATATATGAAATACAGGATTTGAGGAAGTATGTTCAGAAACTGTGAGAGTTGCTGATGAAGAGAGCAAAGAAAGGCCTAGAAAGAGAAACTGTTGTGAAGATGAAGCCCATTCGTCGTACTTAAGGATTTTCTGTGATGTTCTGGATACATTAATAACTCAAACTAAATTAAGATCTGATTCACAGAAACAGTTGAAATTTCTAGCGTTACTGGCTTCTAAACATTTTGCGAGTTACGATAGAATGTTTCCAACAAATGTATTTCATGAACTGAGAGAACCATATGTTTCCTATTTCGATATACTCTCTTTGAAAAATGAACTGGAAGTGTTATATTCACTTCAAGAATTTTCTAACAAGTCCGTTCAAACCATTGCAAGTTATATGAAATCAAATGGACTTGCCGTTGTGTACAGTGAATTTTATAAACTATGTGAACTGATTTTAACATTTCCTTCTACCACTGCAAGTGCTCAAAAGAGTTTTTCAGCCCTGAAACGAATAAAACCTTATTTAAGTGCAATACAAGGACAAATTCGTCTGAGCAACTGGCTCTTCTATCGGTGGGAAAATACATTCTTGTTTCATTGAGAAGACATGAGGAGCTGCTTTTTGATAGTGTCACAGTGCAGTTACCCGCTAAAGAAAGACGGCTGGAATTCATGTATATATATAAAGAGGTATGGTGAAATTGTTTGTTTTCTTTTTTAATTGTTTTAATAGCTTGTTTCAAGAAAAGTTGATTTAAATGCACTGTTTATGAAGCTATCATTTAATTAACAATCCCTTATTGTCCGGATCTGGTAGGCCTAGTGATAGCCCCAGTCACAATCCCAGCATACGCCACTGACAGAGACTGTTCAGTGGAAACTGTTCTTCATAAAATCTATCGACACAAAACGTTGAGTTGCATTTGTTAAGTGCCAGCTGATAAAACATTTATACTTCCTAACTGAAGATGTCACTGCCATTGATTTAGCGTATTTCGAGTGTGCTCCAGTTGTATCAAGAGATGCGAATAAGAGGTTCTCACAGTACAGAACTGTGCTTTCTGCCAACAGGTGATACCCAGTTTTTGGGAACCTGTGCATGCTGCTGGTGAGCTATAGCATTAATTCTAATTAAGCTAAATATTTCTGTAAAATTCATCTTCCGAGAACACAAATTCGGCAGTGTAAATTAATAGTAACTTCTTTCTAACTTTAGTTCTAATGTTACAGAAATAAACTATGTACCATACTCCATACTCGAATAGAAATTTTCAAGTTACTTTGGATCCCGTAGGGGAGGGATCCGTCCCCTTCAGCTGCCGAGGTGCGGGCGCTGCGGGCCCCTAGCACTCGTGGTACCTCTGACGTCACTAGAGGAACCTCGGGCCGAACTGCCGAGCCCCTCCCGTAGAGGAGTTGTTCGGATTGGGTTGGACTCGAGGGGGCAGTGTGTTCCCGACACCCACGGGTAAATGGGTACTTCCGGCCAGGCTACGGCCGCCTGGAGGGAGTAGAGGGTTGCCTAAAAAGTCCCGGGTACTAGCCTGCAGAGCTAGTAGAAGGTGTGCTAGATCACCAGGCTGCCCCACCGAGGTTTTCGGTAGTCTTCCCTGCGGGGTTGACGCGCGTAAGTGGCGTATCCACTTCCATCCCGTCTTGACGTTGTGCTCAGCGGCGGGGGGGGGGGCCTTTTAGACTCCATGTATTGCCCTATGGAAAGAGCCCCGGAATTATCCATCGCTCTCGGGTTTGAAGGAGCCCCGGGTCCTTGGTCCTATGGGTCCAGGACTAATGGGAGTAGATTCCTCTGTCTTAAAAAAGGTCAGTTTGGATCACTTACTTGATTTCAGGTCATTTTGTTAATTAGTTTTATTTAATTTTGTGTCACCAAAATCCAACGTGATAATATGCAACCTTGACGTCATTACTGTAAATTACAGATACAAATGAGGTACGGATTTCAGTTCCGTCATAATTAAAAATACCTTAAATATTTATATACACAACACCTTTAGAACAATCAAATGATTTAACACAATCACTATCGAGTTCAAATGATATTAAATTAATCTAAACTTCCGCTGATACGCTTAATATCACAGAGAACAACATATGCTAACAAAGAGCATCTGAACATACATTCGTATGAACGTTCTGTAGTATTGGCAGGTATTAAGTGATGAGACTTGAGATACCAACCATTTGCCTGTCTCTGGGATTACAGATGTCTCGCATTCAAAATGTCACCAATTCGAATCTCGGTCAGGGTTAGTTATCTGGATATGGTTTCTTCTGTAAAAAATGAATGTCCTTAACTCTAGACTTTACTGACTGTTCTAATTTAAGCATGTTTTCAATTATTTCATTCATCATCTGATGAGATCTCTGTTGGAGGACCTTAAATAATAAAAAGGTAATCATTCAACTCAGAATGACAAAACATAATCTGTTGTAATTTTCGCTGAAGATAAGTTGTTAATGTGTCGTCTGAAGCAGTGCTCAGCTTTTGAATGAGACACTTATGAATGCCTACAGTTCATGTCTATTAATCCTAATGGATCAAAAAGATAACACTTAACAGCTGGTATCCTTCTCTTAGCTTCTGATAAATAAACCTGCTTGTTAAATACAAACGATTTCAAATTCAAGATCGAGGTGACACTGTTTCAGCTGTTTTTTGTTGTCGGCATTGCTCTATATCCAAAAACTTCAGCATGTGGTTCCTTAAACGAGCTATGTTAAATCATTGGAGTTCTTAGTTGCTATATTTCCTACCTCTGAGATGCACGTCTACTTTTGATAAGTATAGCATTGCAATGTCTGTTGTAAATAGAATTAACTGTTTGCAGGACCTGGTAACGTGTGAATGAAGACCTGACAAATGTTGCTGGTTCCGATAATGTTGATATATTTAGCTTAAGCGCTAAACTTCATTCAAACCTTCGTGAACAATTCGGTTCCTATATCATGGTTTTGTGAAGTAGCTTCCTACTGCAATGACATCACTTACACTATTTCTTACTGAACCATCTGTTAAAACTTTATTTATTTTCATAAACTGGCCGCTGTCCTTTAGTTGTACTATCATTATTAAGTGATTTAAAACATATGTGTGTATGTATGTTTGTGTGGAATGTTTGTGTGTGTTTGTGTGTGTGTGTGTGTGTGTGTGTGTGTGTGTGTGTGTGTGTGTGTGTGTGTGTGTGTGTGTGTGAGTGAGTGAGTTTTTTGCCACTTTGGACAACCTTATGAATTTGGTACAGATGAGATGCAAATTTTCAAGGTTTAACTTTACGAAGTAACTTACTATTTGGAACTGTCCTATTCTCCTTGGCATTAATTATTGCTTCCAATCAATATTACAATCATTTAAAAAGTAACAGTTGGTTAGTTGTGGAGTTTCCGGTCTCTTCTAGAGATAGAATCGGCAACAAATTGTTTACATGTGTGAGCTACCTATAACTTTGTAATTCAAGTATTTAAATGGCCTAAATGAGATCAATTAATATCTCGAGCTTCCTTCTGATATCTTACTAATTGCGCCAGGCTTTATGTATTATCTAACCGATAAACGTTATTGTACCGTGTCATTACTGCAGTACCAGTCACACATATTTACTGTCACGGATTGCAGAAGTTTGTCTTGCCGATGCTTTTGGTTTCCACTAGTGTTTTACTATGTTTAATGTTGGTACAAGCTCATTATGACCTCTGTTCCACACCATCTCGGGTGAGCCCAACCTTTATTGGTTTGAATTAAAGCCTGGCACTCGAAAGTAGCCTATGAATGAATCGTAAATGTGAAAGGGCACGAAAACATTTTTCGGCACGACTCTGTACGCAGATCTTTGGTTGAATCTGTATGCATTGGTTTGATGTCCGGTGCTCAAATATTAACCAATGAAAACAGATCAATTTCTAACTTAGCAGCGAAATAAAATGGATGCAGTAAAATGGTATACTAGAACTAGCTAAGGAAGAGCCTTTGTGGCGCAGATATGCCTTAATGTTTCCATTCAAATTGCCCATTATATCGCAAAGAAATTTTACGCTGGCCTATAGTGGTTTATATTTAGAGTTCAAATTAAATAATGAAATATATATACTTTTATCAGGATGATTGTTGGGGATGTTGTAATTACTGTCAACAATTTATGATTGATTATATTCAGAAATGTAGGAAACGTTAGTGATGGGCACTTGGGTGACTAACTTGGGCACCTTGAAATACAGTGATGGTCACAGAGAAAAAATATGTATTGATGAGTATCAAAACTTAATATATTGTTAAATTAAAATATTACATTGTTAACTACATTAATACATCGTTAAAGTAAAATATTTATTTCAATTAATTCCGTTGTCACCTAAAATGTCCAAACAATTTGAACAGAAGTAAATATCTTCTGCAGTGTCTTCCACAGGAAGACATTTTTTTGTGAAGTATCTTTTCACACGTTTGACACAGAACTCCTTGTGCCTTTGTATTAATACTACCACCACACTTGAGGCACAGACAAATGAAGACATTTCAGTGGGTTTCTGAAAGATATTATAGTTTCACCCTCTACCGAGAACTTACCGTCCAACAAATCTCCCTATTTATTTCATCTCTACTATGAAAGGGTTCAGAACTGTTCTTTTGTTGATAATTAGACACTCCTTTTGCCGTATCTTAACATTCTGTATTTATTTGCATAGTTTTGCTATGGCAAACTTCAGCAGCACCCTTCACTGGCATTCTCAAGCAGTGACATCTAACTTACTCCCCTGTTGGTTGTCATTTTTAGATGACTACTCACTCACCTGTCTTCTTGTTTCTTCCTTTGTTTATGTTTAATTGGAAACTTTTTTCTTCTCTTATTCTCTTTCATTCTTCGCTTTTCTTCTTTTCATTTGCTTTTATGTCTGCTTTTTCTTTATGAATGGAATTCCATTGTTTGGAGGTTATAGGGTAAGGCATACTATGTACATTTTTGGTGTTTCAGCCATACAACACAATCCTCCAAAGTTTTATATCTGAATGGTTTATTACACAGCATTCAGTAACATTATCTGGGGATGGTGTTCGTGCCTCTTGACAGTTCAGTCACTTGTAGAGGTACTGTATTAAGGACATGTGTTCTTTCTACCAAATCTTGCAAGAAAGTAGACCACATATTATATGTTGCAAATGGGAATGGCTTTGATCCAAAATTTAATACTGAAATGATAAACACAAAAGACGGAAAACCATCAAGGACATTAGCACTAAAAGAAATGATATTGCAAATTTACATATCATCCAAAGGATTTTAATAAATTTAAAAACATCAATGATTTTCATACACAACTAGTGCCACATGACAAATGCAGCATAAGAAATATACTAAATAACCCGTTCAAGAACACGAGTCCAGCCAACAAATTATCAGGAATTTATAGCGTCAAATGTGAGGATTGCCAAAAAAATATATATATTTTGGAAACGAAAATAAATTTAGAAACAAGAATCAAAGAACACGCGAGATGCATAAAATACAAACAGATATATAAATCAACCGTAGGTCATCACTTTTGGTCAAACAATCCTAATAATTCCAAAGACATCAAACTTTTGAAACCAGTAAAAAAGTATTGGGAACTAACAGTTTGGGAAAATATATACATTTTTAAGAATGAAAAGAGAACCATGAACTTTGAAATATCAACAGTGGATGACCTCATTCAACTCGTTAAACAACACTAGGAGAGGGAGGGAGTCACCTGAAGAGAGCATGAGAAAGCTTGTTCCTTGAAACATGTTCTAATTTTTAAAATGTAATTGGAGGTGAAGTGTTTTTAAAGCTTTATTAAAGTTTGACAGGTGTTTTAAAATGTTTTAGATTTCTTAGAACTCAGCAAGTCATGGTGTAAACATGGTCCAGTAAGAAAGTTGATAAAAGAAGGTGTATTTCTTAAATCCATTTTTTCTTGAGTCTCTTGCAATATTACAGAAATGTTCGATTATCCGCAGTTCACAACTCAGAGACTTCAGATAGTGCGAGATAAAGGTCTGCCGAAACAAAACAAAAACTGAGATAAATGGAAATTTTTGGTGACATCTTGATTGATAGAGATTTTTCGGTTTCTTTATTGTTGCGGAAATATCTAGAATTTATGAATGAGGTATTTAAGAAGGTGACGACTCGCCAAGAGTCAGTCGTGCGTATCGTGAACAAATGTAACAGGAGAGTTGTAAACAGATGTAATCAGAACGCTGTTTGTTATTGTCATCGACCTTGGTGTTGTAGATTGTGATATGTAATGTAATTCTGCTACTACGAAGTGTGTTTCTATGCAAATAAAGAACATTTAGAATTTCGGCAAATTGGACTTTTAATTCTACGAACCCACAAAGTCATAGTATAAACATTTGTTTTGCAATGACCGATGAAATTAACAAATATCTTCGGACAGGTATCAAGCTTAAGTGACCATTCGCACATTTCTGTTGTTCATACCATGAAGTAATCTGATAACGGCCGCATTGCATTCCGGCGCAATTCCACCATCGTCACTCCATAATTCTTCTGTACCCATTTGCTCAACTTTCTTTAGTTAGCTTCATAACTTAGCAATGTAAAGGTCTCGTTTATTCCTATCACGCTATAACATTCGCGAAGTTTCTTCACATAAACAATATCATTTGTAGTTTTGTTCATGGGAAAAATCTTTCTGCAATCTAGAATTGTCTTAGTTTCTTTTGCTATCACTTTTAGACCAGGAAGATATCTCACTGCTCAACATATTGTTGTTCTCTTTCTTCCTATTCTTCTCGTTGTTCTTGTTCTTCTTGCATTATGTCTTGAAATGTGCACCTTAAGACGTGAAGGGTTCTTCAACCATTCAGTTTCTTTGCCTTTCCATAAACAACTAGGCTTCTCAGGAGGAGCCTCATAACTAAAGCCCGGAGGGATGTGTGCTCGCGTGCGACACAAATTAGTTGGACGCAGAGTATGAATGATATCAGATGTACAGCACGGCCAACAAAAGTGCAAACGTCCAAAACAACGTAGCGTAGTAGTCTGCGAACAAGTGAAGCATTGCTTGCAAGTGTATGCAGACGCAAGGTCAAGGTGTAGTATAACGCGACTCTTGTTTCCTCTCGCAGTGAGGCACCTGCAGTTACCTACATGCGCGAGCGATATAGTACAGTCCACGTGCAGTACACCTATGGAAAAACGCACACACCACCGGCTTTACTCATTAGTTTGAGTCACTGGATCTGTACAGTAATAACTATGTTCACCCACTTTCGTATCAGTCCTTAAGACCGGCCTGAGTTGCTCAGTTGGTTAGACGCTGGCATACTGATCCTCAGGTTGCGAGTTCAAACTCGGTCCCAAACTATGGTTTTCAAGTGTGCTTAAAATAGCAACAGCCCCATGTAAATAACTTTACTGGGATGTCAAAGAACTCCTGCAGAGCAAATTCCTACACATCGGCGCTCATATGATCCTGACGATTGTCAGTGAGGTTAACAAACAAAACGTGTAGTATGGTTATCGTAGTCTCCAAGTCTGCAATTTGATCGGTATCATATCACCATGGAGATAACAGTATATGAAAATACGTTTTATTTCAAATATATGTAATATGACAAAGGAAATTGATTAAAAGATATGAATAGCATTCTCAATACAGATACACCAATTAAGTTCATTAGATACTGTAACATATAAATCAGCTGGATTTTGTAAGAGCACGAATTTTACCATCGCTCTTCCTCGACCCAACACTTAGGCACACAACATAATTATGATTCACGCTATACTTCTACAACAGAAGCACATTTCTTGTTAGATGTCAACTCTGGACGCGCGGTGGAAGTAATTTTTCTCGCGGTGAGCCGAAACTCATACGAACGTTTATTACGGTTAGGGAAGTGCGACCTACACTTCAAACGTGAGCCGCCTGCTGAAAACCGACATAAACCAAGACAGAAAAGGCAACAGTCAGCACCCTTTAATCATGAGTAGTAAACTCACAATAAAATCCTTGTTAGAGAAAACGAAAAGCACTCGAATTAAATTCGGCTTCTTGATAGGATGCGATCCGATTTTGAAGAAAAGTGTTCCTCCATAATTTTCGTAAAGTGTGTGTGTGTGTGTGTGTGTGTGTGTGTGTGTGTGTGTGTGTGTGTGTGTGTGTGTGTGTGTGTGTGTGTGTGTGTGTGTGTGTGTGTGTGTGTGTGTGTGTGTGTGTGTGTGTGTGTGTGGTTAATATTCAGGTCTCCGTAGGGGAGGAGAACCGTTCCGAGCGTTTCGGACTCTTAGCACTCGTGGTACCTCAGACGTTACCAAGAGGAATCTCGGGCCGAACATTCGAGCTCCTCCCGAATGGGAGTTGTTCGGATTTAGTTGGTCTCGAGGGGGCAGTGTGTTGCCGACACCCGCGGGAGATCGGGTACCTCCGGCCAGGCTTCGGCCGCCTGGAGGGGTCAGAGGGTTGCCTAAAAGGTCCCGGGTACTAGCAGAGCTAGTAGAAGGTGTGCTAGATCACCAGGCGGCCCCACCGAGGTTATTCGGTAGTCCTCCCTGCGGGGTTGACGCGCATAAGTGGCGAATCCACTTCCACCTGTCTTGACGTTGTTGTCGATGGGGGGGGGAGGCTTTTTAGGCTCAAGGCATTGCCCCATGGAAAGAGCCTCGAAGTTTTCCATCGCTCCTGGGTTGATACAGGCCAGAGTTTTCGGACTTTCGGGTAGACCTCACGATGAAAGTTAATGTTCAAGTATACTCTTTCTCTTGAGGTTAAGTCTGGATAGTTTCTAAGCTGTTCAGATAAATTTCAAAAATATACATTTTTTGAAAAGTGGTTCTAACAATTTTGATTACGTTCATGGTGTTTTCTGACAAATAAAATGCATATTTTTAATTCTTTGGAAAATTTTTGAAATCTTCTTCATTGTGAATGGCTTTTGAACAATTGGTAAACTATATACGATAAACCCGATCTTATTACACAGATATGTGGATGTGATTAAGGCCTACAGTTTATGTCAAATACTTTGAATGTGCAAGTTAACCACGAGTATTTACAAGATACTATTACTGATTTGTACGAGAGGTGTTCAATGAATAATGCAACACATTTCTTTTTCTTAAAACAGATCGGTTTTATTCAGGATTTACACCATGTTATTCCTTAATGTTTTGACTACAGAACCGTAGTTTTCAACATAATCTCCGTTCAATGCTACGGCCTTTCACCACATTTATGAGAAGGTCTGCATGGTACCACTCCAGTAGTCTATGTGGGAGCCAACCGTCTTCCTGCATTAGTAACTTCCACCTAGTGCTTGCCGCAGAGTGCATCCTTCATTGGGCCAAACAGCTGGAAGTCAGCTGATGCGAGATGCGGCCTGTAGGGTGGATGAGGAAGAACAGTCCATTGAAATTTTGTCAGGTCATATCAGGTGCACAGACTTGTGTGAGGCCTTGCATTACTATGCAAGAGTGAGAAGCTGATTTGCAGTTTTGTGACTACGAACGCTGAAGTAGTTTCTTAAATTTCCTTAGTATAGCACAAAACACCTCACAGTTGATCGTTTCACAATGAGGGAAACTAGCACTAATCTCGTCGATCACCTCGAATAAGAGAATCCGCACGCTCGAACATTGCCGGTGTTACAGCTGGAGAGCAGACAAGGTTACTCGACTGTGATGACAGACGCCTCACCCAACCACTCACTGTGGTTTTGTGCGTTGCCAGGTCTCCGTAGACATTCTACTGGTGCCTATGAATACATGTGGAGGTCTTACTTTCCCCCAAAAGAAACTCAATAACTGCTCTCTGTTTGTAACGCACTTCCGTTACAGACGTCATTTTTAAGGCCAGTTATAGCGTTACAAGGTATCGGAGTTTAATGAAACTAGATGTGTTCAAATAGGAATATTTAAAGATTCCTACACAAAATTTCAATTTTTTTCAACCAAAATTGGCAGAGGAAAATAAAATGTGTTGCAATACTTATTGAACGTCCCTCGGATTTTCAAGTACATATATGTCAAAACCATCACATAATGGCCAGTACTTTTTTTAAGTATTTGTCTGTCCCTAAAGCCTGCCTTATACTTCTACGCCCATTGTACCAAGTAGGAAATATGTAATAAATACATTTGCAATGAACATAAATTGGAATTATAACCAATGATAGGCGTTCTTAGAAATAGTTTGTAGCAGGGTGAGCCCGCCTCGGTAGCGTAGATGGTAGCGTGTCTGCCTCACCTTCAAGAGGTCCCGAGTTCGAATCTCGGTCAGGGTGAGTTACCTGGATAAGGCTTTTTCCGGAGTTTTCCCTTATCCGAGGAATGTCGGGTAGCTCTAAGCTCCATGGACCCTGGACACATTTGAGCATCATTTCACCCCTTTCATTCACCGTCCGATATGACTTAACTTTGGAGGACGTAAAATTACTACAACAACAACAAAAAGTGGCAGGTTGAGTGGAGAAGGTCATGCAAGTGGAACATTCGACCTTTTAATATCATATTCCGAAAGTAATGGTGAAGGTTCTGCGGGACCAGCCATTTAATATAGTTTACAAGTTATGCATTGGAGCAAAGAAGCGTATAAAATTGTTTTGGTGATGTAAATTCGGGTTGCAGTAATCTCTACGTCATGTCAGAGAACTTGTTCCATCAGCTGGCTAATCACGAGGCGGCTTTACATTGAATAACAATTAGTGACTCTCCCACCTGCTTCGTAATCCGGCAGTGCACCCCTCTTCAATTGCTAAATCGCTCAAGTAATCTCTGATCATTAAGCGGAAACATTTGATAGATTCTCGAACCTCTAACCTCCATATAGCCAACCAAAAATTGGTGAAGTAAAGAGTGGCTTATAAATATAACATAAAACTGTACTTTCTGTATAAAACTGTTATCATATATTACAGAATAGCGAAGGAAATAATACCAAACGAACAAATAAGAGAATAACAAAATATGCGTGGAATAAACGATAATATTTTCCACAATAGGCATAAATGGAGAGAACATTCGCAGCAAATGAAAGTTTGTTCGCCGAAAAAAAAGTTCTAAAATATCGACTCTCAGAAAGAATGAAAGAACAACTCAAAAGACTATGACAATGAGAACGTAGCAGGCCAGACGTCCTGCTAAGGGCAAGGAAAAGGAAGAGGAACAGCCGTCTTTCCTGGAATCAAATCACGCTACAACGTTTAATCGGTACTTTACGGTTCAGTTGGGCATTAGCATGTAAATACTTTCCTTAAAAATTAATTTTAATGTGAAGGTTTATATCATAAATTTTTTTCAAGAACCAAAAAGTCTTAGCGTAACTATGAATCTCATTTCTTAGGAAGGACAGGTAGGACGCAAGGTAGAAATGTCTTCAAACGGCGATTATGGAACATCTAGCACTTCGTGTTACTCTCTGGTTCGCTCGGTGGGTTCTAACCATTGTTTATAGTCCCCCCCCCCCCTCTTATTCAAACTGCCTGTCTGCACTAGATTGATCGAGGGAAAGTGGCAAGTTTACATAGATAAGCCCAGTCTACATGGCTCATATCAGCAGTAGGGTGACATTTACTTAGACAATTCCTATTGTACCCACTTACTTGACAATGGGTGATGTGGTTCGGGTGGCGATTGTTGGGATAGTTTATACGAGTATGATACCATATTCATTATTTCCCCTCACTTCAGTATTTTTCCTCTAAGGCAGCGGACAGTGGAATTAGAGACGCGCTTTGAAAAGAGAAAACTCCCTCCCCCCCCCCCCTCACTAGCACGAAACCTTATGTCTAAGCCATTTCGTGAGAATAACGGGGAATATTAAAGGTCGGTTCTGGTCGTTCAATCTGCAAACTGCGATTCATCTACCCCGTCGGATCTGGCCATTCTTTGTATCTCGCAACCTCATTCTGGCTCTTCTAAGCATTTGGTTATTAATTTACTGTTTTTGGAGGGGGTGGCAGTTTCACCAAAAAAAGAGAAAACGTTCGGTTTATTATGGCAAATCACTGTGCCAGGTAACATTCTAAGAGCATGTTGACATGTTTTGTATTTGTGATCTACACGAGAATGTAGTCTTCACTTAGCATTAGTGCGTGAACACTGGCCAAGAAACAAATATGCCTCCAATTTTTCTATTTTCCATTTTATTGCCTTCTGTAATAAATAATTGCAGAATAAATAAAAAATTAAACATTCATCTCTCTTATTATGCGTAGATGTATCATTAATTGGGAAAATAGCATCTTCTAGGATTTTCCAGCTTACATATTACATTGAGAATTCTAACGATCTAATAACTTAATGGCGTTAAAGACAAAATTCCACAGGGAACAATCCCAGCATCTCTGCAAGGGTTTCATAATCAATATAGCTAAGCTGAACATCACATCTGAAGCTGCTAGTAGCACACAACAAAATGCAGAAATATAACTCTCATACCTTATAATTCAGCCTATGTTGCAATCTTGAAGAATATTTCAACTTAATTGCAGATACAAGTATTTCTGGTTACCTGTAAGCAGAGTCATCGTTTGCGCTGTCCAAATTCAAGACTCTGAAGAACTGCAAAGGCAACCACGGAGAAACGAGGCCCCAATTGAGTGTAGTGACTCTACAAGACTCGCATTCAGAAGGCCCGCGATTCTCTTCCAACGAATGTCCCCTCTCACCGTGGGTTTTTCATCGTTATCTCTGATTCGTAGGGTGAATGCTGGATTGACTTCTCTATTAACACAATTTCCTTTCTTTAATTTACCTGCAATAAAGTGTGCAACCCTTTTATCGCCGAGTGACCTCCATTAGCACCCTTCAAGAGTCGAACGCTGAACAAGAGAGCACTGCATATGTAGAAACTTCAGAAAATAACATATTACCTCCAGCTTGAAGTAATCGAATGTTATGACGGCTTATACGCTAGTTGTAAACCACAACTGATTCAGAGGATGAAAGAAAGCCCGCCGAATACGAGATTTTAATCTTTGAATTCTCTTATTCTGTCACTACTATGCTTCAAGTTGTCTTGATTGAACACTAACTTTTTTCAAGACAGTTCATTATATTTTGTTATAATCGTGAGTCACTTCCACCTCTGAACTTGTTCATTTTGCTTCATTTCACTCTGCTTCCTTTCTCTCTTTTCAGCATATTTTCCTCTCCCTACAGAAGTCACTTTAACAATTTTGTGTTCTTTTGGGATAAAATGTATAAAGAGATTCAATAATAAATTCTCTCTGATACCTTTCAACAGAAAGTTAAGAGCATGGCAAGGTTAAGCTTCTCTGTCTACATTACCAATCCGAATAAAAACGAAGAGAGGTTGAGAAAAAGATAGAAGTTTAGAGAACGAAACTGTCTCGTTAGTTCAGAAAGTGTATTAAGATACATTAAATTAAGCATAGCATATATATATATATATATATATATATATATATATATATATATATATAAGCAAGGGAAACGCTTCAGGGAAGTAAGACACAAAGAACACGCAGGAAATCTGAAAAAATACAGCTAATTCCTCAAGGGATGACTAAAACCGAAGAGTATTGTCTGTAGATCTTTAAGCTGAAGCATCATTTTAATGCTAAGTACTATAATCCTTATAAGTACTATCACAAAGGTAAATATCCAAGTTTCATCAAGACTTGCTTAATTCTTCAGGCTGTTTTGCATAGAGGGTATGAGAATGAAATTTTTGATTTTCAGAGCACTATGGTTTTGCTCACATCACAGTTGTGGAAAGTAATATTACAGCAGTCATTCTACATTAACAGGAAAATACTGGAATTTCAATTTCAGTACAACCGTAGAAAATGTGTTACCCATTGTTGGGGTTGGCTGTTATAGTGGATCAGAAGTAAACACGATTCCAATATTGGATCATTTGCTTCCAACGTAAACTTAATCAGAAATACCTGTGCTTAATATTTCATATACTTGAATTTGTTAAATTATTTGACTGCTGATCAGCGGTACTGAAATTCTAATTCTAGGTTGCGCATTCATTTTATCTCTTCATTTTGCTCTTTGTGATTGTATATTAGATAAACATACTTATCTTATAACCTGTGCGAAATATAAAATTTTATATACTCTTTTTGATAAAGTCCCTCTTTTATAATAATACATTATGTGCTACTTTTATTTCGCATAGCTTTGTAACTTTTTCGCCATCTCGTAAACACTGCCATACGTCTGAAGCATTACATCTGAATGTCTTATATTAATTGGAATTGGTGAAAGTAAACGAAATAAGTCGCTTTAACTGACTATCATGCCCTCTGAAACTAACATTAATTCTCTTTACTTAGATACTGTGACTTTCTTTGTGGGTTCGTGAAATTAAAAGTCCAATTGCACAAACTCAAAATTTTCTTTATTTCCACCGAATTACAGTTGGAACACTTGCCGAATACACAGAATTACGTAATGCACACAATTACAATTCGTCAGTTCGTCTGTCACAGGTCCACTGCACGCTCACAATTACGTACAACTCCTCTGATACACGTACACAGTCTTCCAGTCCGTTCGCTCACTTGGCGCTCCTCACGCTGCTCGCCAAGAACTGAACTCTTCTCCAGCCCGACGCGTCGCTTATATAGGACCAACTGGCTAATCTAGAAGGTTCCGGGTTAGATGAAGTATCCTGGATGTTCAAAAACTCAGGGGGAGGGGAAAGAGAGGGCCAGTGATGCTTTTCCAACCATCCCCTCGCTAGCGCTACAAGACAAATGGGTAGGCGTGGCCGATTACTTTCCGGCCCTCGCTCAGCCGTCGGTTGGTCGTACCTTCCGATAATTGGGTGACACTGCTCCCTCTTCAAAGCTGGTCGTCCCGAACAGGACCATCGTAGCGGGCCAGGCGATCCAGGTGTACCACCCACATCTTTCCTCGGGGCACCTTCTGGATGCGGTAGACCACGACGTTAATCCTCTTCACCGCCCGGTACGGTCCTTGCCATGGCTGCTGAAGCTTCGGGCAGCGTCCCTTGGTCTGGGTAGGGCGGTACAACCAGACCAGATCACCTTGCTGGAAACCTTGGCTGTTGGTTTGCCTGTCGTATCGGGTCTTCATGCGGTCGCTCGCCTTCTGGATGATCTGGCGAGCCATCTCGTGCATGTCGTAGAGGTGGTACACCAGGTTCTCCACATACTCGGTCGCTGGCTGTTTCGCCTCCGGAGGGCTTCTAAAATCCAGGTCACAAGGGAGGCGTACCTCTCGGCCGAACATTAAGCTGGCTGGCGTCTTCCCAGTTGTGTCATGTGTAGACGAGCGGTAGGCCAGCCAGAACAGTGGCACCTTGACGTCCCATTCTAGCTGATGGCTGGACACGACCTCCCTCAGGTGTTCCTCTAAGGTCTTGATGTACCTTTCGACCATGCCATCCGACTGGGGATGTAGAGGTGTTGTGCGGGTCTTGTTCACCCCAAGCCTTTGTAGTGCCTCCATTAGGTTGGACCCAAAATTTGTACCCTAGTCACTGTGAAGCTCCAACGGCACCCCAAATCGGCAGAACACTTGTTCCACGAGGCAGTCTGTGATTGTCATTGCCTCTTGGTTCGGGATGGCATACACCTCCGGCCACTTGGTGAAGTAGTACACGACCACCACCAGGTACTTGTTACCTCGGACGGACATAGGAAATGGTCCAGCTTTGTCGACGGCTTTCCGTTCGAATGGCCCTCCGACGTTATACTGCTGCATACGACCCCGGCTCCCAGTCTGGGGGCTGCGACTCGCCGCGCACACGTGACACTGACGGCACAATCTCTCAGCGTCTTCTCGGAGCCTCAGCCAGTAGTAGCGCTGGCGTAGTTTGTCAATCGTTCGGTTCACTCCCAGGTGTCCTCCTGAAGTACCGGCGTGCACTTACTCCAACACTTCCGGGACCTTACTCCGGGGAAATACCAACTGATCTTTCTGAGTCTTCCCATCGGGCGATTCCCATACCCGGAAAAGCACGCACTCTCTGGTCTCCAACGAGTCCCATTGGACTCAGTACGACTTGTAGCTGGCGCTCCTCGGTGCAATAACCTCCCAGGTTTGTCTTGTCCCTACCTCCACTTTCCTCAAGAGTGGCCCGAAGTCCGCGTCCACCAGATGCTCCCTCCACAGGCCTGCGATATCCCAGCCATCCGCAGGCACTGCCGTGACTACTCGGACTGCTGCGGCACGCTCCTTCTCTACCACTCTTGTGTATTGGACGCACTCTTCTGGACAGAGTCTTCGGGACATAGCGTCTGCGTTACTGTGGCTCTTCCCTCTACGATGTTCCGAGCTGAAGTCGTACTCCTGCAACCTCTGGACACAACGTGCTGTCTGGCCTTCCAGGTTCTTCAAGCTCAATAGCCAGGTTAGGGCGGAATGGTCAGTCCTCAGGTGGAATGGTTGACCGTACAGGTACTTGTGAAAGTGCTCCAAGGTCTTTACTACCGCCAGTAATTCTCGCCGAGTGACGCAGTAGTTCTTCTCTGCCTTGGATAGCGTCTTGCTGTAGTAGGCTATCACCCGCTCATGGCCGTCCTGGATCTGCGATCGCCTCTAATGCAATGGTCACTGGCGTCGCTGTCCACAATGAAGGCGCCACCTAGTTGTGGAAATCCCAAAGTTGGAGCACTGCACAGGGTCTTCTTCAGGTGCTGGAAAGCGTCTTCGGCGACCTTCCTCCACACATAAGGCCGGTGTTCCTCAGTCAGGCGGGTGAGGGGTTTGACGATGTTGGAGAACCCCTTTATTAAGCGTCGGTAATAACTGCACAGCCCCGGGAAACTGCACAGCTCTTTCCTATCCTTTGGACGAGGCCAATCGCTCACAGCCTGTGTCTTCTCCGGGCCTGTGGACACTCCGGTTGCTGAGACTATGTGGCCAAAGTAGTTCACTTCCTTGCGGAAGAGCTGGCACTTCTTCGCGTTCAGCTTCAAGTTGGTCACCTGCAATCTCTGTAGCAGCTTACTCAGATTCTCGAGATGATCTTCAAAAGTCTTGCCGACAATGATGTTGTCGTCTAGGTATAGCAGGCAGGCGTCTTAAGTCAGTCCTCTCATCGCTGACTCCATGAGGCGTTGTAAGATAGTTGGTGCCTTGCAGAGGCCAATAGGCATAGCTATGAATTGCCAAAGCCCTTGACCTGTCGAGAATTTGATCTTCTCCTTGTCTCTCGGGTCTAGAGCTACCTGCCAGTAGCCTGACTTCAGGTCCAGGGTCGAGAACCACTGTACACCAGCTAGCGTGTCCAGTGTGTCGTCAATTCGGGGTAAGGGGAAACAGTCCTTTTGGGTGGCAGTGTTTAACTTCCTGTAGTCCACGCCGTTCCACTCCCCTGGATCTCATCTCCTCCCGCATGTCTCGTACCGCTCGTTGCTTAACCAGTGGAACGCGTCTAGCTGGTTGTCGAATAGGTCGGGCGTCCCCGGTGTCGATGCGGTGGAACACTTTGTCGGTGCGGCCGTAGTCAGTGTTGCCTTGGCTGAAGACGCGCTGGTATCGTCTCAGCAGTTGCCGAACTTTCTGCAGCTACTCTGCAGTCAGGTGGTCGGCCGCCTTCTCCAGTAGGCATTCTAGCCGGGGCCCCAGCAGTTGCGATGGCACCGCTCCTGTGTCTTGTCGATTGCTGTTACGCTTACCACGGGCTCGCACGTTCCCAAATCCGTCCCGGCCTGGACGTCGTGTTTGGTGTCCGTTGGATTTAGCAGTCTCACTGACACCTCCTCTCGGCATGGCAACAATACCCTGGCTACACATAGCCCGTGTACAGGCGTCTTCTGGTCCAGCATCATGTTCCTGGTTCTCTGTTCCTACAGTCGCGCTGTCACCACCACCTCACTCCTCGCGGGGACAACCACCTCTTCGATCAAGATGACCCTGCAGATTCCAAGGCGCTGTTCGGGTTGACGGAGAGTAACCTCTTCTCCGTTGAGCCGCAGGACGCTCCTGCCGACGTCGACCGTCGCCTCCTGGCTCCTGAGGGCATCTAATCCAAGTATCACCTCCTCAGCCACCTTCGCGACGAACACCCACAGACGTATGGCACTCCTTCCCAAGGTCAGCTTTAGCAGGGCCACCTTCTCCACAGGCAAGGTGTCACCCGATGCCGTCACAAACTGGTATGGTCGGCTCGGCTTCCTCGTCGGCAAACCCTTGGTCACGTCAGGTCTGATGATGGTCACGGCCGCCCCGGTGTCTACGAGCACGCGCCACGGTTTCCCGTCCATACAACTGTCTGCGATGAAGCTGCCATCCATACGCCGGCTGACGGCGCGCAGTGTAACTCGAGGGGATGGTGGTGATGGCGCCGACGTGCCCCTCTCCACGACGGCCCTCGCTCGTTTTCCGGCTGCTCTTCCTGGCGTGGGAAGTCTCTCTCCAGGTGTCCGGGCTGTCCACACCCCCAACACAGACCACTAGGTCTTCGCTGGCGTCCCTCGGCTGGTCTTCTCCCTTCAGTGTGCGGACACTCCTCGTTCTGGACGTCGGGATAGCTGTTACCTTGGCCGCCTCCATCCATAATGCTGCCGTTAGCACCTCGTGGATGGTTTTATAATCGCCGAGCATTAGGCGCTTATGAATCTCCGTGTTTCGTACGCGGTCAACGAATATGTAGGTAGCCTCCCGGGATACGAACTCTGGTGGGAGGTCGACTAGGGCTTTGCTAGCCAGTTGTTTATCTGCAAGGGCGAACTCCCGCAGCGTCTCCCCTGGCTGCTGTGACCTTGCCTTTAGCTAGCTGCGGTACGCTGCAGCTAAGCGGTGGTTTCCAAAACGATTCTCCAGGGCCTCACAGGTGTCCTTGGGCGCCGCCGTTATCTGTACTGCGTTCAGAATTTCCGCGGCCCGTCCCTGGAGGCTGGCTATTAACTGCGTGGTCTCTTTCTCTGGTGACCATTTGTTGTTCTTGGCCACTGGGTCGAACTGGCGGCGGAAGACTTCGAATGTTGACGTGTCGTCATATTTTGGAGGTTTGATGCGCGCCGATGTTGTGTTGCGTCCCGGCGCGTCGGCCTTATAACCGTTCAACCTCCTGCTGACGTCGTCCTCCACTTATGATGATTCTCCACTGCTGATAAAAGGCTCCGTAGAATTGAAGGCATTTGTAAAAATTCCATTTCAGAAAGGGAGACGAAGATCGAATCACCACTTTTGAATTCTGCTCATAGGGACGCAGTGATCTCGATCGTACTTCATTTGGGTAATTCGGCCTCCATTTCAAGTTTGATTGTCTCGCTAAATAAGCATCTAATTTCACTGCCACGTGCCATGGTTCTAGGACTATTAGAAATGATCTAAATGATATTTTCTTTCTAGGTGTTCTCTTATACCAGGGGCGGCTTCTCGATGGGGTAGCATGTTTGCGCTACAACCAAAATGCTGGGTCTCCCTTTAATGCAAAGGCATGTTCCATTTGGCGTTCAGTTCGACCTTCTCTAGTGCAGTAGCCCTCAGCGCGCTGTATTGTTTGCAGGTGCCAAGTAGTTCACTCTCAGTTGCAAACCACTGGTATACAATGGGGAGGTATAGGGCAGGATGAACCTACGGTGTGCTGAGGCAAGTAGGGGGGAAGGGCGGGGTTATGGCTGCATAAGGTTGGTTAACCTAGCAGCCAGAGAATAGTGAATGCCAAGCCTTCTCCTTTTGTTTTCAGCGCCAACTATTATTCTCATATTAAATGTTCGCATCGGTCAACTATTACCACATATTACTATAACCTACCAGAGCATAGCCACATGTTTTGTGCCGTGTTTTGTTAGCTGTGCCGTGCTTTTGAGTAGTGAATAAGATTGATTTATTTAAATGCAAATATACTGTGTTATATAAGGAGAAACAATGAATTCCATAAGGTGTCTATTAGCACATTCTTTTTAAAAATGAGCTTAGAAGAAAAAAACCGAAAATAAGCGACTTAGAAGTCCTACGCCAAATATTAAAATCACATAGGTAGTCAAAACAAAAACAAGATATTTGAACAGGAACTTTAACAACAATGTATATGAGAAATATAATTTGATGTGTTGTTGTAATATTAAAAATAGCTTATTTTGCTTTCCTTGCATTCTCTTTGGCGGTGAAGATCCGTGGACAAAACGTGGCGTGAATGTTTTGCAGCATCTTCATGAACGCTAAAAACACGTAACTTAAAAACTGCACATGAAGAACACAGTTTTGCTATTCTTGGCAATGTAAATATAGAAAAGCAGATGGACAGTGCATATCGGAGAACAATTGAAGAACACAGCCAGAAAGTGGCTCAAAATAGGTATGTTTTAAACATTACTGTTTAACTGCATTAGGTTTTGTGGAGCCTTTGAGTTAGCTCTACGAGGACACGATGATTCAGCTACGTCAAGCAATCCTGGTATTTTTCGAGGACTGATAAACTTCAGTGCAGAGCTAGACTGTGTTCTGAAAAACCTATCTGGAGAATGCTACAATGTTTAAGGGGACCTCCAAGACAATCCAGAACGAATATCTTGCAATGTACACTTGAAGTCTGCCATGAAGACATATGAAGTCCATTTTTAGATGCATAAATAGAAGAGTGTTATGCTCTAGAGTGTTTCTGAAATACGCATGTTGTGTTATACGCTGTGAATTACCGTTAACTTGTGTATACAGCAGTCTATAGTGGCAGGCCTAAACAACCGTTTGTTACTTTTAAAAAAATTAAATTGCATGGATAACTTTGTGAACCACCGATTTTCAGAGCCACCAGCCGCCCCTGCCTTATACGTATTTAAATGATACAAAGTGAACATCATCTAGAACAAATATGACAATTGTAGTATTCAGTGTGGAGTATGTTCCTTTATTTGCCTTTATAAATCGCATACAAAGGAATATAACTTATCTAAATGATGCAGTAGTTATTGTACGTCCCTGTTGATGGACATTTGAAAATAAGTGTTATTCAGATTCACCTCCATACTTGACGGAGGGTTGAATATAATTACGTTGTGATTATCAGCCGCTACTGATGTTATAGACTTAAAAAAATAGTACAACTAATAGTTATAATTATTCACTAATAGTAACTCTAAAAAAATGTCCAGCTTGTTGTAGATGCCTGTTATACAAATGTTAGTTAACGTTATTAACCGTGTTGGCAATGAAATCGCTCCCATGGTTTACTTCATACCTCGTATTTATTTCCGGCAATTATAACTAGTTTCTCATCACTATTCTGTACAGGGTAACGGTTATTTCATATTTTTTCTAATATTTGGGAATTTGTTCTGAATTGTTATGGAAAAGGTGATTTCTATAAAATAGTATGTAAAATAGGGTAGGCTACAGAATGATATAACTTGGTGTTCCTATCGATTATTAAAATAAAGTAATTAAGTAATATTTGGACGTGGACCAATAGGATAGAAGTGAATTAGATGTTCTATAAACCTTGTGCGCAGAGCATACAGAATATTCATTTAATTTGGCGTCTATCATCGTCGAAGTAAGACGTGTTTTCTTTGCTGTCGTTCTGCAAGCGTGCAGCTCAACGATGCAACAATAATTGTTTTATGAAAGGACAGAATCAACTTAATTTAACATCGTAATATAATATATTAATGGTTTCTAGGAATAAATTCCAAGATTTTTAGAGGAGAGGTATAGTTACTTTCAACCTCAACATAATAAAACAATTCTCAGTCCAATACTACGGCCAGAGATAAGACTCATTGCTCCAGAGCGCCGAGGCATCTACAAGAATTCTTCCAGATCGGCATCATTCCTCGCGCCTTTTGCACAGTTAAATTGTTGCAACACTTCATTATAAAATCAGAGACCGATTAGTATTATTATGTTTAATAAAAGAGTAAAGTAACATTTGTGTCATCTTTTGTAAAAATAAGAGCGATGAATCATGATCATTACATCAACGAACGCTCATAGGTAACTGTTAATAGTGTCGTGAATCCGATCGGGATAGCGCGGCTTGTGCACACAACGGACGGATAGTGTATCACGGAGTTAAAGAGCTTGCATAAGCAGATAAACTTAGTGCTGAGATAAAAGACTTGCCGACACAGATAAAGTTAGAACATTCTGGTATAGTGGCTCTGTTCGAACGGTTACCATGGATTTATCTTTGGTGACAGATACCTCTCAGGTAACGCACTGATTACGCCACGTGGAGTGAACATGTATCTGTCATTTGTGATTTTTGCGAATTCAACTGTCTGAAGTGATGCACTTCTCACTCTTACAAGAATAATCAGTGCTTTATCTGAGAGGTTTCTGTTAATAAAGATAAATCCATGGTAACCGTTCCAACAGCGCGACCATAACATCTTGATTGATAGAACATTCGATCTCTTGATTGTTACAGAACAGTCTCGAATTATCAATGAGGTATTTAAGGAAGCGACGACTCGCCAAGAGTCAGTCGTAAAGTCGTGAACAGATGTTGTAACGAGAGCTGATGTTGTAAACAGGTGTAATCAGAACGCTGTTGTTGTGGTCATCGACCTCGGTAGATCATGATTGTGTATGTGACGTAATACTGCTACTGTGAGTGTATTTCTATGCAAATAAAGAGCTATTTGAATTTCTGAAAATTGGACTTTTAATTCTACGAACCCACAAAGCCACAATATTTAGACAGACTAGCCCAAAATCTAAGCCTCATCTGACAAGTAGTAGGGTAATTTTATTAAGAGACAACTGCTTGTATTTTACAAAACATTTATTGAGAGGTGACGATTTAAAATACTTAATTGAACATATAGAATAACTGAAAAGGGCTATATTCCGTGCATGTAAATAAAATCCAAGTCATTGTTGGTGTTCACTGTAAAAGGACGTCAATAGAACAAAACGTTGTGCCGTGATAACTACTTTGCACAAAAGACCAAAAATAATGCTCTTATATTAAAACGATATACAACAACCTATAAAACTGTTCTTGTAGATAAGGTGGTACATATATACGTGAAAGAGGGTATTACCGGGTAACTAAGTATAAATTGAAATTGACGATAGCAAATCGTACTTTAAGGTATGTAATTTAGTGTAAATTATTGTACTTCGAACTGTAAACATTATAAAACGCTATGCTTCAATCATTAATAAAATACGAATATAATTTTTAAAACTTTCTCTTTGAAACATAAGGTTTTCTCCCTAGAATGGAGGCAGAAGCGTTTAAATGGTAGGGAACAGACGGATACTGCACTTTTTCTTTGTTCAACAGGCCCTGCTTTCATTGCTTTATTGGGGCCAACCTGTAGAAAATTCATGAGCCCATCTGTTGCACTTCACTCACTGAATCTGGTCGTTACTTTGTTCTGTCCTGCTATATTTCTTCTTGTAATAGGATCACTTTGCTGTGAATAAAATCTCGACTGTATATTTTGCTTCTTTTTGCCTTATTGTCTTAACAAATTGGACTGATGCAAACTTCTGTAAATTTTTTATGAATTAGCTTGGGTTGGTCAACCTTATATGGTGACACTAAGGAGGAGCTAGCTTCCCGTATCGTCTTCCTAAGGTTGAAGCACATGAAAATTTCAACATATCCTTTGGTGAAATTGCAAATATATTTTGTGAAACCATTGTTGCTGATTTGTACAGGAATCGATAGAACTCTGTTCTGAAGTACGTTCTGATTCTTTGAAGGGCTCTGTTCTTCAGTTTCTACTTCTGCAGTTTTTAAGGAGACGGGTTCAGAAGGCTGAGTGTGAGTATGTACCTTATTGAGTTTCAGATCAAAAATGTTGTTGATGGCTGAGGAAAAACTTGTTCTTCAGTGATATTTTTGGCGTCACTAAACTTGTTAGGATTCCTTGGGAATATCCCATGGCAAACGCTGAGGTTCCTGTTTACACAATTGCAGCTTGCATATGCGATATGCAAAATCGTGAAGATTTGCAGCTGTGTCATAACATTTCCTGGATGAATTTTCAGCTGAGTCTTTACTTCTCTCACAACCCATGAATCTCACATCAAATCGCTACAACTCGAAAATTCAGTGCTGAGGAAGACAAATCTTGCAAGTGCTTTGTCACTAAACAGACCTGTAGCTTTAATGTTTTTTGTGTACAAAGTGTGGTAATCAAGTAGCCTCACAACAGAATTATTGTTGCGTGGCTTCAAGTACTTTATAAAAACTTCAACCATTTAACAAATATTTCGGATTACGTCCAAACTGAGAAACACGATGCTGCTGATCTAGAGGACCGTCTTTCAATCTTTGCCTTGGAAATATCAGTTAAGGGGCCACACACTGTGCTGCTGTTCAAAATAGATGACTGCATTAATCATTTGACATACTTCGGCTGCTGTTAAGTAGTTCGCCTGGCGCCACAGAGGTTATTCCACTGCCATCTACGCAGTAAGTGCGTGTACTCTCAAAACTATGCTTTTCTATCTGTCCACAAATTACTGTGCCAACAGAGTGCTTTGAAGAAATTGGCTACAATCCATGGCTCTAGATGCAGTTGTTAGCTCTGATTTGCTCACAGTGACCTTTGAGGTAATAATACACGCAATCCAAGGCCACCATTCGTTACCTAGTGGTTAAAATTGTGATTAAATTTGTTCTTTACAGAAAATTCGTTGAGTCTGTTTGATGATTCAGATTCATACTGGGGAGGTTAGGGTTACGGCTGCTGTCCGCAGTTTTGATTTTACTTCTAATTATAGGTTAAGGTGCGCAGAATTAATTTCCGAAGAACCTTTCATCAAGTTAAGGCATGTCCTAAGACAGCAATCTCGCTCGCTCGTGCTGGCTGGCTGTATACAGCCAGAAGGTTTTTGCTGCGTGCCCACCCATTAAGGGTTTTACCGCAGGTAGGATATTATTGAAAGATGTAGGATGAAGGTGATGTAGGTTTTTGATTGGGAGTTAATTTTGAGGTTACCAAAGTACCTTCGGGTTGAAAGAGAGGATGCAGTACTTAGCACCCATTTTGTTTTATTTTAAATATTTTGTAATTTGGTTGGGGAGAAATTTAGATGCCAAACAGCTTGGAAGAATTATGAGGAGCTCAGCTTTAGCTGCTGATAGGTTCAGCTCCTGTGTTATCTAGGGTGCTCGCATGCCATACTGGGGACCCGATGCAGTCTAGATCGGCGTCTAGTGGGGTCATAATTTCCCAGTGATCTGACAAGGGCGCTTCTGTGAGATGGTAAACTTGCGTATAATTTTGAAGCCCGGCGCCTAATTTCATCCTCCACGTATGGAAGACCCGATGCTTCGTGGAGCAACCTGGTAGGGAAATAACGTCCCACAGAATAAATAGACCGCAGTCCTTTATTCTGTGCACGTTGAAGCCATGCTAAACAGCTGTCTGCTGCCATGCCCCAGATCTCGCAGGCATATAGCATCAAAGACAGCAATGCATGTGGAGACTTGCTTTTATTTGCAGTAGTAATACTCTAACTATGGTCCGCCAATCAGAAGCATGCATTCTTATCTCGTGACCTTCCTTCCGGCCAATTAGGAAAGTAGGTGGCTCAACCGACGGCAATTTAAAACTTCTCCTTCTGCCTCTCTCTATAGATACGAAGGGATCGATCGTGAGCTGTGTGGTCGGGGGAAGGTGCACGCTTCGCCAGATCTCTTTAAAGTCAACCTAATGCGGAATCGTAATTATTTAGAAATAAGAAAATTTGTGTAAGTGTAAGAAAGAATAAAATGGGCTATAATTGCTACTTAGAGGACGGAAAGAATTATTCATATCTGACTCCAATCAGTGTAACCTTTCCGTGAATTTGAACAATGCTGAGCGTTAATAACATTAAAGTTGGGTTTATCAAACGAACAAAACAAGTATAAGCAGATAAGTTCTATTTTGTTTCTGATAATAATATGTACGAGCTACTGCCGGAAATAAACTTACTTTCTAAGAGTTAACAATTGTGAATAAAGAAAGACATTCTAGAACCATAACTTATTCCATATAAATATTAAAGCATCCAGTTCTGACATGAAATTTGATTGGTTGTAGTCATGAGTATTACATAACGTTTCTGCCGTTAATTATTTTAAAGTTGAGGTTGAGCACAAATCACACTTTAAAGACTAAAGAAAAATAATAACGCTATCTAATGTGTGAATATGTGTATCGCTTCTATAGAAATAAACCAGAAGCGAACATTTCTGCATTTTAAATTTACAATAGTGAAATAAAACCACATTGTTGTATCACATGATGAGCACAGATGTAGGTTGCACCTGGCGGTTCGAATTCAAGTTTAATGTATCATCATTCTGGAATGAACTACCTGCGCTAGCTACATTTGAAGCAAACATGGCTGAAATAATTTTTATTCTGTTCAAGAACTAAAAAGTAAAGTTATCTCGCTTTAACTGATCATATCTTGTGAGCCACAGATTGTACAAACTATATTATAAATATCAGTTAAATAACACTGAGTAAACCTGAGTATATGGTTAATGGTGCACATTAATAGCCTGAAGTCGTAAAGAGGTTACCACAGGTTTCAAAACCAGCTTTGGGAAATACTTTTAGTTGGTTTGATAACCTCTTCTTTCGCAGAAAGTTTGCCGATGCAGAGCAATAACAATAACAATTGTGTGCCACCTTTTTGCTCTCGTAGATTCGTTTGTCTTGTTTTCAATTAATTTCGCTTTCTGAAACGTTCCTTTCTTGTACGGAGCCTACACTTGCAGTCGGCCAGCACCCGACAGTCAAGTTGAATTGAGTCCAGTCGAGTTGAAGCTGAGTTGACCTCAAACAGTTGGCAGGCAGTTTCCAGTAAGTTAGCGCGAAGTACAGTTCCGTTTATTTAATTCAAGAATCTGTTGTATTTTATTATGAGAATGTGTTTCAAGTGTAACGTTTCTGCTACACTAACGAGAAAAATAAAGTGTGCTTAGCAGTCACTGGTGTTCTCATTTGTAGCAATTTATAATCCCTGGAAATGAAAACCTTTATTATGTTTTATGTAGTTTTGGTACTTAAAGGTCCGCTGTCTCAGCATGTTTGGATTGTTACAGCCATTTCGTCAGTGCTCCTGAAGCTCCTGAAACTGATTAAATTAGAAGAAGGACTCTCGCATGAAAAGTGATTTTATAATTATTGCTATGTAATGAAGACTCTGTATCTCATACAATTTTCTCAAACAACGAATTTAGACATTAGAATTTCTTTTTCAGAATAACATTTAAATTAATCGTCATTAAAGGAGACGTGGTAATACGACACATTTCGTTTTACCCTCAAAGAATGTAAAAGTGTTTCAAGGCAGTAGAATCACTTTTGGAAAATTCATAGCCATGCTCGAGTAGCCGAATGTTAGTGATTCCAGTCGTAGCTGTGTCATTGCACTTTTCAAATCCGACTTCACTTTCCAACGTTACCTGTATACCATATCTTTGAATCAGCAGTTATACAGAGACGTATCTGTCTATGTTCTAGTACTTCAGCCGATAGCTTATTGTTTGTTAGATCCTGGAAGGAAAGATGAGATGAAAGTAGTGTACAGGATTCCAGAACTTACCATAGCGGGGCAATACAGCCACGGTGGGTCCCTGAGTGGTGCAGGCAAGTTCTTCATGATGACAGAGTTCCAGGTAGTACTCGCGAGTCTCCCACTAACCAGCCAGGTGCAGCTGATAAATCAGTCTCCCTGAAAGAGCGGCCGGACGACCACAGCGCCTCCCCTCAGTCGAGGACTGTATTTCCAGAGCACATGCACCACCATCCAGGGCAACTTCACTGACGCTTGTTAACTGAAAAGACCAGATGGAGAGAATGAAATGAAGGGAAGTAAATCCGGAGATATAATTTAAATATACTTCCCAGCATTCACCTCAGTCACCCAGGAAATCTCCCGAAAAAATGAGTACTCTCAGTTATATAATTACTGTCTCATTGGTCTCCAATTAAGGTGATTTTATGTGGAGCAATTAATTAAATTTTCATACACAGGCTTGCTATAATAATATATCTTTCTGAATATGCTAAACCCAAGAGGTCGCTGGATGACTGTCATTGTAATGCACAAACACAAAAGGGGGGTTACTTATAGCCCGTAATTGTAAGTAAAAAGAAACAATCGAGGGGAGGAAAAAGAAGAAGAAATGGATTTGTCAAAGAAACTTTTACAATTCGTCACCTACGATGTCTACTCTGTAAGTCGTGATTATATGCTAACTTCAGTTACGCCACTTAAACTGTCAACTAAATTATCATTTCTATCACAGTCGACGTCATCGTATATTCACTTATTTTACATTTTGAACAATATACCTAATATCCTTTATCCATTGTTTTCGTAAAACAATTAATGGAACCCCTTCCGCATTTAATAACAATAATAAGTTATGGTGTGCATTAGTGCTTCTTGACTCATCAATAAGGATTCTATCCGTATATATTCTATCCGGATCCATCTGCATGTTAAAATAACCCTAGGATGTAAGTGTTCAGTTTTGTGAGTAACAGATGGTTTTATACAGTAGTGTACAGCGACAAGGCACGTTTCTTGCCATTACAAAATGAGCTCCTTGTCCTAAAGTGGAGGGGGAAGGGCCAAATCTCCCTCAATCTCCGTACAACCGCACACCTGATACCTCAAGCAAACCATGCATACCAAAACACCTACCCTCTGTTCGGGTAGAAAGTACCGTATTTCATTACGGCATTGTGCATAATGGACGGAAATGTAAATAAATCAATTTTTGAGAAACTAAGTTGAAAAGTGAAAATACGTTAATGACAGCATTTTAAATAGTAGCTGAGGGAAAACCAATCCCAACAACTTCAGCACCTTTCATTACACAAAATATTCTGTAACTGTAAGTCAACAACACCTGACAGTGCTTTGCCAGCCTTCGACACATTTTTGTCACCTTGAGTCCTTAGCTAATCACAACAAATCTGTCGCAATCTGTATTATGAATTTGGGGCCATGTGTTCATGCAGGGCTGAGTGTTATTTGGGTAGTAGTGTAACATTTAGGAAAGAAACTGAAATTTCAGCAAACATTCGTGTTTCTGTATACGTACCTTTGTTAACTTTAATATGGAATTATTCACGCATAAAATATACACGGATAAACAATTTTGGTTATAAACGGAGAAAAAATTTGGACAAGTGATTCTACTGAAATTAACATTGTCAATGAAGTGATGAGAATATTTTTGGTTTGAACTTTTATTGCATCATGTATTTTAGCTTTCGTGGCCACCGACAAGACCAGGGTGCTTTCTAGTAAATGAAAAGAGCGTATGTTCACTTATCCAAATAAACTCCCATGTATTAAAAAAGTATTTATAAAAACGTAAGACGTTTAAGTTAATTGGTGGAAATTATTTCATCACACTAGCCATATATAGGCTAAGGTTTTTGATAGTCAACATGGAAAATTCAACTTCATGGCCGGGATTTGAACCACGGATCTCCTGGATTCCGTCCAGTCGCTCTTACCCTTTGAGCTACCATAGCCAACGTGCCGACCTGACATTAAATTCTCCAGTTGACTCATATTTCCCCGGTAAACCACTAGGGGCTCTCGTATCCGAGATACACCGTTTGTGGCCACTTACTATCGTAAGTACTGAAGTCCCAGGATTCATCATTTATCTCTTATTATTTAAGTTAATTGATGGAAATCATTTCTTCACACTAGCCGTATATAGGCTAAGCTTTTTGATAGAGTCAATATTAAAAATTCAATGCCATGGGCATCCGACCAGGAGATCCGTGGTTCAAATCCCGGTCATGGCATTTAATTTTTTCATTTGACTCTATCAAAAAGCTTAGCCTATATATGGCTAGTGGGAGAAATAATTAATTTCCATCAATTAACTTAAATAATAAGAGTTAAATGTTGAAGCCTGGGACTACTTATAATGGTAAGTTGACACAAACGGTGTATCTCGATTACGAGAGCCCCTAGTGGTTTACACGTTGCTTATAATATTTGTATGAGAATTGTGTACAGTTTGCCACAGCAAAGGCCCATTCATAAAAGTTCAGACGCCTTTACTTTTGTGAATAAACCTTCTCGGTTTAGTATACTGAGTTAATAGGGCGGATGTTTTATTAACGGTTCTACTCCTTGTGTAGCATGAGTTCTGTCACAAATTCACTGTCCTTGTCACGCTGTAAGGGTAGCACATTCCAGTCCGGGACTGTTTTTAGCGTTGGCGAACAGTAGACCTATTTCATCTGTAAATTCTTTGGAACAAAATAAATAATTCTTTCATCTTAATGAACAGTTATTTTAAAGTTTCCGTATTAAATTATAAATCAATATTCACATATACAATTTGATTTTTAGCTATTGACAGTATATGAAGTTATTGTTGAGAACACCGTAATTTAAAATTCGCGTTTGTGTGACGTCAGGCTTATTTATGTTGTTAGACGATTTACTGATTGACGATTCCTTGATCACTCAAATATTTTCCGGTAGCAATTCATTCAACTGTCATTATTGTGTGTATATGTATGATATGGATCAATTTGACAAAACAAACAGGTTATCCACGTGCAAGATGTAAGTATTCTGGAAGGAGCCACGGAGTGCTCTTCCCCAAATGCTCACTATCGTTGTCGATTACCTCATGCAAGACAATTAACACAATCACATGATTTATCATTGTTGTGCAAATTTCTCTTCCATCCTTGTGTCTAAAGTAATTTGGTTCTAAAAGTTTACAATGGCGACAGTAACGAAATCAATCCTGGGGGAAGTATTTGGAGAAAGCTTCACACACCCAGTCTTTCGCTTAGGTCTATCGTTGTTTTACAATCATATCATTACCACAAAAATCATACAAACCTGGACCGATCTCCTTACCTGTTTGCAGTATACGTAATGAACTGTACACAACAAAACATTATTTGATATGACGAGGAACGGAGTGTCCATATGGATCACAGCTAAGCAAATCCTCTAGGTTCTTTCTCCACATTTAAACAATTCTTTCTGATACTGCAAGACTTGGGTTCTATATTCACCTCCAACGAACCTGTTCAGCCTTCTCTGGATTTTATTCTTCTTAATATTGTCACCCTGGTGGTATGCTCGCGTAGCCGATGAAAAATAATGGCCGATCGTTACCGGAAGTGAGACAGTTGAATGTAGTTTTTGAAAAATAAACAGTTTTCAGGTTAGCTAGAAAGATGAAATGGTGAACAGTGTATTTCGAGGAGAACAAAGTGTAGTTTTTGTGTTTCGTAAACTCGTTTTATTATTACACGAACCCACAAAGTCACACTGGTGTCAGGAAGCGGGATAACAACATCACCGAACATTATGGCCATGGAATCGGCATTGGAAATTCTTTTGCAGAAGATGAACGAATTAACAGCGAAGTCGGAAGCGGCAAATAACAACTTGGCCGCGAAGATGAACGAGTTAACAACAAAAACAGAAGCGGCAAATAACAACCTGGCCGCAGAGTTGAAAGAAATAAAGACCGAATTGACCACAGAAATGAAGGCAGCGAACGACAGTCTGGCCATGGAAATGAAGGAGGCGAACGAGGTCCTCGCCGCCAAATTTAAGGAACAGTTGGCCGGCGTGAGGGATGACGTGACGGAGCTGGGCAAGCGGATGGGCCAAGTGCACGAGCGCGTCGAGGACCTGGCGAACCGCTTCAATGATCTAGAGGAAAAGGCCGACAATAACGTCAAGTCCCTGAACGCCATGGTTGAAGACGTCGAAGACCTCGCGAACCGCGTAAACAACCTGGAGGGAAAGGGAGACGCTGGGGGAGACGCTGCAGGAGTTCGCCATAGCGATTGAGCAGCTGGCTAGCAAGGCCTTGGTTGACCTGCCACTGGAGTTCGTATCCCGGGAAGCCGCCTACAACTTTGTCGACGGGGTACGGGACACGGAGATTCGTGCGCCTAATGCTCGGCGATTATAAAACCATCCACGAGGCGCTGACAGCGGCATTAAGGATGGAGGCGGCCAAGGTAGCATCTATCCCGACGTCGAGAACGAGAAGTGTCCGCTACGTTGGAGACAGAAGACCAGCTGTGGGACGCCGGCGAACACCTAGTGGCCTGTGTTGGGTGTGTGGACAGCCCGGACACCTGCGGAGAGACTGCCCACACCAGGAAGAGCAGCCGGAAAACGAGTAAGGCCCGGCGTGGAGAGGGGTACGTCGGCGCCATTACCACCATCCCCTCGAGTGACAATCCGCGCCGTCAGCCGGCGGATGGATGACAACCTCATCGCGGACGGCTGGGTAAGAGGAAAGCCGTGCCGCGTGCTGGTGGACACCGGGGCGGCCGTGACCATCATCAGACCTGACGTGGCGAAGGGTTTGCCGACGAGGAAACCGAGCCGACCATACGAGCATGCGACGGCATCGGGCGACACCTTGCCTGTGCAGAAGGAGGCCCTGCTGGAACTGAACTTGGGACGGAGTGCAGTGCGTCTGTGGGTGTTCGTCGCGAAGGTGGCTGAGGAGGTGATTCTGGGACTGGATGCCCTCAGGAGCCACGAGGCGACGGTCGACGTCGGCAGGAAGGTCCTGAGGCTCAACGGAGAAGAGGTTATACTCCGTTAACCAGAAGGTGCCCCGAGGAAAGATGTTGGTGGTACACCTGGATCGTCTGGCCCGCTACGAAGGCGCTGTTCGGGACGACCAGCCTTGAGGAGGGAGCAGTGCCACCCTGGTGGTATGCTCGCGAAGCCGATGAAAAATAATGGCCGATCGTTACCGGAAGTGAGACAGTTGAATGTAGTTTTTGAAAAATAAACAGTTTTCAGGTTAGCTAGAAAGATGAAATGGTGAACAGTGTATTTCGAGGAGAATAAAGTGTAGTTTTTGTGTTTCGTAAACTCGTTTTATTATTTCACGAACCCACAAAGTCACAATATATTTTATGCTTTTAATAACGACGCTATAAACTATCGGGCTCACATCTGCGCCAAAATTTCGTCCCGCAAGAATTGTTTTATGTATCAATAAATCCACTGACACGAGGCTACCGCTTCTAAGTACAATTAGAAATTATCGGTATTGGCCCTGTTTGAACCCGCGACCTTTAGATCGTAGGCCAACATCTAACGATCTGATCCTCCCAAACAATTCTCTGGATGAACGATTGCTGGTATGAGACTAGTGTGAGCATATACTTAAAGTAGAATGTATGTTTAATGGAAATTAATTGTTCATTCATACTAGCCGTGTGTAGGACACACTATGAAACAGTAGAGCTAGACTGAAAAATTCAATGCCGTAACCGGTATTTGAACCATGGAGTTTCTGGTTGCCGTCCAGCCGCTCTAAACCTTGAGCTACTACGGCCAACGTGCCAACATGACATTAAATTCTCAACTGACTCGTGTTTTTCCCGGTAAACCACTAGGAGTTCTCATAAACACACGAGACAACTACCTTAATGGCGACTTACTGTGCTCTAAGTACTTTAAGGCCCAGGCTTTATAGTTCGGACCACTATTAGGTACAATTAATGGAAATTAATTGTTCTTTCACACTAGCCGTGTAGGACGCACTATGAAATGGTAGAGCCAGACTGAAAAGTTCAATGCCATATCCGGGATTTGAACCACGGATCTTCATATAAAGCCCGAGCCTTAAAGTACTAACAGCATAGTAAGTCGACATTAAGGTAGTAGTCTCATGTGTTTACGAGAACTCCTACTGGTTTACCAGAAAAAACGCGAGTCAGTTGGAGAACTTAAGGTCATGTCGACACGTTGGCCATAGTAGCACAAGGGTTAGAGCAGCTGGACGGAAACCAGAAGATCCATGGTTCAAATTCCGCCTATGGCGTTGAATTTTTCAGTCTGGCTCTACCGTTTCATAATGTATGTTTGTTTACTTAAAGAAACAGGAAGAAGGAAAGGATAAATCTATTTTTATAAAGTACTCGAACGTACTGATTTCCGTTTATTATATGCGTTTTGAATTAGTTGTTTCTGGTTAACTTTTGCCCTTCACGGGACATTTTAAGCTATTTTCATTCATTCATATCTGTGATCTAATAGAGGAATCTTAGCATTAAAAACAATTTTAAAATACTAAAACAATGCACTTATTGATATGTCAACTAATGTGTCTCTGAATGTAATATCCAAATCTTACAGAAAATTAAAACCTTTGTGTGGTAAATAGGAGAGAGTGAGAATATTGTCAAACATTTCATACCCATGCACTATCTAAGAATAAACTGTTTATTTTAATTCTTCTACACTTTTACTTTTTCTGCTATTGTAGTAAGTAGTGAAAATAATTGTTTCACTCGAAAACTGAATATAAACATTTCTTTGCGAAAACATGAGTTGGGGTCTTCAAGAGTGCAAACAAAGACTTTTGAAGTATTTAAAATGAACATTTTTTAACGAAATGACGCGAATATTTTCAAAGAAATCTCACCTTAGACTATCCCGGTTTTCATTTCTTCAAAATAGCTGTAACGGTTTTATTAAAATACTACATTCTCACAGCAAAATAAATATATCTTCAATTTTCTAAAAATATACTGACACGTCCTACCTATTCCTTATTCTCCCCATTTCCTTAAAAGTTAGGCAAAATCTTATTATACAATATAAATTAAAACACATTTGTGTATTTAGTGAGCCGCTTCCGCGACATACCTTGTCATTTGTCTGGATTTGCCCATACATATCTTCTCAGTTGTAGTTATTTACGCCTTCTTCATTTCTTCTAGTCTTGTCCATGCAAATAGAAGGGAATTTCAAAGTTATCACATACAGACCAGGTTCATTATCACATAAAGCCAAATGACCTTATTCCTACAGGAAAATTACTGAGATAAACTTAATCTCGATGAACACTAAGTACTTAGAGCAATAAGCGTTTATAACAATACGAGGTCTGTTCAATAAAGAATGATCATAATTTTTCACACTAAAATTCCATCTTCTTATATTCTGTTAGCTTAAGGTGAAACAAACACGCCGTAGTAGTTTCATTGTTGGTACTCCTTGTTCCCGTGTGTGAGAACCAGGCAATTTCAGATATGTTCAATATCGCCTACCGCTGCAATGGAGATAACATGTGAGGAACAATATGTGGCTTTGAAATTCTGCTTTCCTCTCAACAAATCTTCAGTTGAAGCCTATACAATGTTACAGGAGGCCTATGCAGAGTCTGTTCTTCCCTACAGCACAGCTCGAAGGTGGTTTGAAATGTTTAAAGAAGAGAGGCAATCAATTTCAAAGGAAGGTGGACCAGGTGCTCCAGTTATTGCTCTTACGGAAGAAAACATCAACACTGCTGCTGCCATTGTGAGAGAGGATCGACGAATTATCTTAAGATCATTTTCTGAAATACTGAACATTTAATTGGGTGCCACCAGCACGTTGGTGACAGAAACATTACACATGAGACGCGTTTGTGCGCGATGGGTTCCAAGACTGTTGATTCCCGAACAAAAGGACATTCGCATACAGGTCTGCATGCAGTTAAAGTTGATGCTAGAGGAAGATCCGGAGTTTATTGCAAACGCAACCACTGCTGATGACACTTGGCTACATCATTATGTTACTGAGAGCAAACAGCAACGCCCAATGTGGAAATCTCCTTCATCACCAACCCCCAAAAATGCAAAAGTGGTTGCTTCTGCTGCGAAAGTTATGCTCATCTCATTCTTTGATATTCATGGAATGGTTTATCAGCCTGCTGTACCTGCGCACCCATCAGTAACTGGACAATACTACAGGAATGTCCTGAAAACATCATAAGTCTATATCAGGCGCAAAAGACCACATTTCCGTGAAGCAGGCTAGATGCTGCTCCACGATAATGCGCAACCGCATATTGCCAATGTTGTTGCTGAATATCTTGCAAATATCAACGTGAAGTGCATCCCTCACTCTCCCTACAGTCCAGATTTAGCCCCATGTGACCTTTTTCCATTCCTTAACTTGAAGAAATGCCTTCGTGGGAGGCATTATCCATCATCAGAAGCAGTGGTGAGGGCTGCGGAGTCAATTTTGAAGGATCTTTCAAAGATTATATCCAACATGTCTTTGTAGACTGGCAGAAACGGTTGGACAAGTGCATCGCATTCAGGAGAGACTATTTTAAGAAGGACCATCAAAATTATGAGGATGAGTAAAGGTACGTTGTCAAAAAATTTGTATAACACTAGAGAAAATCATATCAGTGCAACATATCAGATTTACAGCAGTACTCACTGCAACATATTTTTCAATTGATTATTTCTTACAAAGTGCACATGATAGCTATTATCACAATTACATAATTATTTAAGTCACTCCATATCAAACGAATACGTTATCATTAGTAGAAGATATAAAAGAAATATGGATATACATAAAATAAGACCTCAAGCTTTTCTTGCAACCAGTATGTTCAAGATCTTCTCGGGCAGCAAGCCAGGTGAAAAGACGATTAGATATCGACGTTTCGGGAGTGTACATCTCTCCCATCATCAGGATACTTATTAAATGTTATGACCACAAATGAATCACTGGATATAACACAAATATAAACAAAGACAAAACACTATCAATATCCGTATTACGGAAAAAGAGACTTTCTAGTAAATTAAATGACAGGTCGGGAGATGGCGCGAGTGTAAAAAATTAATTGCGGCAAAGCTCTGTAGGCCAGTGTATTGAGAACTCCCAGTCGATGAGACTTATGATGGAAACTATGAGCGTTCAGATAGAGACCGGTGTGTGTAGGCTTGCGATATACAGCACGCCCCAGTGTACCGTTTCTGTTTTTTTGAAACAAGAATGTCCAGGAATAGAAGAGTTCTATCCTTCTCCACTTCCATGGTAAACTGTATTTGAGATCGAAGGCTGTTGAGATTTGCAAGAAAGATAGGCAAAGTGTCTGATGCATGTGGCCAAATTACAAAAGTGTCGTCCACGTATCTATAGAAATGAGATGGTCTAAGTGGAGCTGTGGCAAGCTGCGGCCCACAGATCTTTGTCTATCTTTGATCCCAGCCAATTAATTCATGAATTACAGCACCTGAGGCTCACTTTCCGTCAAAACGGCTACTCCGAATATGGTGTTGAAGCCTCGATCACCAAAGCGAGGAAAGGGAAACCTGTAATACAGCAAGCGTCAGATAAGCCTACCGCTACAGCCTGCACCCCGTTCACCGGCAATCTATCCGGCAGAATCAACTGAATTCTCACCAAATACATCAGGACCATCCACAAGCCACCTCCGAAAATTAAACATCTGTTGAGACCAGTGAAAGGCAAACTGGACTTCCAAGTTCCGGGAGTGTATTGCATTCCCTGTGAATGTGGGACACCGCATACAGGACAAACCGGAAGGACCATCGCTACAAGAATAAACAAACTTGAACGGAGCATTCGTGTAGTGCAACCTGAGAAGTCTGGGCTTGCAGAGCATTGTTTTGATAACGACCATACAGCCAACTTTCGGGAGATGACCATCTTGGCAAAATGCAACAGTTACTGGGAGCTGAGATTTAAAGAGCCTTTGGCCATTTCCTACGAGAGGAGCACGCCTAATTGTGATGCTGGATTTCGGTTCAGCTCCTCTTGGAAACCGGCCTTAAAAATGGAAATCCATCGACTTAAAGAGCACAGATCTGTACAGCTTGATAATCAAGTTAAGTAGTTACGTTTCTTTGACCCAATTAATTTTTATACTCGCGCCATCTTCTGACCTGGCATTTAATTTGCTGGAAAGTCTCTTTTTCAGTAATACGGATATTGATAGTGTTTTGCCTTTGTTTATATTTGTGTTATATCCAGTGATTCATTTGTGGTCATAACATTTAATAAATATCCTGATGATGAGAGAGATGTACGCTTCCGAAACGTCGACTTCTAATCGTCTTTTCACCTGGCTTGCTGCCCGAAAAGAACTTGAACATGAATATACATAATTTATACACAGCATAGATTGACAAAACTATATAACGCTTTTAATTTCTATATGGTGTGTACGGAAAACTTTCATTCCACCCAAAGTAAAAAAATCATAGAAATTTCATCTAAAATACAGTTAATGGACCTTCTTTTATAAAGGTCTGTGTGTGTGTGTGTGTGTGTGTGTGTGTGTGTGTGTGTGTGTGTGTGTGTGTGTGTGTGTGTGTGTGTGTGTGTGTGTGTGTGTGTGTGTGGGGGTGTGGGTGTGGGTGTGGGTGTGGGTGTGGGTGTGGGTGTGGGTGTGGGTGTGGGTGTGGGTGTGGGTGTGGGTGTGGGTGTGGGTGTGGGTGTGGGTGTGGGTGTGGGTGTGGGTGTGGGTGTGTGTGTGTGTGTGTGTGTGTGTGTGTGTGTGTGTGTGTGGTGTGGGTGTGGGTGTGGGTGTGGGTGTGGGTGTGGGTGTGGGTGTGGGTGTGTGTGTGTGTGTGTGTGTGTAAACAACATAAATCGAAAACGAAAATCCATTAAATACCAAACTTGGTATGTAAGGTAGCATAATTGAAGAAGCGACACAATTTTTTAAAGAAAATCTTTTAATCCTAGAATCCGCTTTATATGAAAAAGCTTTTAAATTTGGTTGTAACTATTCTGATTAAAATACCATAACATCTTAAAAAGATGCTTATTGTCACGAACCTGTTATCGCGATAGGGCGGCTTGTGCACACAAAGGAACTCATAAAGATAGCACGGAGATAAAGGTCTGCCGAAACAAATAAAGTTAGATAAATGGAAAATTCTAGTGACATCTTAATTGATAGAGATCATTCGGTTTCTTGTTTGTTACAGAACAGTCCAGAATTATCAATTCTCTTATATACCTATAAGAGATCGCGACACGCCAGCGGAGTAGTCGTAAACGGAGTCTAAGAAGAAAGTGTAATCAGAACTGAGTATCATGTGCCTGCAATTGTGTTTAGAAATTGGACGCCTTTGTTTGTGGTCAACGACCTTGGAAGATAGTATTTGTGTATGTTACGTGATTCTGCTGCTGTAAGGTTTAACCAAAGTGTATTTCTACGGAAATAAAGCACAATTTAAATTTCTGCAACTTGGACTTCTAATTCTACGAACCCACAAAGTCACAATATTCTAAATTTTCTGAGAATTTTCTCCAAAGTCTTCCTTATTCTGAATGATTTTTCCCTTAATGGTAAATCACTAGCGAAATGTAAAAGCACACTCCATGTAAAAGTACATCACTTCAAAGGTTTCAATTTGTGATAAATGCATTATTTTTATGTGATGTAAATCTTTTTCCCGAAATATTCCTTGTATTTGTTAGATATTCAAATATTCGTATGGAAAGTTGTTGTTGGCTATTATATCTACTGATCATGTAAAGGGAATACCATTTCAAAGCCATCACACACGACCTATTATAAATATTTGAGTATCCATTAAGTCTACTTTACTCTCCTATTTCAGCTGTTCGCATAAAGAAATGTTTAGTAAAACAATTTCAGCAAATGTTTTCTCATTAATCTGAAGAGTTAAAACAAGCGTTTAGAAGAGGAGTTTATACAGGAGTAGAAAAAAAATCATTTGGATACAAGACTTCAAATATTTAGGGATATGCTCACTATCTTCTCGGGCAGCCAGCCAGGTGAAAAGATGATTAGATATCAGCGTTTCGGGAGTGTGCATCTCTCCCTTCATCAGGATATTTATAAAATGTTATAACCACAAATGAAATACTGGATATAACACAACTATAAACAAAGACAGAACGCTATCAAAATTCGCATTACTGAACAAATCACTGTTTCCAGTAAATTAAATGCAAGGCCAGGAGATGGCGTGAGTATAGAAAATTGTGTCAAAGAAACGTAAATACTTAAATTGATTTTCAAGCTGTATTGATCTTTGCTTCTTAGTTCCACGGATTTCCATTTTAAGGCCGGTTTCCAAGAGGAGCTGAACAGAAATCCAGCATCAAGATTAAGCGTGCTCCTTTTAGAGGAAATCGCCAAAGCCTCCTTAATTCTCCGCTCGCAGTATCTGTTGCATTTTGCCAAGATGGTCGTCTCCCGAAAATTGGCTTAATGCTCGTTATAAAAACAATGCTGTGCCAGCCCAGACTTCTCAGGTTGAATTAAACGAATGCTCGGTTCATGTTCAACTATTCTAGTAGCGATGGTCCTTCTGGTTTGTCCTATATACGATGTCCTATATTCACAGGGAATGCGGTACACTCCCGGAACTTGGAAGTCCAGTTTGTCTTTCACTGGTCTCAACATATGCTTAACCTTCGGAGGTGGCTTGTGGATGGTCCTGATGTATTTGGCGAGAATTCTGCTGATTCTGCCGGATAGATTGCCGGTAAACGGGATGCAGGCTGTAGCGGTAGGCTTATCTGACGCTTGCTGTATTACAGGTTTCCCTTTCCTAGCTTTGGAGATCGAGGCTTCAACGTCCTATTCGAAGTAGCCGTTTTGACGGAAAGTGAGTCTCAGGTGCTTTAATTCTTATTTTAAGTGACTGGGATCAGAAATAGACAAAGTTCTGTGGGCCAGTGTATTGAGAACTCCCAGTCGTTGAGACTTATGATGGAAGCTATGAGTGTTCAGATAGAGATCGTTGTGTGTGGGCTTGCGATATACTGCAAACTGGACTTCCAAGTTCCGGGAGTGTACCGCATTCCCTGTGAATGTGGGACATCGTATATAGGACATACCGGAAGGACCATCGCTACTAGAATAAACGAACATGAAGGGAGCATTCGTTTAATGCAACCTGAGAAGTCTGGACTGGCAGAGCATTGTTTTGATAACGACCATAGAGCCAATTTTCGGAAGACGATCATCTTGGCAAAATGCAACAGTTACGGGAGCGGAGAATTAAGGTGGCTTTGGCGATTTCCTCTGAAAGGAGCACGCTTAATCGTGATGTTGGATTTCAGTTTAAACTCCTCTTGGAAACCGGCCTTAAAATGGAAATCCGTCAAATTAAGAAGCAAAGATCAATACAACTTGATAATCAAGTTAAGTAGTTACGTTTCTTTGACACAATTTTCTATACTCACGCCCTCTCCTGGCCTGGCATTTAATTTACTGGAAACAGTGCTTTGTTCAGTAATGCGAATTTTGATAGTGTTTTGTCTTTGTTTATAATTGTGTTATATCCAGTGTTTCATTTGTGGTTACAGCATTTTATAAATATCCTGATGATGGGAGAGATGCACACTCCCGAAACGTCGATTTCTAATCATCTTTTCACCTGGCTGGCTACCCGAGAAGGAAGTGAGTATTCGTCGCCAAGAAAATTTCAGGTCCCATTTTGTTTAAGGAAATTCTCTGTTACGATGTAAGAAAGCAATTTCAAAGCAATTTTCTTTTATGTAATATCTTTCTAGATGTGGTATCTCCTAGAGCTCCTAACGGACACGTCTTTTATAAAGCAATGAGCTAGCCACTATCATATTCAGAATGGTGTCTAATTTCTAAGACTTGTCTTCCAACACAAGAATCAATAGTCATTTCGCGCTGCCATTTTGCTTCAGTGATTGTGCAGAATAAACAGATCTTTGCCCGCCCTTAGTGGCACCCTAGTGATTAATCACTGTCTCACACGCCTATGTTATATACGGTTCACTTTCATCTCTTTTTTGTCAGACCTGCACACCGATCACATAGATATTTCACAAAAACTGTTTCTGGGACATACGGCATATTCATCATGCACTTTTCTGCAAATGTGGTCCAATTAATCCACAAAAAAATTGCGGGGGATCCTTATTTTGAATTCTTATTGATATTATGATGAACCCAACACCTTCCATTACGGATGGCGACGTATCCCGACTGATTAATTGTAAAGGGAGGGAGGGTGTATCGGTTGCTATGTCTTAGCGTAAAGCTGAGCTTTTCTTTCTTCTCTCGCAAATTCTCTCGAAAACCCACGGCTCTAAATCAGTTATGTCCGATTTCACCAACACATGTTAAAATCGACGTTAACAAATATAACGTAACAATTGTCACAGCGCTAGCACTAATGTTAAATTTCTTGCATTTCACCAACCTGTTTTCTGAAAATGTTAACAAACCTGTGTTAACGCCAAGAAACTTGTAAATATCACAGATATAGAAGGCTATGGGTGAGTCGTATTATTTTTTGAATGTACTGCGATGCGCTTTTGTTTTCATTTTCGTCTACACAAGCTGAAAAATGGCGGATAAACAAAATCATAAATAAAGCCCTGAGACAAATTTCTCATCGATAGAGAAAGAAGTGTTAATTGAATTGGTGACGAAGTGTAAGGATATCGTGGAAAATAAGAGGACGGATGCGGTGAATGCAAAAGAGAAAGTTGTCACGGGGAAAATATTAGAAATGAATTTAATTCAAATGCATGTGTCACTACTACAAGCACCAAACAACTTGTCAGTATTACGTAAATTTAAAACGAGGAGCGAAGAAGGGCAAGTGACTTGAACGTTTCAAGACGGCAGGTGGACAGTGTATTATCCACATAATTCAATGAATTATAAAATCGCAAAGTTATTGATACCTACTTGAAGCTAAGGCGAGATCGGCATATTCCTTTCGATGCATGTTCTTACCTCTCTTGTACTTCCGCAATAACCTTCATAGCAACATGTTTCGACAGTCTATACCTCCGTAAAAATTTTTCTTCTGATTGCTTCTCAAAATCATTTCTCCTCATAGGCCGCGGTGTATTACGAATGTCATTTAGATGGTCTTAAATATAGAAAATCGACATCAACAGCTGAGTTCATGCTCGCCATCTTGGCTATTTACAATTGTTACGGACTTAACATCAGAAATTTGTGTTGTTAGTTTAACAGGAGATTTAACACTAGTGTTACGCTAACACTTGTTGGCGAAATGCAATTTTTATTTTAACAATTGCTAAACTCATTTTAAGTCTTAACATGTGTTGGTGAAATCGGGCATTAATGTGGTGATGATGAGCCTCTTTTGCAGGCGATGCGACTACTGAGTGTGTTCTCGAGCATCCGCGAGCAACAGACCGGAAGCGAAGAGTACAGTTTTCGACGAGTGCTTCGCGCATGATCGGCGCACTACTGTGCGCAAAAGACAACAAAAGAAACTGTAAATACTGAAAAAAAATCGTATTGTAGTATTTTCACAACATTTATGAGATTCCATGATCAATATACTGGTTTAGATTGTTGGGGTAGAGTAATGGTTCTACACTTTTTCAGCAAAGACCAAATTGATATTCGTCACGTAAGTTTTTGAAAAAGTATGATAGTCCTTGATTGTGACTACAGATACAGAGGACACTTTTAACATTTATAAGTTTAGTGAAGGTGTTGTCTCCATCACGATAGTTTATTAATATATGGAAGAGTTGTATGTTGCAAATAATGTTAATTTATTGTGATTGTGGAAATTTTATGCAGTTTGTAAAATGCAAATGAGAAAACAAAGAGGGAATAGTTGTTAAGGAAATCATCATAATGGGATGATCGTGAAAAGTTATGTCGTTATGAAGATTACTCTCATTCTGAGAGTAGAGTTATTGTATACAATTCGGTGCTTGTTTGTTACCCGAATATTAAGTATTTTAAAATAAAAGATAACCAAAAATATTTTAAAGAAAGTTTTACTTTTAGTTAATTATTTAGAACCATCCGTCTGAGATAGCGATCTGAAGAAACAGAAAGAACAGATTGCTATTGGCGATTACAGCAAGGCTGAGGAAAATAATTATCTTTGATCATCAGAAGTTTAGCAGATCATCAATGAAAACTAAACAAACACAAACCTCCATTAAATATAGTCACTAAGAGTATAACATTCAAATGACCCAAAGCAGAGCAATTTTAGGTAGATGCTAACCTACGCGAAGTGTTCTCCTTTTCCCCTTCCAGTCTCTGTGCGAGGAACTCGCCTCTAAAATATAAAGTGCGAACTTGTTTATGTATCATTAGCTTTAGCACAGAATTTGTGAAATTCTAGGAGAAGTACGCTTAGTACATTAAAATGTAAACGAACAGAAGGCTACTTCCATGTTAATACTAGTATATCGATTAAACCATTCTTGAAAACCATTGTAGACCACAGCACATTGCATTAATCATTTTCTAAATAAATTGGGAGATGTATGAAAACGCCTGGCACATTACGAGGTGCGTTCAAGTTGTACCACTTTTTTTTCAGGACTGGGACCAGATAGGAACTATTGGTTGTTCCCCCCCCCCTTCTAAATACACGCGCAGTCTTTGTAAGTGCCTGACAGATAGAAGCACTGTACAATCTATAGAACTCCAGTGGCACCGACGAGGATTAGGACTGTTTTAATACTTAAAATGGTGACGTTTTCATTGAAAGAACAGCGTGTAATCTTTCATATTCTTCATTTTCGTGGTGTGGCACCTATTGAAATTAATCGCCAGTTGAGTGAGGCATGTGGTGATGGTACCATGGATGTGTCTAATGTGCGTTCCTCGGTGTGATAGTTCAATGAAGGCAGAACATCGTGTGACAAATCAAGACAGTCACGGTCTCGCACCAGCCGGTCTGACGACATGATCCAGCGATTGGAGAAGCTTGTTTCGGAGGATCGTCGATTGAGCATTTTAAGATCTTCATGCAGGATTGTTTGCACAGATCCCACGGAAATGCCAATTTTGGAGGCGATGTCTTCAGCTGCCTTGGTTTGTTAACATACGATGTTCTGCCTTAACTGAACTGCCGTACCCAGGAACGCACATTAGACACATCCATGTTACCATCACCAAATGCCTCACTTAACTGTCTCGGTTTGTTGTCACACGATGTTCTGCCTTCACTGAACTGCCGTACCCAGGAACGCACATTAGACACATCCATGGTACCATTTCCACATGCCTCACTCAACTGCCTTGGTTTGTTGTCACACTATGTTCTGCCTTCATTGAACTGTCGTACCCAGGAACGCACATTAGACACATCGTGGTACCATCACCACATGCCTCACTCAACTGGTGAATTTCAATAGGTGTCACATCACAAAAATGGACAAAACGAATGATTACACGTTGTTCTTAAAATGAAAACGTCGCTATTTTAAGTATCAAAACAGTCCTAACTCTCATCGCTGCCACTAGAGTTCTACGCACTGTACAGTGCTGCCATCTGGCACACATTCACAAAAGTCCACGTGCATTTAAAAATACAGAAGTTCCTATCTGGTCCCAGTCCTGAAAAAAATAGGAGGTGTTATAACTTCAACGCAACTCGTAAAATAAAAAGACCGATGATTAATGTTTAATATTAAAAGAAAGGACTGGCGGATGTTTAACAGTTCTTTTTCAGGATTCCACAATCTGGATAAAACATGCAAGTTGTCTCACAAAACTATCTGGATATTTTGAAAACCTCCATACGATAGTTTGATGTGTTCAAAATTATTTTTAATACAGCCATTAATAGCAGTTTCGATAACAGTAATGTAATTTTTATAACAAATAATAAATTACAGCAAATAACATTTGCTCCAAATTTTCCCGCCGCATCATCCGTCAAATTTGCCTAAACCTCTCACAACAATATCTCTACAACCGATTGGCCACGTAGCTTAGTCGGTGGAGCACCTGCCTGCCGTGCTAGTAGTCCCGGGTTCGTGGGTGGCGATTTTTCTCCGACCAAGACAATTCGTCATCTTCCCCAGAGTCTGGAAATATGAATGAGAGTGCGAATGTGGTCGCGATCTAATGATTAAAACCAAACGAATACGAATTAACACCTTCGAGATGTTGCAAAAGAGAATTGCCGACGATGTAATCATTGGAGTTGAAGACGGGATATAAATGCAACAGGTAAAAAAAGTATTTATCTCTACATGAATTATTCAGTTCCATATGATTGCAAGGAACATGTTTTCTAACAGTTAAAAGCGTTATTTTTTAATTTTGAAGAGTATAAAACGTACCTTTTACCCAAAATGTTTCTGTATTTGCAATTCATTTATGTGAAGAAAAAAAAAAAACGTAAGAGGCTACAGTGTGATGGATTTTAAAATCTTCAACAATGAAGCATAATTACAGTACAATTTGGAACACGTATCTTCGAAGGAATACATCATACAGAGAGGATATAAAATACTACCCCAAATGCAAATCAGAGATACACTTTTAAATTTCATGTTTTGTTCTTTAAAATGCACATGATTTGTGTTAAATTTAGCCTGGATTTACGAAATTGTACCTTGAAATAGTCCTTAGTCATCCCATAGAAGAGATTAAAGTAACACATGTAAGAAATAAAGCCGATAAGTCTCTCAAAATAATGTAGTGTTTAACAATACGTAACCAAGCCACCTCTAGCGTAGTGGTAACGCTTCTGCCTGACCTTCAAATGGTCCGAAGTTCGAGCCTCAGAGTGAGTTACGTGGATAAGGTTCTTTTCCTAGGTTTTATCTTATCTATCTATCTATATATATATATATATATATATATATATATATATATATATATATAATAAAAATAAAGAAAGAATAAAAATATATTCTGCATTTCTTATGTCTTGGTCTCTAGATGCTTTACGAAGACAAAGTATTACAATTTTATAGTTACTCAAACATAATAATTATATTGATATTTACAAAGAATTTGCAGAAAAGCTAACCTACACTAATCTACCTTATCTAACCTAACTAATCTACTTGCTACAATTGTAGCTTAAAATGTTCACAATCTAAACTACTTCTACCTTCCTATCCCAAATAAATCATCTATCCTTTTGTTCTTGTGTTTATGTTGTCTTCTTCTGTCGCTTCAAATCCTTCTGTTGAATCCAAGATTGTCCACTTCTATTAATCCTTCGACTAGGTGATGTTCCTCTTCTTCCTTTGGTTGTTGAAGCTAGGTATCCATATTCTGTCGTCGAAGTCGTTCAGATCTTCTCGATGTGGAATGTGGTTCACGATATCTATGTTGAATATTGTCTCTTACTCGTCATTGCTGCTGTCTTTGTTGATTATATTCATCCATTACTATTGTTGAGACCTTCTCCGCTGCCAATTCTAGTATTTTAAAATCTTCCCTCTTCCTAATGATGTTCTATATACATTTTCCTGTTAATTCTTTCCTCTCTTCTTCTAGCTGTTGTGTATACTTTATACATTCAAATAAAGCATGTCCCGAGTATCTTATTCCATGCTGGTTGTACACATGGTTTCATCTGCATTTCCTATCTTTTTAAATTATGTCTTGTACGGTCTATGTCCTGAAATGTATTCTATTCCACTTCGTCTTGGTTGGATCTTCTTTCGTTTTAACCTCTCATTTATACTAGGAAAGATTTCGTGTGTCCTCCTTCCTATATCAATTTTATCCCATTCATGTTGCAATTCTTCAATTAATACGTTCCTAATTTCTCTCCTCGTGCTGCATGGAGTTCCCAATAAATGTTGTATCTTAGTGAATTCTCTCCACTTCATCCAAAAGTAGGCTGCCCTTTGTTTAATCAACAAATCCAATGACCATGTTCCCACTATCACTAATAATGCCATTGTTGCACTCGTTGATACTGCTCCTGTACAACGAAGTAAAGCCTTTCTTTCGTTATTTCCGTAGATTATCTATATTCTTCCTTAATTTTACTCTATGTGCACATATCAAGGCTCCACACGCAGCTACACCCACCACGAAACTCATATGAAATGTATGAATCGTATCTAAAAGATGAATGTCTTATAGCTCTCTAAGCTAACCAAGCGGAATGGTTCCGGCGGTTTCGTCTGTGTCCTGCATTCGAGAGGTACGGGTGGCCGACCTATCTAACCCATGGTTTTTTCGGGGGTTCCCCGGGTCACCAGGCAAATGCTGTGTAGGATTTCCTATCCCTTCACTCCGTCCTCATTATCATTTCACATTATCTCTCATCATGTGGTCTCTTTCAGGGTAGAAGTATCGGCGGGGTGATATGCATGGCAGGATGATTCTCCTGGTAGGACGGCCTCCGGTCTCTGGGCCAGCCTAGTGGACCATTTCAGAACGACAGTGGGTGGGATACGATTCTATCCTATCCTATCCCATCCTAACTCTAAGCTATATGGACACTGGACTCATTTGAGCGTCATTTCAGACATCGTCCGATGTGATTTAACGTCATTCTCAATGACATTTGTATAACTTGTAAACCTTAAAATATACTTAGACAAAAAAAATGTAGAACTCGTTTAAGTACACAATTTGTTCAAATACATTTCTTTCCTTCGTTTTGTTTAGTTTTGTAGAGATGTTCCTTTTTTAAAAAAAATTGTAGTATCATTTATTTTTCTCAATTGGAAAGTCATTATTCCGTCTTTTATCTCTTGACCATTCAAAATGAACGGAATTTCATAGAAACTACATGCCCACCAGTTCTTAAAACATTTAAATCTCGGTATTCAAATTTTGGGTACAAGGCACACCTCCTCTACCTCCAAAGTACGTAGTATAGAAGTTAATAAAAACTTACTTTATGTCTTAAATGTGCAACAAGTAATGAGTTGAGTAAAACACCAAGTGTTCTGTTTATGGCAAGGATGTATCAAAGTGAGAAACGATAAAAACTTGGTTGGGTGATGTACGCCTATTGACCCTTTTCTTTGGAGACAACTTTACCAGAGTATTCAGGTAGTTAAGTGCAAATGCAACAAAAATACTTAAAAGGGCATACTTTGACACCACGATGCAATGTAACAGTATAGCTCGCCTCGATAGATAGATAGTATCGTGTCTCCTCACGTTCAAGAGGTCCCGTGTTCGAATCTCGGTCAGGGTCAAGGTTTATTCAGGGTTGAGCGTCATTTCACCAATTTCATCCATCGTCCGATATGGCTTAACGTTGGAGGACATAACGTTAAGTACAAATGTATCATTATGTATTAAATTTAAGAGACGATCCCTATCCCAGGAAAATTGACCAGGGAATTCATTAAATAGCAGAAAGTGGCTTAATAAACCTGCAATTCTCTTTCAATATGTATATAAAATTACAAAAGCAACATATGTTTCTTTTAGTTCCAAAGGTTCACCTTTTCCATACTTTTCCCATTTGACCAAAATTTACATTACAGTGTACTCCTACACTTTCTCCCGTTGTACTTTACAATAATTTTGGTTTAATACTCACCGAAAGTCTGGAATGAGCAATTCTGAAGAGGTCGAAAGATCATTTAACCCTAACACAGCACTCCTACCGCCTCTGCCGCGATGTCCCGTTCTGAACTGATTAGCAGGTTCTTATTCTTCACTTTGCCCTTCGCTGCTGTTATTACCGCCCCGGGGTTCCCTCTGGTTTTGCCACCAGGAGCGCTAGAGTAGAGCCAGGGCCAGTGCTTATGCGGATTCCACTCGTCGGGGAAGACGTCATTTTTCAGTGTATTTCCTGAGTAATGAGTCCTTTGAGGGGGAGTGGACGAAATGGCACAAATGAATTTAATAAATTTTTTGGAAGACCCAAACCGATACATGTGACGCAAGGTCATTAAAACACGTAGTCTTGAACGGGAGATCGTGGCTCAAATCCAAAAAGGAGGTCCTCTAAGATGAACTTTCTCCAAGATTACCTCAGTCTTCATAACTGCCAAATACTGAAGATTTATCCCAAACCTGGGGCTGGAATGTTTCCTTATCACATTTCTTTTCATGATTGTATCTTAATGTATGCCTGTGGTCCCACATGCAGTCATAAGGGATGCACATGACTACTAATGACAGATTCGAACGATAATCGACCTAAGTCACATTTGAGATTTCAATAGTATGTGAACAGTTACTAGTGCAAATGTTGCATTAATAAATGAGGTGTGGACTTCATGGATCTCTCTCTCCTTTTTTTTTTTTTTTTTTTTTTTTTTTTTGCTTTTTGTTTTTTGGTGATATCCTTCCTTTAACTTTTTAAGTCATATCGGCCGATGAATGGAATGGATCAAATGTTGTTCAAATGGGCTCAGGACCCAAGGAGCTTAGAGTTACCCGTCATTCGTCTTTTAGGATAAGGGAAAACCCCGGGAAAAACCATATCCAGGTAACTCACCCTGACCGAGATTGGAACTCGGGATCTCTTGAACGTGAGGCAGACATGTTACCAACTACGCTACCGAGGCGGGCTTCATATAATTGTTAACTCTGATTTAGTAAAAGCAACAGATATATTAGAAAGGTAACTACCAGCACAGCCCAAATACACACAGACACACAGACACAGACACACACACACACACACACACACACACACACACACACATACACACACACACACACACACACACACATTAAATGCAGGACCGAAGGGGGAGAAGATATTGAAAAATGTTAAAACATTTCCAAAGAGATAAAAACTGAAAAGCCATCGAAATTGAAAAGCAGTACCCTAATTTCTGATACGTTTACCATTTTAACAACAAAACTTCAGTTTCATGTGAAAGCACGGTGGACTCGCATGAAACACGTTAATCTTGTTACCTCCATATTCCATGTAGCACTAGAAATGCAGACCAAAAGCTTTTCTCTGTCCTATTTCATTCCAGAATGTCACGTATGCGTGGTCGAAACACACAACCAACAGTATTTTTAGCTTTCATTCTTTCTCTTTCTCCATCATTCGACTGAAAGTGATGTAGGAATTTGAAGGAACCGAGATCACAACTCTGTTTACTTATTCCTTCTCTTTTCTCTCTAGGTAGGCATTATATTCAAGACTTTTTTTTTTCTTTTGATCCTTTTACATGCAGCCAACTTTAACTTCTAAGATCATACCGACGATTTCGTTTGAAAAGTTGCTCATTGTCAATTATGTTCACTTTTAATATTTGTGTAACTTTCGGCGTTTTAAAGTTAGATTTTCTTTGTAAACACTGAAGCTCATATTTTCAAATACTCGGGCGCGAAATGAACCCAGAATAACTCGATTTGGAGGCTAGCATGCTAACCATCAAACCTTAGGCAGTTTATTACACACACTATCACGATTTTAATAGAATTTGAAATTTTAAGAAACCTGAGCCCCCAAACTAATATAGCTGTGCATGTATGAAGGTGTATTTAAACAGTATAATAAAAAATTATGAGGCCGCGCCGTGGCCGAGTGGTTAGACCACTCAACTCTTATCAAAGCGACCCATGTTGGATTCGAGACGACCGCATGTGAGATTTGTGGTGGACATAGAGGTGTAGGGGCGAGTTTCCTTCGGGTACTCCAGTCCCCCGCCAGTTTATTCCACCAGTGAAAGAAAGATTATTAACACATTACAAGGCGTAAAGTATTAGAAGGCACGTGAGGCGGAGCTCTAGATGGCTCGCCTAGAGCGACTGTCCCATCATAGGCGTGTCTCATAGGCGTTGCCTGGTTCGGAACGCACAGCACAAGCGTGAGCAAGAGATTTCTCTTTTTCATGAACCCAAGATTATTACTCTAAAATCGACATTCTAATATCCTAATTCATCGTTTACAGTGCTCCTTGCGTCGCAGTTTTAGTGTTAGACTAATGAAACTTGCTACACACGTTCACAGAGACACAGTGTGTCCCGGGTTTTATTGTGAGATCCATTAAGCATGCTTTCTTTATTTCAAAACACACAAAAAAATCAAATTTTGGGCAAAAAAGCCATATTCATAGTTTTAAATATTTCTGAAGCCTAAAGTTATTGAGACACAGAGAAACCTAGGGCAAATTCAAAATATGGATATATTGAGAACCTGTTGTTAAAATATTAAACCAAAATTTAAGTTATTTTGTCGCAAAGGACTTTTAGGTGACGTAATCAAAATTTAATAAATTGGACCATATTTTCCGAACTATCAGAGTATAATTGATAACATTTGGGCTGTATCATATTTGTACTAAGTTAATCTGTGGTATAAATCTTAAAAAGCTAGCGTTGTTAGTTAAGGATTTCGAATTTTCAGTCATAGGTACCCTTAACATTAACGTATATGTAGAAATTGTTAGGATTTCGAAAACAGTCCCTAAAAACTCATAAAGGGCTGAATAACATTATGAAGCAAAGTTATAGCTAGTATATAGCACTGAATTTTAATGTTATAGATAATATATTGTACAAGCTATTGTCTTTTGTTGTGTTTGTGATCCATTGTTTTGTTGCAATCAATGGTTTATCTGGTAGCTCGTATTTACGCTGAAAATAAAACACACCCGTTGTCCGCATTGAAGTAAAGTATATAAAAGTTGTATAAATATGTTATCTAGCTGGCCTTTGTGTTATTGCATATATTTCTGTGGGCACAATATCATATTTCCAATATTGAGTATACGTTTTCAGCAAAACTAAGGCGAGGAAAAAAATATAAAGAAAAAGTCAATCCAGATTCATCCTTTCCATCCTTCCCTCCCTCCCATCCCTTCTTCCCCCTTTCTCAATCCCTTCCTTCTCTCTCGTTTTCTTCTTTCGTTCCTTCTTTCTTTCCTTCCTTCTTTCTTTTTTCTATCCTTCTTTCTATACGAGTCAGTTGGAGAATTTAATGTCATGTCGGCACGTTGGCCATAGTACCTCAAGGGTTAGAGCGGCTGGACGGCAACCAGAAGATCCGTGGTTCAAGTTCCGACTATGGCATTGAATTTTTCACTCTGGCTGTACCCTTTCATAGTGCGTCCTACACACGGCTGGTGTGAAAGAATAATTAATTTCCATTAATTGTACCTAATAGTGGTCCGAACTATAAAGCCCGGGCCTTAAAGTACTTACAGCATAGTAAGTCGCCATTAACGTAGTTGTCTCATGTGTTTATGGGAACTCCTAGTGGTTTACCGGGAAAAAAGAGTCAGTTGGAGAATTTAATGTCATGTCGGCACGTTGGCCATAGTAGCTCAAATGGTTAGAGTGGCTAGTGTGAAAGAACAATTTCCTTCCCTCCTTCCCTCCTTCCCTCCTTCCCTCCTTCCTTTCCTCCTTCCTTCCTCCCTTTATCCCTTCCTCCCTTCCTCCCTTCCTTCCTCCCTCCCATCCTCCCTCCGTCCCTCCTCCCTCCCTCCCTTCCTTCCTTCCTTCCTTCTTTCTTTCTGTACTTGGTTACAAAATCGCCTATCCATCCAACTCTCTGTAAATACTTTGAAATAATTTGAATACTTAATCTTGCGAGCCCTTTCAGTTATGGAAATCCATTTAAGGCAGCTGCATACATTAAAGTAAAGGTTCTCCCTGGCAAAGCTTACTGTCGTCGAGGCATTATTGCGCCGCTGCCGGCCCGTGCGTAGGCGAGCGCTAGGCACTTGCCGAGAGACCGAAGCGGGGAGATCAAGAGACAATGATGTCTGGATAACACTTTGCTTCTCTTGCCATCGTGAAAGGCCGTGAAACTTCGGCAGCTTTCGAGAAACAATAGCTCGGGTGTAAATAAGCGGCAAAGTCTGAGAATCTGTTGTTAGTGCAGTTGTTAATGAAGAAGCTAGCGAGCTGTTAATCGTGTGTGTGCAGCTATTTGAAGTGTACTACAAATAATTTCTTTCGGTTGTTTACGTGTGGTAAAGCAACGAGAGACCTTGTAGACTGCGTTTGTGTAGTGTCACCCTGGCGGTAGACTCGCGAAGCCGATGAACAAATGATGGCCGGTGGAGATTCGGGAAACTTCAGGGCCGATCGTTACCGGAAGAGACAGTTGAGAGTAGTGTTTTGAGAAAATAAACAGTTTTTGAGGTTGCTAGCAAATTGTAAGGTGAAGAATATATTTGCTACGAAAATAAAGTGTAGTTTTTGTGTTTTGTAACCTCGTCTTGTTATTTCACGAACCCACAAAGTCACAACTGGTGTCAGAAGTGGGATATACGACAATGGAAGCTGCATTGGCAAAGATTTTAGAGAAAATGGAAGAAATGAAGACGGCAAATGAAAACCTCGCTGCAGAAACAGAAGCGGCAAATAACAGCCTGGCCGCGAAGCTGGTGACTACAAATGACAACCTGGCCGCGGAGTTGAAACAAATAAAGACCGAATTGACCACAGAAATGAGGGCAGCGAACGACAGCCTTGCCACGGAGATGAAAGCGGCAAACGAGGCCCTTGCCGTGAAGTTTGAAGAACAGTTGGCCGGCGTGAGGGATAACGTGACGGAGCTGGGCAAACGGATGGGCCCAGTGGACGAGCGCGTCGAGGACCTGGCGAGCCGCGTTGACGACCTGGAGGGAAAGGCCGACGACAGCGTCAAGTCCCTGAACGCCATAGTAGAGGACGTCGTCGGAAGGAAACTGAAGGATTTGAAGGCCGACGCGCCGCTACGCGACACAACATCTGCGCGCGTCAAACCACCGAAATATGACGGCGCGTCAACATTTGAGGTCTTCCGCCGTCAGGTCGACACAGTGGCCAAGCACAACAGATGGTCACCGGAGGAGGAGGCCACACAGCTAATAGCCAGCCTCCAGGGACGGGCCGCGGAAGTCCTAAACGCGGTGCAGACAACGGCGGCACCCAAGGACATCTGGGAGGCCCTGGAGAATCGTTTCGGGAACCACCGCTTAGCCGCAGCGTACCGCAGCCAACTAAAGGCAAGGTCACAGCAGCCGGGGGAGACGCTGCAGGAGTTCGCTATAGCGATTGAGCAGGTAGCTGGCAAGGCCTTGGTTGACCTGCCACTGGAGTTCGTATCCCGGGAAGCCGCCTACAACTTTGTCGACGGGGTACGGGACACGGAGATTCGTCACCGCCTAATGCTCGGCGATTATAAAACCATCCACGAGGCGCTGACAGCGGCATTAAGGATGGAGGCGGCCAAGGTAGCATCTATCCCGACGTCGAGAACGAGGAGCGTCCGCTACGCCGGAGACAGAAGACCAGCTGTGGGACGCCGGCGAACACCTAGTGGCCTGTGTTGGGGGTGTGGACACCTGCAGAGAGACTGCCCACACCAGGAAGAGCAGCCGGAAAACGAGTAAGGGCCGTCGTGGAGAGGGGCACGTTTGCGCCATCACCACCATTCCCTCGAGTGAGACTGCGCGCCGTCAGCCGGCGTATGGATGACAACCTCATCGCGGACGGCTGGGTAAGAGGAAAGCGGTGCCGCGTGCTGGTGGACACCGGGGCGGCCGTAACCATCATCAGACCTGACGTGGCGAAGAGTTTGCGACGAGGAAGCCGAGGCGACTATACGAGCTTGTGACGGCATCGGGCGACACCATGCCTGTGGAGAAGGAGGCCCTGCTGGAGCTGAACTTGGGACGGAGTGCCTTGCGTCTGTGGGTGTTCGTCGCGAAGGTGGCTGAGGAGGTGATTTTGGGACTGGATGCCCTCAGGAGCCACGAGGCGACGGTCGACGTCGGCAGGAAGGTCCTGAGGCTCAACGGAGAAGAGGTTATACTCCGTCAACCAGAAGAGCGCCTTGGAATTGGCAGGGTCCTCTTGAACGAAGACGTGGTTGTCCCCGCGAGGAGCGAGGTGATGGTGACGGCGCGACCGGAAGGCCAGACAGCACGTTGGGTCCAGAGGCAGCAGGAGTACGACTTCACCTCGGAACATCGCAGAGGGAAGAGTCACGGTAACGCGGACGCTATGTCCCGAAGACCCTGTCCAGAAGAGTGCGGCCAATGCAAAAGAGTGGAGAAGGAGCGTGCCGCAGCAGTTCGAGTAGTCGCGGCAATTCCTGCGGATGGCTGGGATAGCGCAGGCCTGAGGCGCGAGCAGCTGGCGGACGCAGACTTGGGGCCACTCTTGAGGGATGTGAAGAACCTGGTGGACCACCTCCACGACATGCACGAGATGGCTCGCCAGAACATCCAGAAGGCGAGCGACCGCATGAAAACCCGATACGACACGCAAGCCAACAGCCAAGGGTTCCAGCAAGGTGACCTGGTCTGGTTGTACCGCCCTACCCGGACCAAGGGACGCTGCCCGAAGCTTCAGCAGCCATGGCAAGGACCGTACCGTGTGGTGAAGAGGATTAACGACGTGGTCTACCGCATCCAGAAGGTGCCCCGAGGAAAGATGTTGGTGGTACACCTGGATCGGCTGGCCCGCTACGAAGGCGCTGTTCGGGACGACCAGCCTTGAGGGAGTAGTGTCACCCTGGCGGTAGACTCGCGAAGCCGATGAACAAATGATGGCCGGTGGAGATTCGGGAAACTTCGGGGCCGATCGTTACCGGAAGAGACAGTTGAGAGTAGTGTTTTGAGAAAATAAACAGTTTTTGAGGTTGCTAGCAAATTGAAAGGTGAAGAATGTATTTGCTACGAAAATAAAGTGTAGTTTTTGTGTTTTGTAACCTCGTCTTGTTATTTCACGAACCCACAAAGTCACAGTATGTTACGTAACTTTACTGCCGTCAGGGTTGTACAAAGTGTGTTTTACTTGTACTAAAGAGTATTTTAAATTTCTGCAAACAAGACCTCAATTTTACGAACCCGGCAAAGTCACAGTACCAACCTTCACAGACAAGCGCTGTATTCGCTTGTTTTGTTATTTAGCAGGAGAGCTAAATATTACTAACTTGGCGTACGTAATTGACCAAACACAAATAGAACACTTGTGACCCATGTGTCTGAGATGAATGGTTAACCAATTAATTGTTATGCTTCTTCTTTTTAACTTCCCTAGTTATACTGCTGTAGTGGTGTTGGGGGTCCTCTACCGCCTATGGCATTAGGCGTCGGTTTGAGGAACCGCGAATTTGGATCAGATACAGAAATCCAGGATGGGTGATCAGCCCGATGGTGGTATGAGAGTGACAGAAGTAGATGAACAGAACTAGAGCAAAGTGGATGAAAGGAAAGATGATAATGGCGCAACTGGTAAAATGATGGTGGGGAAAACCGGAGATCCTAAAGAAAACCTGCCATGTTGTTCACTTCAAATCTCACTTGCGGTCACCTGAGATCGAACCCCGGCTGCCTTGCTGAGAGTCAGGAGGTCTAACAGCTCGGCCATAGCGCGGCCTAATCATTATACAGAAATGTAAATTACCCATGCAGCTGCCCGTTTTATCGCTTGACACAAAGGGATTTTGATTTCCTCTTCTTTCTCCTTGTCACAGTTTTCAGTTACTTCCCGTATCTGCCGATGCTGTCATGATTATATCTGAATAGGTATACACTGTTTTGTCTTGGTTTTGTGCAATAGGCTCTCAAAACAACTCCGGTTCACTTCAACGCTTTGCCATGTACTGCATAATCTTTGTGTATGACTCGATATTTTCCAGCTCGTATCTGAACCTCTGATTTTCAACAAAATATCCGACATAAATTAATTACGCTCCAGGATAAACAAACACAACATTGTATTCATTGTATGTCTTATAACTAATCTTAGGATATCTTTTAATAATAAAATAGACAGCAAGGAGTAAAGTCGCACCTATAGGTTTAAAAATATTCCGTTACTTATCAGTACATGAAATTTATAGTTTTCCGTTTCTGCTATGTTTTTATAAATTTTACTCATGAACTTATTTCACAAAGTACATTGTCAAATATATTGTGACTTTGTGGGTTCGTACAATTAAAAATCTAGTTTTCAGAAATTCAAAATGCTCTTTATTTCCTCAGAAAGACAGTTTGTACAGCCCTTTGCAGCAGAGCTACGTAACATACACAAACGCAACCTTCACGGTCGTTGCCACACTTCCACACCGCTTCACACACAATTCACAACTCCATAGACAACTGACTAGCAGCTCCGCTGCAACACTGAGCTCTCCGACTAGCCACGACGCTTTTATAACAACCATCGTTTCTCGAAAGTTGCAGCAGCCACACGATCTTTCGCGGCATAGCGAGAACACAATGGAACTATCTCTGCCTCCTTCTCCCTCTGTTGCTCTCTCTTTCGGCAAGTGTCAAGCGCTCATCGGCTCCGTGGGCTTGTTTTGGACGGTCTCTGTCTCTTTCGCACGCGCCGGCAGCGCCCCAACAATGCCTGGCGACAATATTCACAAAACAACACACAAAATAGAGTTTACTGTTTGCTTTCTATGTTATGTTTTCGTATTGCAGTAGATAGTTATATACATACTCAATTTCCTATTGTCACGCAAGACATTCTTGTAGACGAAAACGATATTTCAACAGAACATGACATCATTACTCCAGTGATGCCGTTGATGACCACTGATGCCAGTGCAGTGAGTTCTAGGGTTAACTTTCCTGTATACTGTCGCGAGCGCATTGTTCTTTCGAGGAGGTGCGGGCAACTAGCTCAAAGAGACGGGCAGTGCAGTGTGGAGATGAAAGCTCGGCGAAACGGTGGGGGGAAAGGAGACAGATTTCTAGAGAGTTCGTCTTTCTTCAGCGCCGTCTTGATTGAGAAAATTCCAGAATGTGAGTAATCTATAAAAAGGGAGCCCGCTCGCCACAGTGAGTTGGTCGGTAATTGAACTCGCGTGCGTGAACAGCTGTTTCTTTGTGGTCGATGACCTTGCAAGCTGTATTGTGTATGTGACGTGGTTCTGGACTGTAAAGGTTGATAAAGAGGTGTTTCTAAGGTAATAGAAAGGAATTTTTGGTGTTTGTAACCTGGACTTTTAATTTCACAAACCCACAGTCACAATACTTTTCTCCCTGAAATACTGAGTTTATGATTTTCATAAATAATCATAAATAATAGCTTTTTCTATATAATCTTCTGCAACTTCGAAGAACATGCACCTACTACTGGTCCAGGTATTCGTTTTCTCGAAACATTGTCAATGATATCTAGAGCACCTTCAGGTAAAGTTGTACTTTGCAATCGGAGAATAGCTTTTAATATATAGCCAAAATGCGTATTAATATAAGCAAGGAAAGCTGCAAGAGTGTGACACTCGAGTAATCTCTTAGTCTTGGAAATGGAGAAGCTTCTCTTTCATCTAACTCACTGACGAGTTTTTAATGTCCTCTAAGTACTTGGCACAGTAAACGGCAGCATACAGCCAAGTTCCCCAGCAGGTAAGTATCGGCTCAGGTGGCAGAGAGGTGGTCGTCCTCCAACTTAAAGTTATACCGCACGATGAATGAAATTGGTGAAAATATGTTCAAATGAGTCCGGGGTCCATGTAGCTTGAGTTACCTGACACTCGTCTTTAATGGTAAGGGAAAACCACGGGAAAAACCTTATCCAGGTAACGCACCCTTACCAAAATTCGAACTCGAGAGCTCTTAAACGTAAGGCAGACACGCTACCATCCACGCTATCGAGTCGAGTGTACTCTCTCTTTGAATAACTGTATACTGTTGGGGCCTTTAAGAAAACTATCTTGACTGAAAAGCTTCGGAAGGGCAGAGTTCGAAGCCAGGTTGGACTGATTTACCCTACATCTTTTTCTTGTTGAGATGAATGATATTTAAAGGTGCATTTTACTTGTTTTATTAATTTACTCTCGGAAAACATCATTCTTTATTTCAAAAGTGAAAGTAGCTATTTAGGTTATTTTAGGTGCCAAACTGTGTTTTAGGTTTTGTTTTAGGTGAAATAAGGCTAAAACCTAAAAATCTGGGCCCTGGTCATGATTTGCACTCTACACCTTTATTTTGAAATATTATTACATATTTATTCTTGGCGGTGTTCGTGCCACTGGTTCTCAAACCCTAGTTTAGTAAGCCCATATGGCAGCCTTTATTGACTTATTGATGATAAACCCTATTCTCACCCATTACACAGGCTTCTTGTATACTTTCTATGATTTAATCTTCTAAATATTCAGGATACTCAATAGTCATTCAATGGCAATGAAAATCCTGTCTGTCATTTTCTCTTGGAAATAATAAATATATCGCTCATAAAATTCAATGACATCGTCTTCCACAGCTTGTTGGAACACTGCTTTTGCGTGGTTTTACGTTATCAGAAAGGTTTTCATGTTAACACATTATCTTATATATTCGGCAGTTATCTCTCTAACCCAGTATATTTACCTTATATCCTTCACTGGATATACTTAATAGAATTTCAAGAGTGCATCTGTTAAAACAAAATGTAGTACCCAAACTGCCTTTGGACACATGGCCAAGCGTGCCCTTACAAGCAATAGGTTCCACCATAATTGCAACTGGCATCTTTATGTCCTCTGCTGTGTTCATTGGCTTAGTTCTTTAGCACAGTTTACATTGCGAATTTTCAGTCAATTGTGTCCTTTTCTGTTTTAACAGTGAATGCTAGAAGTGACTGAGGTGTAAGATGGAGAAAATTGAGCCTCTAATGTGATTAAGTTGCTGCATTTGAAGGGCAAAACTGCCCGAGAAATCCATGATGAGAGGACGCCTGTTTACAGAAATGATTGGCTATCTTATGACACTATTTTGAGTTGGAAAAGGAATTTTCAAACTGGTCACATGTCCCTAAGAGATTAGGCAAGAGCTGGTAGACCGTCAATGACAGACGATGTTGTCACAGTGAAGAAAGTGGAGTGTTTAATACTGGAAGACAGACGAGCAACCATCCAAATATCATGAATGAAACACATCTTAGTTATGGTAGTGCGTGGAAAATTATTCATGACGAACTGCACATATCTAAGGTGTCTGCATGGTGGGTTCCACGTTTGCTAACCCCTTTCCAAAAGCAAACATGGCGTGACCTTTCAAGACAAATGTTGATGCTGTTGGAACAGGATGAGGATGATTTATTTGATCGTCTGGTAACCATGGATGAATCCTGGATCTATCAGTATGATACTTAGACAAAAACCATGAGCATGGAATGGAAACATGCTAATTCCCCCGTCCAAAAAAGGCAAAAGTGCAAACTTCAGCTGGGAAGGTCATGCTTTCAGTTTTATGGGACTGTCGTGGAGTCATCCTTACAGATTATCTTGCCAAGGGTCGAACCATCTGTGGCAGATACTACTGCATTCTTCTGGACAAGTTACGAGCAGCTCTGATAAGAAAACGACGTGTTATGTTATCCAAAGTTGTTCGTCTTCTGGCTGATAAAGCACCAGCTCATTCATCTCAAGTCTTATTCAAGACAACACAAGGGAATATGGCTTTGAGACCTTACAGCATCCGCCTTATTTGCCCGATCTCGCACCAAGCGACTTTTTCTTGTTCCCGGAAATGAAGAATCCGTTGCGTGGTCGCCGATTTGGCAACACGAATGACATTAATGAAGTGGAAGAGTGGTTTAAAGCGAATTCTGCAGACTTCTACAATCAAGGCATTCGGAAGGACAAGAAACGGTGGGGAAAATGTGAACATCCGGATGGTGACTACTCAGAGAATAATTAACAAACACATATCAACAAAAATCTCTATCACATTTTCAAATGGTCATAATTAAAGCTTTACGACATCCCTCGTACTTCTTCATGTTAAGTTATAGCAAGGGGCCCACATTCATGGGCGCTTAGATTCCCTCTGTTAGTTTCTCCCAATGATTTCTCATTTGCTGTTCTCTGTTGAGTTCCAGATTCGGTATGTATCTTCTCTCATACTATTATTTTAAATAGCCAATTGCTTCTCTCCGGATAGCTGCACAGCTAGTTTTTGGTGTTCTTACCCAACTATTACAACCATTTCTACTACTATGAAACTTATCGATGAGTGAAGTACCATGCATGTAGTTCATATGTTTCTCTCTTTTGGGATATCTATTATGTCTTTCGAGGTTTTGTAGTTGTCTTTCAAATCTGCATGTTCTGGGCAAACAGAAATAGCTTTCACTGATAAATTAGGCAATTGGCAGCTTTTTTCTTGGCCCCCCCAAGAAAAAGGCATTATTGCCTACTATTTAACTGCATACTGCGTTCCCATTGTTTTTCCTATCAGGTTTAAAGTCAAACGCTGTAATTAATTCTTATATTTTAGTAACAGTTAACTGCTTCCTAATGTCAAATTCAAAATGACTCTTCCTCAATACTATCACTTTCCCATTTCTTCTTGTTCGTCTGCACTTCAAAGATTAGGTGCAAATGTCCGTCTAACAGAGATATATACCGTATGGAAAGGTAGAGTCATATTGAAAAATTCAATGCCATAGCCGGGATTTTAACCACGGATCTTCTGGTCTCCGTCCAACCGCTCTAACCATTGAGCTACTATGGCCAACGTGCCGAAATGACATTAAATTCTCCAACTGACTCGTATTTTTTCCGGTAAACCACTTAGGGTTCTCATAAACACATGAGACAACTACCTTAATGACGACTTACTATGCTGTAAGTACTTTAAGGCCCGGGCTTTTTAGTTCGGACCACTATTAGGTCAATTAATAGAAATTAATTGTTCTTGCACACTGGTCGTGTGTAGGCTAAAGTATGGAAAGGTAGAGTCAGACTGAAAAATTAAATGCCATAGCCGGGATTTGAACCACGGATGAATGGTTAGAGCGGCTGGACGGAGATCAGATGATCTGTGGTTCAAATCCGGGCTATGGCCCTGAATGTTTCAGTCTGACTCTACCTTTCCATACATTAGCCTACACACGGCCAGTGTGAAAGAACAATTATTTTCCAGTGATATATACCGTTTGTGGCGACTTACTATGCTGTATGTGCTTAAGTATCTAATTATGTATGAGAACCCCTAATGGTTTACCGGGAAATATACGAGTCAGTGGGAGAATTTAATGTCAGTTTGGCATGTTGGCCATGGTAGCTTAATGGTTAAGAGCAACCGGACGGAGACGGGAGATTCGTGGATCAAATCCTGGGTATGGCATTGAATTTGTCAATCTGACTCTATCCAAAGTTGATATATACTTTGGTAATTGTTTCATAACATGGACTTGCAAATAGAATTTCAGATTTTTCAGAACCAGGGTGCATATGCGAGATAAAAGGGACGGAAAATGTTCTTTGACTCAACCATTTAGTCCTTCGATTGAAACAAAGAGCTTAAAAGGAGACAGCTACTGTTGATTATGTTAATGCTGTGTATATGTTTAGTGCAATGATAATGCTTGTAGTTACTCTGACCTCCAACCCACATACCGGGGATGCCCAGAGACATTCTAGAAAAACTAAACAGAAGACAAAAGCTGTTAAAAATCATATGACTTCTTATTATCAAGCTACTTCTTCAGATAAGAAGCAAGAAATAGTAATATATAACAGATTTTTGTATACATTTTGAATGTGGCAGCAGTGGTGCTTGGCAAATTTATTTTTCGCCAGCTCTAAAGAATGCGAGTAGCTTGTCTGCCTCACATTCAAGAAGTTCCGAGTTTGAAGCTGAGTTAGAATCGGTTACCTGGATGACACTTGCTGCTTCCCGAGCTTTTCTTTATCTGAAAGATGAATATCGGGTGACTCTAAGCTCTATGGACTATAGGCTCATTTAGAACTCATTTCGCCCATCACATTCATCGGCACATATAACATAATCGATTAAAAGACGTTAAACCGTTAAGAGTCTATCGTGGGCTACATCTCAAGAATACTAAAGAACATTTGTAGGACATTAATTAATATTGGTAGTTTTATAAAGAACACAAGAATGAAATGCAAGTGTACTGATATTTTTCGGATGTAGTGTATACGCTCATTAACAGCGTAGTAGAAAATATCGTTTTAATGCTATCTAGACAACAAAATTAGTTTAAAATACCAAAATTATTTTGTAGGTCGACATTACCAGTATGAAACAACTAATAACATAGCACATATACTATGACTCGGTGTTTGACAGTGAACTTTGTTTAAACTGATTTGGTCGATACGTTTGCATATTTTACAAATGTTCCTAACATACATACACACCAACATTTTAGATACTTTCTGGAGGTTTAGCTACACACAAAATAATTTTCTTTGTGTTTCATTCCTGTTGTTGGTGTAAATGTTCAAATTCTTCCTGCATGAGGTACAGCAAAAATGTGATTACGGTTAGTTTTCGTATGCTACATATGGTTCGTGAGTAGACGCCTTGAGCAGCTGAATTCTACCTCTGTAACTATGGGACGTAGGACCATCGGGTTTCTTTGTTTTACAGCACTCGTTCTTTGTGCCGTAAACTTTAACACCGACTTTACTGGAATGCTCCAGGGGCTAAGAAAAGAACCGTTCTATACTTATAAAGTTGTCGTAAGAGGTGTTCTTGGGATAAGACACACAGAATGTTTTTACATCCTGAAAGTTTCTTTTAAAGAACTTTTGCTACAAACGAACAGGTTAAACCATTCTCTTTTACCACGAATTTTTACCCAGATGTTTAGGAAGAAACTACATTTAAATGGATCTCATTACAATGCAGAACAGAGAAGAAAGAAGCTCTCTCTAGTGCCATTGCGGTCTTGTAGCATCATTCCTTTCCTAAAAGACAGCGTCCTTACAGTGATAAAGAAGATTTTTTTTTCAAAACCTGGGAATTATACATGTGTATTCCTGAAAATAATTCTTCGCTTTTTTTAATGAAATAGAAGGTATGCATTAATTAAAATACTAAACCTTGAACTTATATGACAAATCATAGTGATGTAATACCCTATCACTTAATACTGTCAACACATGGGTTACCCATGTAAAATTTATTCTTATATATAAAAATGGTTATACAAGAGGACAAGCAAGCAAAGTAACAGAGTCAGGGAGAACACAAAGTGATAAACGTTGAGGTCATGGGGTTGCCGAGGTTACCTGTTTATCCGAAACCACAAAAGATGGTAGCATAAGTAACGAGACACACTCCGAGATTGTGTTAGATCTGTTAAAAATCGGTTAACATTTTGGGTTTTATAATCCTTGAATGGAATGCATCTATTATGAACGCTAGGTAAACGTAAGTTATTAACCTGGAGTTTATTAAGAATTTGGTAAGTTTGGTAAAGTTTTCGTGGATGATCGTAAAACATGAAGGTGGAAACTGTGGCACCAGATATTCCAAAGGAACATTCTGTCTTAATATTCTTGAGCTTGCTTTATGACTGTTAATTGTGAAACTTGCAGCATTAAGATGGAAACGCATGAATGCAATGAATTTATTATCACATATTAGATACATGACAGTAAAGGAATGATCAACTTTTCAAAAGCGTGCATGATCTTTGAAAGCAGCACAAGCTGCTACATGCCATGGCATGGAATTGAAAAGATTCCGAATATGTTCTTTGGGAATCTTACTCCATGCAGTTGTATGCAAGCCCACAAAGGCAGTTACTGGAAGACCGTGACGAACAAACTGCCGACAAACATTATCCCAGACACTTTAGATGGGCAGGCAAGCAAAGGTATCCGTCGCTCCTCGAAGAAGGCTTCACACTACTCGTAACATGTTGCTGAGCATTCTCTTGCTGAAATAAGGACTGTGGAGATGTCTGAAAAAGGGGGAGTACCTCGAGCTCCATATACTTCCTCAGGTATCAGTTGCTGTTCGAAGTACCCTCAATTAGCAGTTGACGATGCCCACGCCTGCTGTTTGTCCGCTACGCCGTTCAACAATGCATATTTCCAGGTTGCGCTCACCACGATACCACCGGAAAAGTACGCATTGATCAAAGATGGAATCTGCACTTTTATACGTCTTAAATATTTTAAATCTATAATTTGATTCATAATTCCTTGAATACTTTTGGGTACAGATTTTCCATAATGTCGTGATCTAAATAAATTAGATTGTCTTCTCAACCAAAATAACCAACTACAAGATATCCTGTGTCGAAGTGTATTATTTTGTTCTTATACGAGTTGCATTCAAATTATAACACCTCCTGTTTTTCAGGACTGGGACCAGATAGGAACTTCTGGTATCTTTTTAAAATACACATGGACTCTTTGTAAATGTATGACAGATGGCAGCACTGTACAATGCACAGAACTCTAGTGGCAGCGATGAGAGTGAGGACTGTTTTTGATACTTAAAATGACAACGTTTTCATTGTATGAACAGCGTGTAATCATTCGTTTTCTCCATTTTCGTGGTGTGACACCAACTGAAATTCATCGCGGTCATGGTACCATGGATGTGTCTAATGTGCTTTCCTGGGTGCGACAGTTCGATGAAGGCAGAACATCGTGTGACAACAAAACAAGACAGTTGCAGACATCGCCTCCAAAATTGGCATTTCCATGGGATCTGTGCACATGCATGAACATCTGAAAATACTCAACCGACGAACCTCCAAAATAACGTTCTCCACTCGCTGGATCATGTCGTTAGACCGGCTGCTGCGAGGACGGGTCTGTCATGGTTTGTTGTCACACGATGTTCTGCCTTCATTGAACTTCGCACCCTGTAATGTACATTAGACACATCCATGTACCATCACCATATGCCTCACTCAACTGCCGATGAAATTCAATTAGCCACACTAGGCTAATTCAGCCAACGAAAATTTGAAGAAACCCTAACAACGGAAGAAAAACAAGGTTGGAGATATTTTAAAATGTCACAAAAAGCTTTCTAGGAAAACAGAGAGCACGTTCTTAAATATGGAGAATTGGTGAATGAGGTGCTGTAGCATATAAACAATTCTGATGCCGCGGGTACCTGAAAGTGCATTTTCTAGACTTTCATTTGACACGAGATTAATGAACAAGAATTATAGCACCGCAGCGCTAGAGGGGAAGTCAACACTCATGTCAGCTGATTAGTGGAGGAATACAATTGGAGGCTTCAAAGATATTCGCCATAAAGGGAAGAAATAAAACTCTTATAGTGGGAATAAGATATATTTCTTGATTATATGTTTAACGTTTTGAACTCTATGTACAACGGATACATGTACGATGTATTTAACACTATTAAGTGAATTATGTCTTCAGTATATTTTAGAAAGGCTAGAATTTAAAATATGCATCTCAAAAACCAAAACGATAATTTGTTACACGTCTGTGGTTAAAGACACATCTGTAGCAGGCTTAATGAGCAAAAAGGTTAACCTTAAATTGCGTAATAATTTATGTTAACGTAACAACGAAGCAAACGTACAGTTTTTCAACCAGACTGAATCGACTCAAAGTGAAACACCTCTGCTTAAATTCGCGGCACTATATTTTATGGTAGCAGGTAAAAAAGGCTTTTTAAGAACAACTTTGTCTGTATCCCGTGCTTTGCCCTAAAATATCGGTATATTCAAAAATATGCCCCCTTCATTGCGAATTTTAAAGGCAAAATATTAATAAAGTAGGTATTTGCACATTATAAACATTCTCTTTTTCTGACAAGCAAGGCAAACTGAATTTAAATACATTATGTTAAAGTAATTTCGTTCCTCGCTGCACTGTTTAGTGGTTTTGTGTGTAATGGCGTACACATATGTAATGTGTGTGAGTTCATATAATGTAATACAAAGGGAAATCAAGTAAAATGTGTATTAAAGATCTGTTTAAATAATTAACAAAAGGTAAACTACATGTAGAAATGGTAGTTATCAGCGCCACCTAATCTGATCCCTGATCCATGGAGTTAAAACCTCGGATATAATTTAACACATGATAACATGATGATGTGAATCATGTCATAAATATGGAGCGAATTTATAGGCACTGAAACTGTGTAAAATAGGCACTAAAATAGTCAAAATAGGCACTTAAATAGGCACTAAAAATTTGCTAAGTAAACATTTAGAATTACACTACTTTAGTAAAATGCACTATAAATGCACTATAACAAAATGACAATAATCACAACATATGTTAAACAAATTTGCTAAAAACATACTATTTTGCATTCCCCTAGACGAAATAGTTCCACATTTATTCCAAATATCATAAATGGCTCCACAGAAAGTTAAAATAACAGTTATAGTCGCATAATTAAAATATAAATCCACTTCACTAAGTAAGAACCATAATGTGCAGAAAGGTGTAAAGTAATTAACTATGTCAAAAAATGGATTTTGGGGGGTGAGAATGAAAAATCTGAAGCTTTTGTTAGATTTTTCTTCAAATTTATACCATTTATGTGTGTAATTGATCAATAATAGTATAATATCAAGTTTTTCTAGTTACAATAGTTTCTAAAGAATTAACAGTCTATGTCTAAATTACAGGCGATTTTCAAAATGTCCCACAAATTGTCATTTTAAAAATTAATGCTTGGGGTACAAGTTTCTGCACGCATTTAGACCTATTAATGACTTGTACCTATGTGAAACATTTGTCTTCGCCATATTAACGAAGGGAAAAAATAATCATACCTATTTAACAAAGATTATTTTCCTAAGCGTTTTCAGTAAGAAGTAAGCATTATAATCCTTTTCAATACAAATAAAACCACAACAAATGTAAATGAGTACAGTTAATATGCAGTTGCTCTTACAGGCTTGTTTAGAATTTTATACAGATTAATAGAAAACTGCAACCTCTGGAACATTTTGAATGTAGGAAAATGTAGAAAATATATAATCTGAGAAATCTGAGGTTAAAATTACGTAATAGCAGCTACGATACAGGTGTAAGGTTATTTAAATAGTCATGTGACGTTTTCTGTAGTGCCGCTGGAAAAAAAAATATTATTGAAGTATGTTTGCATTCCTTTTAAAACAAAATAAAAACTAAATTTTGGATTGTTGTAAGTTTTGGGCGAATTTGCACAGATGTGTCTCCTTAATAAAAACGATTGTTGGAAAGGTAAGAAATTCAAAAGTTCATCATAGCAATTAATATCACTTAAAATGATGTCACGATGTGTCAGAAAGATACAAAGCACAAAACAAAAATTAATTAAAACCTAAAGCTACAGAGTCCTAGTTTTTGTAATAAAAACCCTAAATTCCCCATTGTCGACTAAGAACAAATAATAAAGTATAGCTTTTTAGTAAGCATTTCCCGTTCATTGAAACAGAATTACAGCAATTAAATCATCGTGAAAAGAATTCTCGTACCTACTTTTATAAAGGAATTTCTGTAAAACTTTACACAAACCATTAAGCAGAACTTTTTCAGTCTTTGTAGCCTAGCTAATTAAGCGCTGGCCTTAGAAGTTTAAGTTGTAACCTGAACAAAGTCCCAGAGTGGTCATTCTAAGATTGGGTAAAACAAAAGCTTCGTGTCAGTAGATTTACACACATGTGAAAGAAATCTTACGGGAGTAAAATCCTGCTTACCAGCGGTACTGATTGTGATTTCATATGATTGTTAACAATTGACACCATCAACAATTTAATTAATAATCCCTCCCCCAAGTATTACTATTAGCTCAAGAAATAAGCCTTTACACCAGCACAAAAATATCACGCTACTGCATTGAAACTGCCAAAAGATAATACTCGTAACAAAATTGTGAAATCCAGTACACTGAGTTTGCTAAACTATACCTATACGTTTCAAATAAGTAATAATCTAATCAAGATGAAATGCCTTAGACTGGCTTGTTTAACGATTCAGATATGTTTTAAACTAAATCACAATGTAAAGTCATATCATGTGATGAAGAAAGTTTTCACATTAGGCAAATTTGTGCTTTACTTTGAAAACCGAAAACATTCAGTTTTTCTTCTATCGACTCTCCTCAACATACTAATTTGTGTTCGGCATAATGTTGCTATAGGGGCTGACATTTACAAGGTTTTTGAAACTAGGATAATATAGTATTAATACAAACAGGAATGATTAAACTCACCTGTTTCCTACAAGGCTGACAAAAAATTACTTTCCCATCTGTCCTGAACGATGGATCACCATTTATCCACTGTTTAAGAAATACACTTCTGTTGCTTCTCTCTTTTGGCATATTGAGTAGGAAAGTGATCTATGTGTGCACTTGAAACACTGCTTATATAATGGGCTTTCCATTCCCCACATAAAGAGTGGCCATTTGTCCATCCAAAGAAATATCATTTTCATTTAGCTAGTCTTTGCAACTCCTCCTTGAGCGAATTCTAAGATTTTTCCATGACGTCATTAGCGCATTGTGACATGTCTGTAAAGCAGATACCTACCCGGCTGAAATCCTTTTGATATATCCAATGTGCAGCAGTAAGAAATTTCTCTTCCCGAAAACTTGGGACGCGTGTGCTTTTCTACACTGACAGTTGATAATCCTTTTGTTTCTAGTCAGGCGCCTTATTTTTCCATATCTCCGAAACCAGATTGCTACAAACATGGAATTTGGACAGTAATTCTCAAAAATAAAATAGCTCTGTAACATGGGAAAAACAAAATAATTCTTTAATTGGTAGATATCTTTAGAGCGCGAAAAGAAATTAGCCATATGGTTGGGCAAAGCAAGCCAGTATGCGTACTTAACTGTATAACGTTGCACGCACCGCATTGGTTGGTAGCCATAGAATAGCCATGCCTTATGTTCATTCCTATTTTGTAGCTACCTTAATCCTTGTTTCAAATAAGCTTGCCCCGTATCTTTTAACGCTCACGTGAACTAATAAAAGGGTACTGGGTTTTTGGATAAGTACACATTTTATGTAACTAAATATTTTCCACAATTTAGTTATTGTTACATATTTTATGCATTCCACCAATATACTATACATCGAGCTTTGTTTCCACTTTACTGTGTGCGGCAAACACCAAGACTTGTGTTATAAGAAGAGAAGTTTTCTCTTCATCCTGTAAACTTATATTAGATTTCGTGTTGTCAACAGCTCGCTACAATATAAAGATACACATGAAACTCAGAGGAACGAAGTTCCAGATGTCAAGTATCAACACGATTCCCTGTTCGAATTATTCCTGTTCCTTCAGTTCAAGTCAGAAGTGCCGGAAAATGCTAAACAAATGTATTGAGTGATTCATCTACATATATCCAAAAAGCCGAACGTAAAAGGTAGTAGTACGTAAAAATATTCTCAGATATAAAAAAAATAGGCAAATTGTACTCTGAACTTTGTCAGCCGACTGAAGTTCCCAAGTAAGGTAGCATCTATCTGGCAACAAACATATCTCGGTTGTTCCACGTCCGTCTATGATGCAGCTGCCTTTAACTGAAGTAGGATCCTCCAGTTCATTTTCGGACCTTCCAAGTATCGTAAATTTTACTCAGATTTATGCCGAACTTTTGTTTCGACGGATATTCCTCTAATTAAAGTGAATAATCCAGAGGTTAAAGCTTTTCTCGTGAAGTAGGTACAGGAACTTCGATACTCCATATGAATCTAATTTAAACAGGCACTACCTTTCAAACTGCCAGGAAGAAACATTACGAAAAATCAGGGTTATATGCGAAAATGAAAAAAAGGTGGTGAAACTTAAGACTCATCCGGAAGAAGAGTGGGAAATGTAGTGGTCATGCCACCATCAACAGTCTCATACACAGATTACTTAACCTACCCCTCAGCCAGCAAGAATATAAAAAAGAATACCATCAAATATTAAAAATTGCAATTAAAATGGATATGGAAAAAGCGTTGTAGACAAAAAAATCATTCAAACTACAAAAAACAAAATTAAAAGAGATCACAGCTCTTTCACCAATTAAACAAGAAATTAGATTTGCTAAATTTACTTACCACCCCTCGGCCACAAAAAAAGTTCCAAAAATATTCAAGAAAAATAATGCAGCATTGGCACCAGAAACAATTACAAGATTACAGTGCTACGTAACTGCAACAATACAGATAATATAAAACCAGAAGAAAAATCAGGCATTTACAAGATTAAGTGTAAAGAGTGTGAAACAAGTTACATAGAGAGGACAAAAAGAAACATAAGCACTACAAAGAAAGAACATTTTAGGCACTTAAGTTACAAAAATATTGATAAGTCCGCAATAGCAGCTCATTTCTGGTCTGAAAATCATGAGATTGAGAATAGCACTAAATTACTAAAATATATACAAAAGCATAGGGAGCTCGTCATCTGGGAGAGAATATACATAGACATGCATAAAAACCAACTAATGAACTTCGAAATCTCGCTAGAATACGACCCCACCGTTAAATTCATCACTAAATCAACAGATGGCAGCAGCAACTACCCACACTACTGGATCAAGCTTTAGTCGCATCAGAGCTGATGACTAATGATGGTCAAATTCGAATAAAAAAATCGATTAATTCGATTCTTGGTAGTTCTCGAGATATTCTCGAAATCTGAATGTGTATTCGAATACAATACAAAGTTCTCGTTTGAGTTTGTCCTGAGAGGTGTTCTCAAACACTTTTTGCCCGAAGTTCTCGTTAGGTGCAGATGCACTGAGGTGGAATTTGAATCCAGATCTCGATTCAGTCTCACAGGTTCTGATTGGTGCCCACAGATTCACATCTTAAAGGTCTGGCAGCATAGGGGGCTGGTTGACAAATAAACATTGTAATAGATAGGGAGGGACATGTTTACTGTATAGATAAAATGTACTGTTTACGGGTAATGGACCTGCTTACATCCCAAGGCTATCGGACTAACCCAAACAATTACTTCAATACGTGATCATATATTTAAATTACTAAAGCGTGGGAGAAAGGAATGTACATGACGAAATATGTAACTATAACGAATTAATAACTGTTATAAATTCGAAATCAAATTCAAATTCATAATGTTGACGTACTATTGATTTCCAAGTACCCATATCATATAAAATATAGCGTAGTTATATGTAAAGTCCTGTTAATGTGAGTTTGACAATGAACATAATGTATTATTGTGCTATGTCTTGCTTCCTGATATTGATTCAATTATCAATATGCATAAGCAAGTGCTCAATAATGAATTATTTCTTTTAGTTTTAACATATTAATACGTGCTGTCATATTCTTTTATGCTTTACTGCTGTATGCCCTGACAGTGCCTTAAAATATGTTTAACATTTCTTGGCTTCAAATAAAATGTTTTCCTGATCAGAAACACTGCAGCATAGCGACCACATACAGAGCAAAGCAATTAATCATGAGCGTGGCAACAGTGAATTAGAACAGGAACAAACGATTCAATGTCGCATATGCAAATTGTTTTTGATATCCTATACTTCCTGCCTATGGAAACAATAACAAAACATTTATTATTATTATTATTATTATTATTATTATTATTATTATTATTATTATTATTATTATTATTATTATTATTATTATTATTATTATTATTATTATTATTATTATTATTAT